>CM076462.1:1402500-1737500 GCA_038419695.1 Scomberomorus guttatus | reverse complement strand
AGTCCCTCATCCCCAGGCTCCTGCAGCTGTCCTTGAATACAAACCAATGTCTAACATGATAGATTAGTCACAGTGTGCTTATTCTAACTAATCTGTTTAACTGCTTCTGTCCACAGCAGTCTTTGCTGTGACAAAGACCTTTTGGTGGCAGTGTCAATTCCTCACACCAGTGGAGCATCAGCACATGCAGTCATCTAAACAGACTTCTCAGAATAATGTCTCTCATTGAGTACAATGAAGCACCAAGAATTTTGTCTTGCTGATTTTGGTGCAGCGTTGATTAATATAACTTTAATGGAAAGCTGCAGTCATATTCATAAACTGTCACATAAACTGGAGAATTATGTTTTCTCCTCAAAAATCATTATGAGGAGAAAACATAATAACACATATAATGGAACTGGACAGTCACTTACATGCACAGTTGTCAAACACTTATACTGTATATACATGTTTATGTTGGGCACTCAGAAAAGGTCAGAAAACTCTTGAGGGGTAAATAGCTTTAATTACCTTTTTTTGGTTTTAAAAAGCAGCATTTTGAAAATCAGGAGAATTAAATTTTGCCTTTCAAGCTTAACCAGCTTCAGTTTTTGGTCACACTACTTTAAGTCCCCCTATTTAGTATTTGTAGTCAATATATAAAAATTTTATAATGGGTTTATAACAATCTATAATTTAATTATAAGCAGATATAAGGACATCTTTAAGTTTTTGTTAATGCACAGTATGTCAACAGTTCAACTTCTCCTATAAAGACATATTTTATATTATTACAACTGTGTTTTACTATATTGTCATTCATGATTTGTCTGTACAGCAGCCTCCACGGGAGGAGTTATAGTTGTTAACTAATATATTAATAAACACGTATATCTGCTAACAAGTACATTATAGTCTGAATTAGTCATATCAAGTGGATATCTGCTACATTTAGTCTTTTTAGCATCAAATTCCCTCTTTGTGTTTCCTCAGACAGTGTTTCCTGTTGAACTGTGGTGGAAGAATTTTAACAAAAAGAGGGACTTTGGCCTTCAGATAAACTTTTAAATACATTTTTGCACAGAAGAAGGACTGTGGATTTTGTCCCCCTCACTTACATTGTAAGTGCATTATGAAGGGATCTTCTAATGGTCAGTATGAACAGGAGGAATGATTACAGCAAGAAAAATATGTTTCACTGTTCATTTGGACTGTTGTTTTAAGACACTGAAAAATTGTAAACCTGTCCTTTAAAGTAAAGTGTTACCCAGTTTTTAATGTTATCTCTGCCTCTGCTTGACCAGTCATTTTAAATCTGTTTCTAGCAAGTTCTCCACCTTCATAAAGAGGAGATAATAAATCACTGGAGTACCCCTTTAAAGGGTCAGCTCTCCCAAAATCCAATTTATTTTTCTTAGTGCTGGAGATAACAAGTACAAAAGAGATTCTGCACACTAAACTTTGCACACTCTATCTAATTACATACACAAGCTTTCAGTCATAGACCTGTCTCAGGCATACAAGACAATTCCTTGTCCTCACCAGAGTTTAACTGATAGTTTTCACACAAGCCTAAACAATCTAAACCAAACAGACCGACATGCTAGCAGGCTTACAGGAAAGTCATGCAATTCTGCTTTCAGAGGACACCAACTTATTTACTGCCATTACAAGTTTCTCACTGACTTGAATCTGTGTGATGGTGTGGCAGGTTTAGGGACTAGCTTTGTGTATCATCCAGTCCAAATACCTGTGCATGGATTGTGAATACACAAATGCTACTTATTTATTTCCTATGGTGGATGTGTGTGATGTCAGTCACTGAAGTGAACAGTTCCTTTTTTCCTCTCTCTGGTGTAAACCTAGTTGTCAGGTGACATTTTGAATTCACCGTCTGCATGCAGACAGGAGGGGCAGCACTTAGGTCTCTGCTTCATGTACCAGTTAGCCATTAGTCGTGCTGGCCTGCTAGACACTTCTGAAATAATCTCAGACTATTGGGGAGAACACAGGTCTATGTTTGTATTATGAGCTCATAGAGATATCACTCAAGCATTGGTGGGCAGCTTTGTGAGTTCAAATGAAGTGCATTTCTCAGCAGGTCCCAGCTGGGCCACCTTTGGTTTAAACAGTGGAAATGATGTCACCACCCCCTGTGGGTAGCTGAATATTAAAGCTTTATCTCTTTTTTAACATTCAAAGCAATTTGACTCTTTGCTCATGAAGCCTGCTATAATGTGTTTGTATGCAGACCTAGCTCACTGTGAGCCACGCCACCCAAAGGAGTTGCGTGTACTGAATATGTAGGGGAGACCTGTTGTGGTTGTAGTTATGCTCTTAAGAAATCTGACATTTGTTTTCTATTTTAGATTGAATTCAAAATTCTAATTTATATGATTCTTATGTTGCACCAGTGCACCCACTAGCTGTATAATTAGTTAGTTAGTATTATATGTAATATATGTACTGTTGCAACAAATGATATAGTATGGAAGCCCATATCTTCTAGACAAAGAAAAATAGAGGAAATGTAAGGAACAACATATAGTAAACTAAAATAACCATGGAAAGTTACAATGATGAGATATTAAGTACAAATTATGAGCTAAATGGAATTTGAACTTAGTTAATCTCAGTTTTGATTTAGTATATCATAATTATTTGGTATATTTATCATTCCTACCTTTTCATTCATTTTTGTTTAAACAGGAAAAAATTGCTTTAAATCAGCAGTTTATCTTGAATGTGAGCACACTTGAAATGATGGTATTAATGCAATGCGCACATCATGTGGGACAAATGGTAGAGATGGGAAAGATTCCCATGTTTGCAACTTGTGAGCAGGAGGACTACTAAAGATAGTCGTATGATGACACAGTTGGACAAGTGAGGATTAAAAACTACTGTGCATTGTCACTATAACACTATGTTCAGTAAATGTGGGTTTAATTTCCTTGAAGACTTTGGCTAATGTGAGGCACTCCTATTTGTTTTACTTTCTTAATTTGAAGCGCCAAGTCTGAGCTTTCAGAAAAATCCTTGTCATAAATATGACTTGGATGATGACGTGAATGCAATTTACAACACATAATTACAATAACTCCAATATGCAATGAATGTGTCATAATCCCTCATTGGACAGGAAAAGAGTGTGCCCTCTAGGTTAAACTTGGCAGTCAGTCTGTAAACTTTGATGTATAAGTTTGTCTAACTAGGTTTGTTTCCAACCTGTGTGATCATGTGGCTGCTTGTGTTTCTTGGCCTGTCAGACATCTTTTTAGTGATGTCACATTGAAGTGTACCTAGATCTCAGCTATTAACTGAGATTAGTGTATTATTTTTAAGGCCAGAACTATTGTAAACTTGTTAATCCAAAATGATCCCTTAATATTTCTGTTCCTGGTTTCCTCCTCTGGTTTTTCTCTCTTTAAGCAACCCAAACAACAGCATTCATGCTGCACTTGCTCCTGTCCCACTTGGCTGTATGTCCTCCCACCTCACACACGTTATACCCAGGGTGAGGTTTCACAGACATTACTGAAGGGCCACAAAGGCTCCTAGAGACAAGTATCAGACCTTCAGTGTGGCATAGTGCTTGTGTACTGACAGGGTTTATATTGATAGTGTTCTCTTTTCCTGGTGTTGTCCTGGACTTGGTCTTTGGTTTTAAAGGCACAGCACACAGAATGCTACACCAGAGGAATCGCTTCAGTGTGACAAGCATGAATGATGGGTCGAGGCCAACACCTGACTCAGCCAACCATCACTAAAGTGGGTTATGTCTTCATGGCTGTTTGCTGCCCATGTTGCTTATTACCTTGCCAGGCTATAGGGCTACACTGGCAAGGTTAATGAATCATGGATGCAGCTCAGCAACGGGCAAACTAAGGCCAAATATCTAACATTCGATGCCAATTAGAGAATACATGTTGATGCCTTGGACATTTTGACATAAATATTTGCTGATATGTTCCCTATGTTACAATTAGTGAGACTCATAATATGGCTGGGCCTTATGGTGTTCTGGATGAATGCAAAGTGAATTTTAAAAGCAGTGTTTTTGCACAGACACACATTTACTGTAGGTAGCTGAATTAAGGCTTTGCAGGTGCCTTTGCATGAGTTGAAAACATTTTAACTTATCCTAAAGTGTTATATCTCTACTGCACAAACATACAGAGACAAGAGGAACAGAAGGGGGTTCAGGAGGTAGAGCAGATCATCCACCAATCAGAAGGTCCTTCAGTTCACACGTCAAAGTGTCCTTGGGTAAGATACTGAACCCCAAATTGTGTGTGAGTGTGTGTTATGACCCGGTTCAAGTGGCCACAACAAAGAGGAGACAAACCATGTAGAAGAGTTAACAAAAGATAATTTATTAAATCAAATTAACCAAATTAACTAAATATTTACAATATGGGGCATGGATGTCAGTGTGCATGAGTGTTTATGTGTGGGTGTTGTACGGTGCATAAAAGCAAAGACAAAGAAGTAAAGCAACATAACCAAATCAGAAAGGCATCTGTGGGAAAGAGGGGAGAACTGGAGCAGCTGCAGCTGAAGCAGCCGAGTGCCAGAGAGTAAACCAGAGAGAGGCAGAGCTGCACTGCAGCCGGGCTTAAATAACCTTGAAACACACCAGTGTAGGACACATTACGGCCTTTTCTTAAATTTCATGGGAAAAACAACCCTTCTTTAATTTCAAACTGAGGAGGTGAGTGAATTCTACAAAGACATTAAAAAAGATCAACAATACATCATTTCACGTGTAATTATTGTGACACATGTGATCAGAGCAGACAGAGAGTCCAGATCCAAGTACAGCAGGAACATACTGAGCTCGAATATAATTTAGACCTTGCCACACCAAGGTGATGAGTTGGGTCTCAGTTGTTATAGGAACAAAGCTGACTTGTGAGGACATTTAATCAGGAATGCATGATTACCCATATACCATGGCCACTTAGCAAAGGGCTAAGTTCCGCTGCATGGTTTTTGTGTGCGTGTTCACAAACCTCTGAAACCTGAAACATTGAGGTCTGTGTCTACGCCAACTGCTGCACACAGGTCCTTCATGATTAGTAGTTCATTATTAGCACTCCCCGCTCATCAGAAATTTATATTTTCCATGGTCATGGCATAATCCTTGATAACTGCATGGCTTGTTGTGTGTTATCCCTTGCATACTGTATTTACATACATATAAACAAATACATTATTAACAGATAAGGCACTCTTAACCTATATGAACAGCATATGAATTTTTTCAACACTGACCTGTCACCCAGTTGACACAACTTGCAACAAACAACACACCACTCCTTCCCAGTCAAATACAAACACACCTGTTGAATCAATGTTAGCATGAATATATAAAAAGCTAATGACCTATATGTATGTATTGGCAAAAGGTATTGTTTTGTAAAAAAAAAAAAAAAAACAACTGTAACAAGCAAGGCATCTAACCTCAAACTATTCTATGACCTGTAGATGATGAGTTTAGACTTAGCAGCTAGACTAGCAGTGACCAATGTGTGTTTACTGTAAAAAAAATAAATAAAAATGAAAAAATAAAAAATCCAAAACCTGCTGGTGACATCATATTTTCATATAGATTTGCAAACTATTTAACTGTCTTCTTTACTTCCATTGCTTTGAGAGACAGAGAAGAGAAATGCCTTAACAATCTTCAGTATGTTTAATAACTAAAGCCATGCTCTTTGTGGATATAAAGTCTTTGTTTGGCTGCTTATGAAGACTAGAAATGTATGTAGAAATGCTTCCAGACCTAAATGGAGGAAGACAGAAGAGCCTGGTTACAACAATGACAACAGCTTAAAATCAATGTTAACTTTGAATTGTACAGATTTAAGCACCTGTCATTTCTGTATGAGAAGGTGAATTGATTTTGAATCATGCTATTGAACCCCGACTCTAATCGTACGTTGAAAATGTATCTGAAACAGCTGCAGCACAGGATATGTATTCCTTTGCCTAATATCTGCTAATATATAGCCACTGTAACTTGTAGCTTATTTTCTATTTGTCAAACTAACCATCAGTGATGGTTGTGCCTCATGCCTGTCAAATTTCTTATATGTTTTTACAATGGTGTCTATAAATGTTTATTACATAGGATTGACATCAGTCTTTGCAGTGGCAATCGAACCACTTTGCAGTGGCAATCGAACCATTGGCTATTGCACTCCGCAACCTAACGTCTTTTACAGGTATTGTCCGTTATGGCATACAACAAAAAGTGTCATTATATGCAGATGACCTCCTTTTATATATTTCTAATCCAGTGGAGTCTATGCCACATATTCTTGAGACCTTAACACGCTTTGGGGCTATATCAGGATATAAACTCAATTTCGACAAAAGTGAAGTCTTTCCTGTTAGTCAAACTACAGCTTTGAGCACTCTGTCACAGTTGCCCTTTAGAGTGGTGAAAGATGGCTTTAAATATCTGGGGGTAGCAGTCTCTCCTAATTTCAACAAGCTCTTCAAGGCTAACTTCGAGGCTTTACTTTCACGCATTAAGGAGGACCTTAATCGCTGGTCATTGCTACCGTTATCATTAGCTGGCAGAATTAACTCAGTAAAAATGAATGTCCTCCCCAAATTTCTTTACCTCTTTCAATGCATCCCTGTGTTTATCCCTAAGTCTTTCTTTCACCGTTTGGATGTAGCAGTATCACAGTTCATTTGGAATAAAAAGGTCCCAAGGCTACGCAAGACAGTCTTACAAAAATTTAAAAATGATGGAGGGATAGCTTTACCTAATTTTCTATTTTATTACTGGGCAGCCAACCTGCAGATAGTGATGTACTGGCTGCGGGCAGATCCAGAGAAATCCCCTGCTTGGTGTTGGTTGGAGGCCCTTTCAAACGCACCTGACACTCTATATGCTCTAGTCACTTGCTCCCCTCTATTAAAAAAGCCTGGAAAGAACTCACTTGTCGCATCCACATCGCGTATCTGGAAACAGTTCTGTAGGCATTTGAGAGTTAAGGCTCCATCTCTCCATATGCCACTTAACTGCAACCCCTTGTTCCCACCCTCTATGGAACATGGTAGCTTTGGGCTGTGGTACCAGAAGGGCCTAACCACAGTAAGAGATTTATTTGTGGATGGTGTGTTTGCTACATTTGAACAGCTAGTTGAGAAGTTTGAGCTTCCTCGTACTCATTTTTTCAAGTACTTACAAGTCCGACACTTTTATAGAAAGATATATACAGATTTTCCTAATATGCCTGCAGATATTTCTATTGATAGGATTTTTAAGTTGCCCCTCCTGATTAAGGGGATGGTATCCACCCTGTATAGAGTTATACTATCTTTATCCTCGCCTTTGGATCAATCCCTTTTAACCCTCTGGTCCCAGGATCTGGGGATGGATTTGACGATGGCCTGGGGGTCTATTCTTGGCCGCGTTCACTCATCTTCAGTGTGTGCTAGGCATGGGGTAATTCAGTGTAAGCTCCTACACCGTGTATATTGGACTAAGGCTAGGCTGTCCCGTGTTTATCCCAACACTGACCCAATTTGTGATAGGTGCCGTCAGCACCGTGGTACTCTGGTGCATATGTTTTGGACATGTCCCTCTCTATATACATACTGGTGTTCTGTATTTTCCTCTGTCTCAGATGTGCTGGAGATACAATTAAAGCCGTGCCCAGTTGCGGCCTTGTTTGGAGTGCTCCCTGACACTGTCAAATTATCAAGGTCTAAATCAGACTTTGCTGCTTTTCTTTTTCTCATAGCTAGGAGATTAATTTTGATTTTCTGGAAGGCTAAACATCCTCCATCACACTCGTTATGGATAAGAGATGTGCTATTTTTTTCAAAGCTCGAAAAGATTAGACACTTGAAGAGGGGTGCTGTGTCGAAATTTGATAAAGTCTGGCAACCCTTTCTTACTTATGTTGACTCCTTGGATCTACAGCCTCCAGAGGCTTTGTAATCCAGTAATTCCCCATGGCCAAGGAGCCTGGTGGAGTTGACCATTGACCTAAGACCAGACTTCCCCTTTTTTTTTTTTTTTTTTTTTCGTTTTGTTTTTGTCTGCTTGTTTGTATGTGTAGTCTTTCTGATTTGGTGTTGTTGTCTGGTTTTACTTTAGTTCGTTTTATTTGTTTTGTCTCTTACGGTTTTCTTTATTGATTAGCACAGCCTAAGCTAGGATGGGGGGTTGGGCGGGAGGGAGGGGAGGTTGTGGGTGTAATATTGTATAAGACTGACTCGTAAATCTATGATGTATCTTAATGCATATTGTAATTGCTGAATCTATTTGTGCAATGATTTTATAACTGTAAAAAATTTAAATAAACCATGGGAAAAAAAAAAAAAAAGGATTGACATCAGTTGCTGATGTCAGCTGCAATTAAAAAAAGTCATTTTCTGTCAAAACTGAGGAAATACGTGAATTCTTGATGAAGAAAATATAGCGGTAACAATATATTGTTATATATTGTTTAATATCCCCATCATAAAATTGATATGTAACATTTTTTTAGATAAACTCCTGCAGTGTTACTAAGAAAACCAGAAAAATCAAAGCTTTCCAGTTGTTTGTGACCACATGTCCCACCACTCAGCCACCAGCAGAACAGGGGTCTAATGGCAGCTGCTCTGACTGACTGTGGGCTGGATTGTGGTGGTTGTTGAATCGCCTGTATGCATCACTAATTTAGTCACATGATTTTCCCAGCAGCCACAGGAAGAGGTCTATGTGTTAATAATATGGTAACTCAAACCCACTTCCACTCACACTACACAAAGTTATCCTGAGTCAGTGAAGGGAAGAGGATACCAGACTACCCAACAACATCAGCTGATGGAGACATCATTCATCATATAATCAACTAAAGACTTTTCTACTTGTTTATCTGAGGATAATCTTCATCTCTTGTGTAAACATATACAGTATCTGCATGTTCCATGGATCCTCTCCATGTTATCCATAACAGTATTGGAACTGAACTTATTTAAGCTTCTAAATATCTGTGAATCTGGCTTGATAACAGTCCACCCGTGCTACTTTCAATCCTCATGTGGAGCAACTGATTCAGAAAATACAGAGACAATGAAATGGGTTTCAAGTTATATTTAGGGACTAAAAAAACAAGAAAATCTTGGTGCAATCAGCCATCCTGTGTATGGAGATATCTTGTCTCAGCTCATTCCACTCTAAAAGAACTTGGGGCCCTATTTTCGTGGAGGTGTAACAACCAGCGCAAGCAGTACTATGCCACTGGTATTTTCCTGACCTTAAAACTGGCTTTGCCCATCTGCACAGAGTGCACGGTGCACAGGTGGGAAGGGAAGCGCAGACAGCTGGGAGGTTATAAAATATACTCCCAAGCGGAAGCATACACGGGCAGCTGTGGACACTAAAAATGCGTAGCAGTACTGTTTATACTACTTTCTGGTGTCCGCTCAGAGGATGCATTCCACACATGCGCAGTAGATTGGCATCTATTCAATGAAGTGTAGTGGCCACGCCACAACAAATTGGAGGTATGCGGAAGGCCGCACAGAGCCTACACATACACCCTCTGATGGCGAAATTTAGGACACGCAGACCCTAGGAGACCCTTGCAGACCCTTGCATACTCACGGATGCGGAAAGTATAACAGTTTCTGGAGAAATTCAGCAGTGACCCAGTGCTTTCCTGGTGCCAGAGTTTTGTATATTGCAGAGCAGATCCAAAGTGTTCTTTATAAGCACCCACTTACTCCAAATGTAATCATCCATGTCGGTTGCAAAGATGTCCCAAACAAGATGTCCGAAATACTAAGGCAGACATGACAGACATGTAAACGCACTACTCAGTTTCGGGTAGTTGCCAAACATACGGCTGATGAATTCTGTTTCCTTTTTAACAAGATAAATACAACTTGTCTTTTAATTCAGATATAAACAAGCTGCTAGGAAAATTCAATCAAATTTGTATGACTATAATGGACACTGTCACCCCACTTACAACTAAAAGAAAAAATGTTTAAGGATTAATGAGTACATTCGAAACCTTTAAAAAGCATGCAGGAGAACAGAACACAAATGGAGGGCAAGGAAAACTCCAAGTCCATTACCTAAAAGTAAAAAAAAGTAAAAGAGGCAAGAGACCAATATTTAATAGTCAATAACCACCAATCAGCACAATTCCAGATTTTTATTTACAACCATTAATCGGCTTGTCAAACCTCCGACCACTAGTCCCTCTGCTTCATTTGCTATTGACTGCGAAAAATTTCTTTACTTTTTTCTCAACAAAATTCACCAAATTTGAGCAAACATCACCCTTCCAACTTCTCCCATGATTATTCCTTGTCCATGTCCTTATTTGCTCATTTGCCAGTTAATATGGAAACTCTCACCAACACTGTGTCCCACATGAAACCCTCATCCAGTCATCTGGATAATATTTCCAGCTACATTGTTCAAAAAAAGGGATGGGAAAATTTTAAACAGCTTCCTTTGCTTTGGATGTGTCACAGATTATTTTAAAATAGCCTGTATTCAGCCACTGCTGAAAAGACCTGGCCTTGATCCTTCAGTTTAAAATTATTTTAGACCAATCTCAAAATTACCCTATATTTCCAAAATTATGGAGAAACTGGTTTTAGAATAACTTCTGGAAGCACATAATAACAGAATTTTTGAGAAATTTCAATCTGGATTTTGCAAGCTGCATAGCATCAAAACAGCTTTTCTAAGGGTTTCAAATGACTTATTAATGGCTGCAGACTCTGGACATTGCTCTATACTGGTGCTGCTTGACTGATTAACACCATTGATTACACTACGCTAATTAATAGACCTAAGGATTGGGTAGGCATTTCTGGAACAGCCCTGGAGTGGTTCTCCTCCTATCTGTCAAATAGAAAATTTTATGTCTCAGTTGATTCATTCATCTCTTCAAGTGCACAGATAACATGTGGCATACCTCAAGGATCAGTTCTTGGACTTATTCTGTTCTCTCTGTATATGCTACCATTAGGTCATATCATTCGACACTGTAACATCTCATTGAACTGTTATGCAGATGATACACAGTTATATCTCTCCATTAAACCCTCTAAATGCAACAAGCTGGCCACACTAGCTGCTTAGCTGATGTGAGAGACCAGATGTCACAAAACTTTTTGCAGTTAAACTCTGACAAAAACGGAGGTGCTTATCATTGACCCTGAGCGTCATTGTAATCACCTTTTGGAGTCTGTATACCCAACACAGTCTCACATCAAAATGTGTAATAGCTACATTGGTCCACAGTGCAAAACATATTGGATTCACGTCTTCCACGTCATGTGACTGTCATGTTTCTGCCTGCTCAAACACACAAAATGGCTGACATTCCTTTCTCCTTTCTCGGTAGAAAATGCAATATTTCAAGATAGTTTCGGCATTAAAATGCATTTTTATAACATTTCTAGCAAGAAATGTGCATTTTATTTTCATAATTTTCATTCAGTGAATGTATATGATGTTTAGTTTGTCAGTTATTATGAAGATATATTTTTGCAGGCTTTCAGTCATTACTATGGTGGTTGCTATGGACGCCGCTATCGCTGAAACCATGTAGTTGCATGTTGTTTGAATCATTGTCTTTGCGTTGTGCAGTTATCTGAGCTGTTATGTTATTTGTGTTATTTTATGTAACTATTTAATGATGTTCTTTCAATAAAAAATGTAGATTTAAGAGTACCCCAGGGATGAATTGAATTTGAAATCCAGAATTTGAAGCTTTGCGATTAGCTGACCGGAGGACCCACCTGGAAGCATTTTCCTCACTGTCACCATGTTAAGATTTTCTTTTAATGATATCTTTAACATTTCTCAACACAAAAACACACAAGTGTTCTTGATAACTCAACAATATGATAGGTTAATGTTATGGCCAGAAATAGTGCTGTTCCTGGCACCAGATCAGTTTCCCCCGTTAACTTAGACTTTTCGAAGTCTGTTACCATAGAAACCGCTATGAGATCAGTTCTAATTGCAGGAAAGTTAGCCGTTAATCTCATGCAATTGTTAACATATTGGTAAGTATTCAGGAGGCAAATTATTACATGCATGATGTGGCTGAACAAACATTTTGAATCCATAACAAACAAGCTCCCTAAACACAGTTTGAAGCACTGCATAACTCCCACCGGCACTGAACACTAACCCAAAACCCCATTTCTGGAATACTAGCTAAAATATCTGAAATAAACCAACATCTTTGCTTTTTCTTAACATGACCTATGTTAAGAAAAAGCTAAATGCAGTGTAATTACTAGTTCGGCTGTACTGGATATTTGATATATTCAGTAGATATATCATGTTATGACCCTATTTACAACCCTACTTTGCAAACCAGAAGAACTGCACCTGTGGTGCTGATTTGTATCAAGCTGCATGGCACTGCTCTAGGGAATTGTAGTTTTTAAAAAATATTAGTGTTTTTCCTAGAAGTGGGCTTTCAGCTAAATCCAATGTACAGTACAGGCCAAAAGTTTGGACACACCTTCTCATTCAATGCGTTTTCTTTATTTTCATGACTATTTACATTGTAGATTCTCACTGAAGGCATCAAAAATATGAACGAACACATGTGGAGTTATGTACTTAACAAAAAAAGGTGAAATAACTGAAAACATGTTTTATATTCTAGTTTCTTCAAAATAGCCACCCTTTGCTCTGATTACTGCTTTGCACACTCTTGGCATTCTCTCGTTGAGCTTCAAGAGGTAGTCACCTGAAATGGTTTTCACTTCATAGGTGTGCCTTATCAGGGTTAATTATTGCAATTTCTTGCTTTATCAATGGGGTTGGGACCATCAGTTGTGTTGTGCAGAAGTCAGGTTACTACACAGCCGACAGCCCTATTGGACAACTGTTAAAATTCATATTATGGCAAGAACCAATCAGCTAACTAAAGAAAAACAAGTGGCCATCATTACTTTAAGAAATGAAGGTCAGACAGTCGGAAAATTGCAAAAACTTTAAATGTGTCCCCAAGTGGAGTCGCAAAAACCATCTAGCGCTACAACGAAACTGGCACACATGAGGACCGACCCAGGAAAGGAAGAGTCACCTCTGCTTCTGAGGACAAGTTCATCCGAGTCACCAGCCTCAGAAATCGCAAGTTAACAGCAGCTCAGATCAGAGACCAGATGAATGCCACACAGAGTTCTAGCAGCAGACCCATCTCTAGAACAACTGTTAAGAGGAGACTGTGCGAATCAGGCCTTCATGGTCAAATAGCTGCTAGGAAACCACTGCTAAGGAGAGGCAACAAGCAGAAGAGATTTGTTTGGGCCAAGAAACACAAGGAATGGACATTAGACCAGTGGAAATCTGTGCTTTGGTCTGATGAGTCCAAATTTGAGATCTTTGGTTCCAACCGCCGTGTCTTTGTGAGACGCAGAAAAGGTGAACGATGGATTCCACATGCCTGGTTCCCACTGTGAAGCATGGAGGAGGAGGTGTGATGGTGTGGGGGTGTTTTGCTGGTGACACTGTTGGGGATTTATTCAAAATTGAAGGCACACTGAACCAGCATGGCTACCACAGCATCCTGCAGCGACATACCATCCCATCCGGTTTGCGTTTAGTTGGACGATCATTTATTTCTCAACAGGACAATGACCCCAAACATACCTCCAGGCTGTGTAAGGGTTATTTGACCAAGAAGGAGAGTGATGGAGTGCTGCGGCAGATGACCTGGCCTCCACAGTCACCAGACCTGAACCCAATCGAGATGGTTTGGGGTGAGCTGGACTTTAAAACTTTAACTTGACTAACAGAGAGTACTCCTGTCATCACCCTATTCTGAAGAATCTTTGTTGTAGGGTGTCATGGTGGGCATGGGTCAGAGGGATCTGGTCATACTTCAGGTGAGGGGAGAAGGTGTGTTCATCTTAAACCATTTCCCTTTAGCTGCCTTTCACATCCAGTTCTTGCTCTCATTTAGACTATTGTAGTGTCATCATTTCACTGTGATTTTATGGACAAGAGTAACTGTAGAGTAACTCTGTGTTTCTGAGGAGATCTAAAAAATGATTTACCTCTTTACTGTTGTGGAGAAATTGCTGATCAATGGTCAGGTCAGAAGGGGAGAAAGTGTTCAGGAGCCTCTGAAGTCTTATAGTGGAATGTTTATTGAAGCTTGATCAAGGAGAAATAGAGACACTCTCAAGTACATCAGGTAGGTGCATGAGTCGGTCTTACATTCTGCCAGCTCATGCCGGTGGTCAGACTTTAAACCCCTACAGAAAACGCCACAAATACTATATGCCCAGAAATGGTCAAGGCGAATGTATTTACCCGTGTTACAGCACATTCTGGTCTGGGCCACTGTTGTCTGATTATGTTAATGGAATATCAGTGGCCAGCTATCTGTGACGTCTAGGAAGCCAGCAGTCAGTTCCCCCAGCCTTGGTTACCAGGCAACATCGAGATAAGCTGACTCCTGTCCCCCCAGATCAACCCAAACAGCTGCCTCACATATCAAGGAGAGACAGTGTTGTTAAGTTTTAGTGCAGTTACTGTCTATGACCTCAAGGCCCATGCCTGACCCTGAGTTGCAACCCCTACGGATGGAAAATTCCATAACATTCACCATAACAGGAGGAGATCACTGCCATCGCACCACCTTCAAGATCAAGGTATGTGGTACTCACACTGCTCACATTGGTGGGAGCAGTTTAGCTTTTGACAGTCAGTTTTGGATTGAAAATATGAGGAAGTGAAAGCCCTGACAAAATTCTTAACTTAACATCCACTTATGTTTTCTTGAGCTTCCAACTGATCTTCATGATAAGATGGAGTTTTTTCAGTTGTCAAGGAGATGGCTCCATTGTCATCATGTCCTTGATCTTTGGCGTCCATTGACTGACTGGTCAATAACCTGTGACCCTTTCCCAAATGATACTTAGCTATATGAACTGTCTTTCAGTGTTTGAAATGGAAATATTTCAAATAAAAGTAATTAGCACTGGGAATAGTTCTCTCCATAATCAGTTATTCTTTTGTTAAAGGAATAATTCTACATTTTGATAAATATGCTTATTAGATGCATTTCTAGCGACAAATGTGCATTTTATTTTCATAATCTTCATTCAGTGAATGTATATCATGTTTAGTTTGTCAGTTATTACAAATATTTTTTCAGGCTTTCTATCACTGCTATAGTGGTTGCCATGGACGCTGCTATCATTGAAACCATGTAGTTGTAGGCAGCCTTCCTAGTGTGTTTGTCTACGCACAGCTTGTTTACACTCATGCAGTTTTTGTGTGGTTCATCTTTTGGATGGACATCTATTGGTTTATAAATAAACAAGACCAATATTACAAGTCGTCCTCTTAAGTTGTTCTACATTTGGAAACAAAGCGAGGCAGTTAAAGAGATTACTCTCTAGAGGCAAGTTTATCCAGTACACCTCAACCTGCTATAAACAGCCAGGAACAAACGGCTACATATAGAAAATCTTCTCTCTCCTGCACACAATACCCTATACTTCACTTATGTATCTTCACAAACAAAGGTAGAAAGTGTAGTGATATGTGGTGTTGACTTTAACTATTCTCCTCACTCACTAACCGTGTCACTCATTTACTCAACAGAGGAGCAGTAGTACTGCAGTGGTACCAGTGACAGAGAGTAGTAGTTGACGTACTAGTAGACCTATAACTGCAAAGGCAAGAGAGGCGTACACTGGCAAGAAATCATGGCAAGTAGGGTTTTTTTTGTTTGTTTATTATTATTTTTATTATTAAAAATGTACTTAAATTTGGAAGATACAGTACAAATTAATAGAACTACCAAAACTAACACTACCACTACAATTCAACACACTGTGCAATCCCCAAATCCATAGTTCATTTTCTCACATTTTCTTGTCACTTAACCCAATGATGCCTTGACAGTTGCCTTGGTGACCAAAGTGAATTACACTGATTTATTAATAGTTTGTATTAATCTAAAGCGCAACAATCAACATGTTCATTGTGTAAATCCTCACATGCAAAATTGTGCACCCAAACATCATTACCTTTGTAACATAAATGTTTCATATTTTCAGTAATCATTGCCATGATAACACAAGAACTTATAGCAGGTGAATCTTCAGATTTGGTTAGTAACGTGTTGTTACATTCTTATTTTGGTGTGTCCTGTTGGTCCCTCTAGGTTAATCATCTGATGGCAGATACCTGTGCTGATTAGTGGAGCTGATTAGTAGGCAGGTCCTTTTGTTCAGCTCTCTCACATGTACACTTTTATTAGTATTTTGTATACTAGTACTACAAGTGCTATAATAATAATAACAATAATAATAATAATAATAATAATAATGTATTATACATTGCTGGAGTCATAAGTGTACCATTTCAGAATACCTTTATTAACATTTATTTTGACGTCAGACTGATCAGTCCGTGCAGATATAGGATTAAATCACTTGTTGAGCGTGTCACTTTTTGCAGTGTGGCACATTACTATCATCTCACTTGGATGGATGGATATGCTACTCTCGACAGGCGTGCGTCCCCAGCCTCTCACCAACCGGTGTGTGTGTGACGCAAATGAGTCTACTTAAACGGGATTAGCGCTGAGCGGTACACTGAGCTCCACACTGCGCTCAGTCACACACAACCCGCCTTCCGTGCATACACGACCCAACACCGCCGTACAGGAGGGCTGTCTACCAATCAGCGCCTGGAGAGCGGACAGGGCTGGAGAGCTCAGGCTGAGACACGCGCACACGCATAAATACACTCGGCACAAACACATACATCCATGAATTCGATGGATAATGTTGCACCTCTAAGAGACACAGAAGGGAAATAATAGGAACTTCCGCTGATTTTTGTGCACATTTTGCGCCTGAGTGTGATCTTCTCCGGATGAACAATCATGGGGGAGTGGACCATATTAGAGCGTCTCTTGGAGGCGGCTGTCCAGCAGCACTCTACTATGATCGGAAGGTAAGAGTTGGGAAAAGAAACACAGAAACAAGCGTTATATTCCTTTCTGAAAAGGTGTTTTAGAGTCGATGTCAAAATGCAGCACAAGTCAAACGGGTGTACAGCTGGAGAAAATCCCACACAACATATAGAATAGACTGTTTCAGTGAAAATAAGAGTGGATACCTGAAAAGCACTAGTGGGTGATTCAAATCAAAGTGAGACCTATCAAAGGAAGCAGGTGTTTCCATCTTCAGGCCATTTTGAAGATAATGTTTAGGGCAAGCGGATATTTCTAATAGCAATACGAAGAATCCCACACAGGATTTCAGCACTGGAAAGCTCCCAAACAGCCGCTAAATCAGACTGGGAGCTTTCCAGTGATGAAGACTCCGGGCTCCGCTTTCTCCTACACCTCACTGATGGTCCGCTTGTAGAGAAACTGGAACCATTGTTGAAGAGTTTAATAATTGCGGACTTGTGAATTCATCTTTTTTCTGTTAGGCAATGCTTTGTATTTGTTTGGTTTCTGTACTATATGAAAATACTGGTATGATAATGTTTTCATTCTTTATGTGTGTTTTTCTGACAATCTATGCATGAAGGCACAATTCATTGTATTTGTTTTTTCAGTAACAGAGTTTTAAATAAAGAAATACCTTGTACACTTGTACAAAAAATCCATCTTGTCTCAGATTCTGCCTTCAACACTACTCCTGAATGTGGAAAATTCTTTGAAGAGACAAAGAGAGTTTTCAATGAGAGATATTTAATAATAGTGACTGGGTAGAATTTTGATCCATCACAGTGAACATCACCCCTGCTTTTAATGTTGTGTAAATGACCTTATCACTGTGTGGTAATGCAGTGTAAGTGTAGATTGATTTGAGTAGCCTGCACTCAACAACAATAACATAACAGCACTAAAAGCAGATATGATGTGCACTGTGATGGATTACCTAACTCATTAAAGTTTCAAGTCTCTGCAAGTTTCATTTCTTTTGGAAAACCTTTTGGAGCCAATGCTGCCTGGAAGAACACAGAAAAGACATGAAACATCTACAACTTTATGTCATGCTTTAGTAGACAGTCAGTAGTCAGTTAAGTAAATGGGCTAAAAACCTGTTAACCTGAAACAACCAGAATATGGGTTGATGGGGGTCTTTGATACATGTGTTGACTCTTAATATGTTTCAACCCTGGAGACTCATGTTTTTTATCAGTGTAAAACATTTTAATATCTAAGTTGAAGTTGCTATAAACTCTTCACTGTTTTACCTGTAAGAGTTCATCAAACTAAAAAGTTTCCCACAAACTCAAAAATCTATCAAACCTTTGTCATTTATATATAAATTCTCACCAGCGGTCTTAACTTTTCTTTGTTTTGTGGTCATTTTTGCCACAACTGGTAAAAAAAACACTGTTTAATGTGGTCTTCACACACAGATATGTTACATATATATTATATACATATATATTTACATAGACCATAGGCCACAAATAAGCAGTTATTGTGAGTAGTTTATGCTTGTTTATTTAATTATTATTTTTACCAAAATAATAATTTTTTTATAAATATATTTTTACAGCACTGATATCACTTGATAGCACTTAATATCATTACTTAATATCATTAAATGGTCATTTTGAGTCTCCAAATGACCATTTTGTATCACCACCTACACAAAGCCTCATGTTTTCCTCAGTTTGTGCTGTCATCACCACATTTGGAACAGGATGTGTCCAGCCTTGTGGCTATGGCTCCATTACAATTAATATATTATAAATATAATATATAAATATACATTATAGTAATTGACCATGTTTGTGCCTTTGTAAATTCGGTTCAATTTCACTTTCAGATTTTTTGACTATTCTGACCTTTTGATAGTAAACTCCAAGGAGTTTCTTCTCAGAAATCCAGGATCAGAATCAACTGTATTCAAAAAGGTTCAAGAGCAGTAACTATTTTATTTTGGGGGAAGCTAGGTTTATATAGCTGATGCAAATCTCAATATATCTATTGCTGTTGTTTCTCAGGATCCTGCTGACAGTGGTTGTGATCTTCAGGATTCTGATTGTGGCGATAGTCGGAGAGACCGTGTACAACGATGAGCAGTCCATGTTTGTGTGTAACACCTTACAGCCAGGCTGCAACCAGGCCTGCTACGACAAAGCTTTCCCCATCTCCCACATCAGGTACTGGGTGTTCCAGATCATCATGGTATGTTGCCCCAGCCTCTGCTTCATCACCTACTCCGTCCACCAGTCTGCCAAGCAGAAGGAGCGGCGCTACTCTACAGTGTACCTCTCCCTGGACAAGGACCAGGACTCCATGAAGAGAGATGACAGCAAGAAGATCAAGAACACCATTGTGAATGGAATGCTGCAAAACACAGAAAACTCCAACAAGGAGGCAGAGCCTGACTGCCTGGAGGTCAAGGACATCCCTCACTCAGCCCTGCGAACTACAAAGTCAAAAATGAGGAGGCAGGAGGGCATCTCCAGGTTCTACATCATTCAGGTGGTGTTTAGAAATGCACTGGAGATAGGTTTTCTAGTGGGTCAATACTTCCTGTATGGATTCAACGTCCCTGCGGTATACGAGTGTGATCGATACCCTTGCATAAAAGATGTAGAGTGTTACGTTTCCAGGCCAACAGAGAAGACTGTGTTTCTGGTCTTCATGTTTGCAGTCAGTGGTATTTGTGTGGTGCTGAACCTAGCAGAGCTTAACCACCTGGGGTGGAGGAAGATCAAAACTGCTGTAAGAGGGGTGCAGGCCAGGAGGAAGTCCATTTACGAAATCCGTAACAAAGACTTACTCAGGATGAGTATGCCCAACTTTGGGCGTACTCAGTCCAGTGACTCTGCATATGTGTAACTGCCTGTTATACATACATGAGGAGGCTGCAGGACAGCTGTGTACAAACTAGTTATCAAGAATGTGGAGCAAAAACATTCAACATTACAAATTATTTATCCATATTTAGTCTTGAAACAAAGTAAAACATTCTGAGACTGAGGTGAAGGGATTTTATTTGTTTCCAGTGGAAGTCAACTTCTTTCAGAGATTTTCTGTTTCTAGAAATTCTCTGAAATAAATCACACTGCATCAGAAACAAGTGTAGTTACAGTATATCCCCCCTTCACGGAATGTTTCACCTTTTCCTGTGTCTTGAAATTAAATTCAGTGAGACTGGACTTTTTCCTCAAGGTGAACAGTTTATCTTGCCAAGCTTGTGTTGAATTTGGCATGATATCAACTTTATTTGTCTTATATGGACAACCAAGAGACAAATGAATCACATTTGTTTGTCAGATGAATAAAGAAAAGGCACTAATAAGGGTTTTCATTTTTGTAAAGTGCTTCTTATCCTAGGCTGATACACTACATGGTCAAAAGTAGTGGTGGTGACACCATGTTCATTAATCTGCTGTAACAGTCTCCTCTCCACTGGCTTCAGGCTTTCCACCAGATGTTGGAATCTGGCTGCAGGAATTTGCTCCCATTCAGCCACAAGAGCATTAGTGAGGTTCAACACTGATGGTGATAAGGTCTGGCTCACTGTCGGTGTTCCAGTTCATCCCAAAGGTGTTGGATGGGGTTAAGGTCAGGGCTCTGTTCAGCCTAGTTACGTTCTTCCACAGCAAACTGGGAAAAGCATTTCTTCATGGAGCTGACTTTGAGCACGGGAACACTGTCATTTTGAAAAAGGAATGAGCCTTCACAAAGTTGTTGAACACTAATGTCTAAATTACTATTGTATGCTGGAGATTTATCTTACAGGGGTACTCCAGTTATATAGTATTGCACTTGTATAAAGTTGGGGCACTCTTAAAGTTGAGATAACCTGACTTTTAGTCCTTAATATGGGTCAAGTTCCGAAAATGTTCATCCTGCATTTCCCATGATGCAACTCGATAGTGTCTGGCTTCATGCCATGTTTACATTGTTTATTAAATTAATTAAACATGGGTTTCCTTGCCATCATCAACACCTTGCCTGGAAAACACCAATGTCTTTCAAACCCCACACCCCCAGTTTGTAACACAGGCTTTCTGGTATAGATTTGCAGTCTCCATTCCCAAGCTGAGAAAACCCTAATGATGTCATCAAGGTTATTTTCTCAGACTACACAATGCGCCTCCAGAGACACAGAAGATATACAACGTTTACATTGTTTTTTTGCAGGCTAAGTAGCACTCCTAGTGAGGGAGAACCTGACTTCATGTGTAAAATTGGTGGAGTGCGCCTTCAATTGGAACTAAGGGGCCTGGCCCAAACCATGAAATACAGCCCCAGACCAAAAGTACACAAAAAGCATTTGGACAGGAGTGTCCACATACTTTTTGACAAATAGTGAATCAGATTTCATTAGTTTTCTGATGTCTGAGTATATTCTTGCACTGACAAGCCAAATAAACATGCCTATCCGCTTTGAGCTGTGATGGTGTTTTAATGACATTCCAGTGATTTCAAACTCTATTTTTACAGTAAAACACAATGTGGCAGTGTCAAGGGCAAGATTATTTGGACATTTTAATACATAACACATTCTTACAGTATATATCTCATCTCAAATATCTATCTCTTAGCAATCACATTGTTCTGGATGCCTGTGCTTGCACCACTGACCTTAACCTAATGATCACTCTTTTGCTTTAGCTGAAGGAAGGTGGCATCTGGAAAAATCCACCGCCATTTATTTTTTTCTATTACACCTAAGCGCCCATCTCTTTCATTTGTGATGTTTTTTGTTTTCATGTCATCAAGTGCCATAAATGTAAATAAATATATTACATACATCTATAGAGTATTATAACCTTTATCTAGATATAAAAACACATAAAATTCTACTTTGGATTATCATGATATCATCCTCTATCTACCTGTATGGAAATGACGTGCTGCTGTCATCTTTGATTGATCTTTGATTAAATTTGCAATACAAACCCCATCCAGCCATTGCATATTCCAGGGTCCAGGGTTTAATCTAGACTCACTTGATTTTAATCAAGTCAAGCATATATTTGAATTTCATTGTGAAAACAGGCGATGCATTACTGTGATAATGGTGCTACGATAATGTATGTCACTGTTAAATAAAAATGACAAGCATCTGTAATAAAAGGGAAGCCATATGAACTAGATAAGTGTGGTGTGTGATGTTGAAACTTTCAATAAAGGTGCCTACAAGGTCATCAATGGCTGCTTTCATGTTGGACAGCCTTTAAAATGATGACATTCTAAATCATGGGAAGACAGTTTGGGAAACTATAGTAAAGGATAAGGCTAAGACTTTTCTATATTTTTCTTATTGTCAACCAATCCCATTAAAAGACCCAAACCAATAGTTTAAGACTACCGTGTTTGTGGCTCTGAACTCCAAGCCCTTTGGTTCCTACTGAAGATGCAAATCCTTAAAAACAGGTTACAAGTATATCTTTTTTTGTTTGTTTGTTTGTTTAAGGGTCAGTAATTTTACATTGTTACTCAAACAGGAAGAAATAGTGCATTTGTTGGGTACTGTTTTCAGCAGTGAATTAATACACATTTGGTGTTCTAGTGAGTATTTCTGGCAGCAGGACGGTGTGTGTGGGATTGAGTCAAAATAAACTACAGTGTGTGTGTTCATGGTAATAAAGGAACATGTCACCCAGTGCAGCAGTGTGGCTTATTGATGTGTTTTTATTAGTTTTTGGACAACAAAAGGGCTCTACAGCACAGAGGATGAAGATTTACACAATACTTATTAGTACTGCAGGATGCATTATTGTTGAAAATAAGCAAAATGTAGAATTTAGCCAGCCTTGCTATATTTTGAAAACCATGTATCTCCAATTCTTTTTAGAAAAACTTTTTTTTCATTGTTCCTTTATTGTTCCTTTTAAGAAGAAGCCCTCTCTGGTTGAACATTTCAACATTTTGTCTGTTGCACCTGTAACCACACCCACCAGTGGTGTAACAGTGGTGAGGACAGTCTCAGGAATTACAATAGTCCAGACAAGACAAGATAAATGTATGTTCCATATTGTTTTTATCTGGAGGAAGGCTTTAATTTTTCAAGATGAACAAAGTGATGAATTTGCAGATATTTATAATATTTATTTCTGTGTTACCTGTGAACCCCTCATCCTGGCAATGGCTCTATAGTCATTTTCACAATCATCACGTTCATAAACATCCTCATCATGTTACCTCTCTGAGCTTCTGGGGCTTTAATGGAAATCAAGCAGCTACTGTAGCTTTCAAATATGAATACTAATTCCCGGGAGTCTGAGCGGGGTTGGGGAGAGGTCAGTGATTAAAAAGTCACAAATGAATATGCAGGATGGAGAATTATCCTGACAGAGGGACAGTTTTAAACCTGGCGGATTGGATTATCAGTTTCTAATATTTTCCAGTGCAACCTTCATGATAACACAGGACAGGTAACAATATTTTCTGCTAAAAAATAGCTGGAGCTTGAACATGCAGAACAAGTGTGTTTTCACATCCCCTCTCTGCTGTAAACACACAGCATCCTTTGTATGCAAAGTATTGAGACAGAAGTGAAGGCTGCAACCAGCAGTGATCCACTGAGGCAAGCCTTGATCTGATGTCAGCGCTTTGTTCTCACCATGCTTTTGAAACATTTGAATATGTAGAAGAGTTCAGTGGGTATAACAGACTGCATACTGATGAGTTTTATTTTTATCCTGTATCATGACCAGGATGCTTTTACACAATTAAGGATTACATTTACAGACCCTTTCCAAAAAATTTGAATATATATGGAAAAGTTAACTTATTTCCATAATTCCATTAAAAAGGTTCAACTTTCATAGATTATAGATTCAGGGCCCACAATTCAAATGATTTCAAGTATTTATTTGTTTATTTTTACATAATTTGGGCTTCCAGCTCATAAAACCCACGAAAAACAGGAATTCAAAAAATTAGAATACTGTGAAGAAATCAGCCAAAATTTTGCAGGGCATGAATGTTTTAAACTGAGTGTCACACACTAATCATCTACTAAACTCAAAGCACCTGCACAGGTTTCCCCAGATGTCATTAAATTGATACCCTCCATAGGTTGGGTAAGCCACAAAAGTTCATAGCTAAGGAGGCTGGCTGTTCACAGAGTGCTGTGTCCAAGCATATCAATGGAAAGTCTAGTGGAAGGGCAAAATGTGGCAGGAGAAGATGCACCAGCATAAGAGATGACCGTGGGCTTCAGTGGATTATCAAACAGAGAAGATTCAAGAATCTGGCAGAGATCCAAAAAGAGTGGAATGAGGCGGGAGTCACAGCTTCAAAAACCACCACATTCAGACGCATCTGGGAGATGGGCTACAACTGTCGGGTTCCTCGGGTCAAGCCACTTCTGAGCCTGAGCCAACGTAGGAAGCGTCTCAACTGGGCCAAGGAGAAGAAGGACTGGATTTCATCTTCCAGCAGGACCAGGCCCCTGCCCATACCGCCAGAAGCACCAAAACCTGGTTTAATGCCCATGCCATCACAGTGCTTGACTGACCAGCCAACTCACCAGACCTAAACCCCATTGAGAATCTGAGGAAAATGAGAGGCACCAGACCCAAAAACAAAGAAGAGCTGACAGCAAGCATCAAGGAAATCTGGGCTTCCATAACTCCTAATGCCTCAATGCCACGGCGCATCGAGGCAGTGATTAAGGCAAAGGGATTCCCAACCAAGTATTGAACATTGACATATCATTTAGAGAGTACCATATTTTGATTGATTTGATGTGATCCTAATTTCTATCTTTTTTTCTGCAAAAACTGAGAAGTAAATGGTGATTTCTTCACAGTATTCAAATTTTTTGAATTCCCGTTTTCATGGGTTTTTTTGAGCTGGAAGCCCAAAATATGTAAAAATAAACAAATAAATACTTTAAGTCATTTAAATTGTGGGCCCTGAATCTATAATCTATGAAAGTTGAACTTTTTTAAAGGAATTATGGAAATGAATAAACTTTTCCATGATATTCTAATTTTTTGGAAAGGGTCTGTATATCCTATTCTGCTTTACTCTTTTCTATTCTGTTCTATTCTACAGTACTGTTGTATAGAATTGTATTTTATATTACTGTATTGTATTCTTCTTTATTCTATTGCATTCTACTATATTTTGTTGTACTTTATTCTTCACAACTCTTCAAGTTAACGTATTCTGTTACTATATTCTATTCTACTTTATTCTTTTTTATATCCACTGTACTCTCTTATTTGTGGTTTATCTATTTGTGGTTATTTTTGACTCTCAGATGCTCATGCCCACTAGCTCACTATCAGATTTAAAATTTAAAAAGGCCTGCGTTTTTACTGGCGTTTGTTTCTTGGCCTGTGTGTGTGTGTGTGTATGCATGCATGCTTGTGTGTGTGCATGTGTGGAGTGTTTCCTCAGGAGAATATACAAACCAGCCAGAGCCACTCAGAGCTTCTTCAGACACACTGCCTCTCATCATAAATATTCATACCCCACAGCAGCTGACTGTGTACACTTATGATCAATGGCTGTGTCTCAAACACAGTGTGGCAGGGAATGCAATGGATGGTTTTGAAACAAGCTGTTGGCCCAGTTCAGTTTTCACTTGAAACCATCATTGAAATGATGAAATTGACTCCCAGCAGTTATCTCTGAAGGGGCTTGAGGAGTCCAGTATATATGCCGACTTCTACAGTGGAACGGGTCTAATTACAAGTCTGCAGTTTGTAGAACACAGGTGCACACATAGTGGGATATCTCCATCAAACAGAAGCAGGTTAGCTCAAAATTAAAGGTATAAAACTTAAAATTCAAACAAGAGGTGTACGCAAATGAACAAATCTTTATTCTAATGCTGAACTGTGGTGATCAGTGGTGTTAAGTCATGCTAGCATCATGGGTTGGTAGGGATGGCAATGTTGGTCTGCCTGTCAGTTGGTTCACCACTTTGGTCCAGACTGAAATATCTCAACAACTATTGGATTGATTGCCATGAAATTTTGCACAGAAATTCATGTCCCCCTCAGGGCAAATTACTAACTGCAAATAACTTTCTGCTTTTTCATTGTTAAGATATTTCAGCCTGGACCAAAGTGGTGTACCGATTGACTGCTCATATTGTAAGCATTGACATTTTTCTTTATTGACACCATTTTGGAGTTCACCTACTGCACATCATGCCTGTAATCCAAAGGCTCCTTCTTTTTTGCTGACTGCCAGTTGGCAGAGCAGCATACAGGTGCATCACTGTGATAAACAGCAGTGATCACTGTGAGCAGGTTTGCAATGAAGATGTCTCTGATAGATGTGTGTTACTTAAAAGCAGCAGATTACTGAGTCTTGTTGGCTTTATGTTGTCTTCACTTTCAACAATCTCCACCCTCTTCAGAAAAAAAAGAATCAGCCACAGCTGACCAAGACCCTGTGAAACATAATTGAAGCTTATTTAGCGAAGTTTCAGGAGCAGGACCACACCTCAACTGCACCCCTCCTGCATTCCCATAAATACGTCCTAACTGTCTCCTCCTCTTCCGCTCTCGTATTCCGCGCTTCACGTGTTTGCAGTCTCAGTCTAGCTTCTCAGAAACAAGCTCAAGCTACCACTAAATGTTAACCATTTTTGTCTCAGATTTCGCGACAAACAAACCCGTACTTCACGCCTAATCGCATGATTGGATTATAAAAAACTTGGACAAACACCGGAATTTTTATCTTAAAAAAGTCAACTCACCATGGAACTCACGAACTGCAGATCAACCCGTCTGATTCAGATGAAGATTTGTGTGAAACTGGTTCTCCTCCAGCCATGACACAGCAGTCAGACCAAAGTCAAGCATCCCAGCGGGGCCGCTATGTTCAGCAGTGCTCGTACCGGCCTCGTGGGCACCTCCACTCAAGCTCCCCTAAAGTGACTCTCCGACTCCCGGAAGTTCTCAGGCCTCCTCTCCTCCGTCAGCGAGGGCTGAAAACCATGGCATAGCCGCGAACGAAGGCGGCTTCAACTCTCTCATCGGCTGCCTCACTACAGTCCGGGTTACTATCCACCACGGTGAACCCACGGCGCGCCCTCCTCTTGATCCAGCTGTCTTAAATCCACAATCAGAGCCCGACATCTGAGACTGAACCATTGCCCGCCTCCAGTGATTGCTGTAAGGGAAGGCATTCCCTTCAACCACAGCAACAATAAAGCCAGACTGTTACATCTCTACTCAGCAGCAACAACAATCGCCGAACCTCCCGCGCTTCCGGATTCCTCGCCAGAACCAATCACCACCAGAGCCGGCAAGCGTGACGTCACAGACCCTCCGCCGCCTCCACAGCCACAGCCTGCATCACCAGCACCCCCTGGTGGGGGCCAGGTTGTATTTTCCACCCGCGCAGCAGCCATCACTGGCACCGGGATGCCAGGTTCGCATCATCCCTCATTCAACTCAACAACCCCTTTTCTTACCAGACCAGTTAAAGTCATTACTGGCAGTGCGCCGGGTTGCAAGTTACTAATCGAACTTCTAACTTCTATCGATACACGCACCTGGTTAAAACGGATCTATTGTCACCTTAGTAACGTCTGCCATTACATGCACCGGGTTGCAAGTTCAATACAACTAATCTAATGTCACTTCGGTAATGCACCAGGTTGCAAGTTACTACTACAAATAATGTAACGTCACCTTAGTAACATCTATAGTTACTTGCACCGGGTTGCAAGTTACTATACAACTAAATCTAACATCACATCAGTAACATTTATTGTGATGGGCACCAGGTCACAGGTTAATAATACAACTAATCAACCGTAGTTTCAGTAACATCTGCCGTGACAAGTCCCTAATAGAAATAATCTAACGTAACTTCAGTAATTCCAGTTTGTCGGTAATGCATACCGTCACTTGTACAGGTTGCAAGTTACTATAATCAATATAAGGTCACTTTAGTAACATCCATAGTTACTGGCACCGGGTTGCAAGTTTTAATTCAACTATAACATCGCTTTAGTAACATCTAGCTACTGGCACAGGGTTGCCAGTTACTAATACAACTAATCAAAAGCCACTTCAGTCGCCATTACACGCACCGGGTTGCAAATACTACTTCTACAACTACTCCAACAGCACATCAGTAACGTACATCATTACATGCCCTGGATTGCAGGTTAATAATACAACTAATCAAATGTCACTTCAGTAAAGTCTGCCGTTACATGCACCGCATGGCAAGTTAGTAATAGAACTAATCTAATGTGACTTGTAACCTCTATCATTATGTGCACCTGGTTGCCAATTACTATTAAAACTGATCCAAAGTCACTTCAGTAATGTTCGCCGTTACGTGCACCGGGTTGCAAGTTACTAATACAACTAATCTAACGTCACTTCAGCATCGCCTGCCGTTACAAACCCCGGGTTGCAAATTTTTCAACACCAGCACAGGCAGCCTACATCATCCAGGGCAAACGGCACCAGGATGTCAGTGCCCCCCGTCATCCAGCTGCAGCAATCTCAACAGCCAGCCTTAGCAGGGGAACCTAGCACCAATGGCCGTAGCAGGGGCTTCCGGCACCGGGATGCCGGCGCCCCCTGCTGCCTCCTTCCTCCAACCGCAGCAGATGGCCGTAGCGGGGGCTTCCGGCACCGGGATGCCGGCGCCCCCCGCTGCCTCCTTCCTCCAACCGCAGCAGATATTTGTAGTGGGGGCTTTCGGCACCGGGATGCCAGTGCCCCCACCATCCAGCTCCAGCAATCACAAAAGCCAGCCTTAACAGGGGAACCTGGCACCGGGATGCCAGCGCCCCCTGCTGCCCACTTCCAGCAGCCACAGCAGCTTGTTCTAGCAGGGCACTTGGCACCGGGATGCCAATGCCCCCTGCTGCCACATCCAGCAGCCACAGCAGCTTGATCTAGCAAGGCATTTGGCACCAGGATGCCAACGACCCCCTGCTGCCCACATCCAACAGCCACATCAGCTTGCCCTAGCTTGGGCCACCGGCACCAGGATGCCAGTGCCCCCTGCTGCCCACTCCCAGCACAGCACCAGACACAGACCCCGACAACATCAGCTCTACATACATGCCAGTTTTTGGGGGTTTCCATGGTGGATGATGGTTCCCTGCCAAATAGCCAACCGAGATCACGCAGTTCTTGCTCGTAGAAAATATTCTTCACACATCTCCAGCTGTTCATGAGATCTACCCAGTCGTCACTGCTTTACAACAAGTACAACACAATTTAACCATTGTCGCTCTCATCACCATGACACATACCATCCATGTTTACCTTAGTGGTATCTGCTTCTTCTCTAAATTCCTAACCCGCAGCCGGGTCTGGTCTCCAGCCATTCTCATTTAATTCACTCCTCAGAGGAATTCTAAGCCAAGAGCAAAAATCTTTGCTACCTTCCTCTTACTGCCAAATAAATTGACTTGACTACTAAAACAAACTAAAACGATCAATCCAGTCAAACATACCCATTTTACTTTAAAGTTCAATCTCTGAATCGCTGAATCCTTCCGAAACCATTGCAAACACTTGCAATTCCAGAAATCCCAGAGCTTATTATTGACAGATCCTCTCTTCATCTCTGAATACGGACAATTGGCTACTCATTCTGGTTCCACCAGTACTTCCGCCACGTACTCTACTTGTCTGGCATTTCTTTCGTTCATTACTCCGGACACTCCTTCAGAATCGGAGCCGCCATTTCAGCCTCCTGTAACGGCATCCCAAAGCACTTCATACAACTCACGGGCCGTTGTTCCTCCCTAACCTATTATCGCTACTCCAATTCAGATCTCAAAATTCCCAGATCTGCACAATCTTATCTTAAGTAACTGGAGGTTTTGGGGGGTCCGTCGTTGCCCGGGTGCTATGGCGGATTCCCTATGAGCTTCCCCACAACGCAGTCCTAACTCCTCCTCTTCCGCTCTCGTATTCCGCGCACCTCCCTCCCACCCTATCTCTTCCTGATTCTTCCTCTCCTTCATAGGGTCCTGAGGGGGTCCGTCGTTGCCCGGGTGCTACGGCGGATTCCCTATGAGCTTCCCCACAATGCAGTCAGCAAGCAGATCTTCGCACAATGATTGTTTTCCTTAATAAATCATTTAAACGCATTTTGTTGATGGTGTGGTCCTTGCTAGTGAAACATGCATTTAAAGGGAAATGATTTTTTATTACAAGTTGGCATTTTTTTCACAGTTCTGGTTTTATAGATTATGATATCTTTGTACTCACAAAATTAATTGCTTACATCTTTGGCTGCAGCAACATCACTACAATAAGAAACATGAGCAGCCAGACAACAGGTTGTAAAAAAGTTTATCCAGATTATCTAAACCACTGAGTGCACCTGAAATGTCTCTAATAATCCCTCATTGTACATGAAAGGGTGATCCTCTGGAGAGCAGAGATTCAGTCAGTAAATTGCATGGTCTGCTTATGACATGTTATGAAAACATTTTGGCAATAGGAAATGATGTACTGATAGTGGCACTAGAGGAACATTGACTAAGCCTCCATTGCTCTAGTGAAGCAGGAAATTTTGAGTGAAGCAGGGCGTTGCTAAAATAGAGCATTCAGTGCTGAGTCAACCTTCCTTGGAGAAATAAAGGTTAAAAAAAAATGTCATCCCCTGTCTTTCTTTTGCCATACCATCAAACAAGAATCTTCAAATTCCTCTTTTTTAAAGGGTTTTTTTAAGCATCACATTTGAAATCATCATGTGAGAGCAGGGTGGCAGCATCAGACTCACAACAATTCAGTATCTAATTTCCCCTGACAGAAGACAAATATTCCTCCATCCACAGCAATCACAGTGTTCTCCTCTACCTGTCTGTCCCCGTTCAGCACAATGAGAGCTACTCCTCTCCTCTCAACTGGAGCAGATTAAGGCTTCAAAGCAAGTCACTGAGCCACAAGAAACATTTCATTTGATGGATGTAAGAATAGCATCAGGTACAGGGGACAGGACTTGGGCTAAAGAAAGCACTGAGCTACATTGACTGAAATGTCAGTGCTAAGTAATACTGAAGGTGTGAAGTTCCACAGTCGGGGACAAACAGAATAAAATACATCATAGGCCACTGTGACTCAGGACAGGAGGTCGTCCACTATAATCAAAAGGTGGGTGGTTCAAACCCTGCCTCCTCCAGTCCACATGTCAAAGTGTCCTTGGGAAAGATACTGAATCCCAAATTGCGAGTGAGTGTGTGTGTGGGGGGGGGTGAGTGAGCATTAGAAACATTTTGTAAAGCACTTTGGATAAAAAGCAGTGTATGAATGTGTGTGTGACTGGGTGAATGTTGGCATGTGTTGTAAAGCGCTTTGAGTGGTTGGTAGACTAGAAAAGCACTATATAAATGCAATCCATTTACCATTTACCATCATTTGTCATTGCCTTTCAAACTGATTATGAGCGTTTTCTGATTTGCTGATCTGATCAGCAGGATAACATCGTTTCTGAGTGCTTACCAAAATTGTACAAATCACTGATCCATATGACTGCCACCACTATGGTTAAGGTTTGGCTAAGTTTAGGGACAAATTTTTTTTGGTTAGCGTAAAGGATAGATAAATTAACCTCCTGTGGGGCACCTTTTGTCCCCCGCTATACATGATAGTGCTCTAGAGCTAAAATGATTAGTTAATTAATCGATTGACAGAAAATAAATTGGTAACCATTTTGATAATTGATTAACTGTTTAAGTAATTTTTTAAGCAAAAAGGTGAAAAATTCACCGGTAGTGGCCTCTGAAATGTGAATATTTGCAAGTTTTCCCCAGTTTTCCATAAATTTCCATAGTAAAATCAACATCTTTGTGCTTTTGGAAAAAACAAGTCATTTGTATATGTTCATTTGGGCTTTGGGGGAAATGATTGTCATTTTTCAATATTTTCTGACATTTTGAATGAACAATCAATGGATTATTAAGAAAATAATTGATTATGAAAAGTCCTCCTATGTAATGAAACTCAACTTTAAAAAAAATGTGCTCAAATATAAACTAAAATTATTGAAGCCTTCAAACTAGATTTTAAAGAGTCCCTCTTCAAGACCAGGACCACAAGATGGAGGATGGAGGACCTGTCCTTCAGTGGTGCAAATTTCTAACACATTTCCTATTAGTCACATTATGTATACCCAAATGATATGGAGTAAACCTCGGGTAATGGGGGGTTATGTGCCAGACTATTTCTTGGCTGGAGTATTTGCTGGTTGCTGGGCAACTGGTCCCAGCCATAGACAGCAGAGATAATGAAAGCCACTAAGAACACGTAAAACAAAGAAGAGAGTTTGTTCAGCTTGACCTGGTGAGCACGGTTCCTAACTGAAGTCTTGATCATGGTCTGGGCACCATGTCCATTATATCAGACCACAGTAAGGTCAGAGAGGCTGCTGCAGGACATAAAGAAGGCACACACAATGATGACTCATGCAATCTCAAGGAAATCAAACCCTGAGTCATCTCAGTCCACCTGACATCAACATGTCATCCTGGCTGCCAAATTCTGACTGACTGCAAATTCAGTCTCCTCTACAAGAGCGGAGTGTGTGTATACATTCCAGGCAGCATTCAAGTCTCAAAATGAGCAGCCTTTGAAACTCGTTTTAACATCTATAGGAAGTGCTGTCAAAGCAAAGGTGGTGTTTTGTTGTTGTTGACATTTTCATTCCAGACATATTTTTGACTTCTGGTGCTTTGGAATTACTGTCATTCACACAGCAAGCATCACCTCAAAGACATGAGAGCTTGATATGTGCTTAAAGCAGCACACTGCCTCACCTTGCCATGGATGAAGTGCTGTAATTGTGATACAGTGATTTTGAGGAATTACCCAAATTTGTAGACAGAAACCACATGTAACCACAGCAAGTTACATACTGACATTTTTAGACTGACTTGTACGTGCTACTAATCTTTAACTTTCCATTTCACATTACAGGTGAAATATTGTTTCAAGATGAAATAATAAACATTTGTGTGCATTTTTTTTGCCAAAATGTATAAGAGTTAGCCCTGTATAGGGGGAGAAATACTCTTATTGGATTTACATTCATTAGTCAAGTTGAAGATTAGGTTTGTGTCAGTCCTCTTACCGGTTTGTGCTTGCCAGTAAGAGGACCGGCAAGCAGTGAGAGAGAAAGTTTTCTGTTTCCCTCAGGTCCCTCCTGCATATTTTGCCTGACTGTTGGTAGCTCAAGGGCGGCTGTGGCTCAGGTGGTAGCGTGGGTTGTCCACCAATCAGAAGGTCAGTGGTTCAATCCCCAGCTCCTCCAGTACATGTTAAAACGTCCTTGGGAAAAATACTTAACCCCAATTTATGAATGGTTGAGTGAGCATTAGAAACATTGTAAAGCACTTTGAATAAAACACACTATATTGCTCCTCATGAGTAGGTTGGCACCTTGTATGGCACCTCTGCCATCAGTGTGTGTGAATGTTGGTATGTGTTGTAAAGTGCTACGAGTGGTCGATAAGACTAAAAAGACACTATATAAATGCAGTCCATTTACCATTCAGCAGCTCCAGTCCAGTGTGATATGATTGAAGCAGCCAGTTATAGTTCCCACTGATTTTTCATAACTCATTCAATCACTTATCTATCTGTTGAGCTGACAGCATCAGGATATTTAACTAATATTTTTTCACATATAGGATAAACAGATGTGATGAATACATGCATACACACGTGTTCAGCACTGTTGCACTCCTTTGTTTTACAGACACATGCAATGCATGTCAAAACAGCCTGGCAATAGATCTTACTTAGCAGCACTTTATGCCAATCAGATGAACTGTAGATGGGCTCACTTACATCTGTAGTCTAGGTAAATACCACGGTAAATTAAAACATTGGTGGAACCCCTCACAGCAATTTGTGAGAGGCTTCATAAATATCCCCCACAGAATCACTCACACTACTGCACCCAAACAATGTTTCACATTTGCACACTTCTATTTTTATAAGTGAGTAGGGTTAATCCTTTAAGCAGCATGCATATCTGTACTACATTTAATGGTAAGCCATCATACAGTTGTTAAGATGTTTGGACCAAAGTGGTGGACTGACAGACATTACCACAAGACACGTCATTAACATGGAGACAACAGGATTATTGATCCATGGCTGTCTTTCAAAAGACATAATTAGTCTAATATGAGCACAAAAGTGTCAACAACTGTGTGTGAAATAATTTAAGAAAAACATCAACAACAGGGAAGGTGAGACAGAGAAAGAAGCAGATCAGGCAGCAGGTACAAACTGTGTAAGGTAAATTGAATGGGTTTCCCTCTCCTCCAGTGTTTAGATTTCTCTCCCCAAGTGGTCCTGGATGGAAACATTGACTAATAATTTGTTAAACACAGTACTTAGAGCACATCAGCTTATTTCATGTGCAGATCTACCCCTCTTGATATCTGTCTTTTTGTGTGGGAGTTGTGAGAGTTTGTCACTGCAGGTGAGGAGAGAACAGGTGTGATCTTAGCAGGCAGAAAGGCTAATGAGCACATGTCTCAGTGTGTCAGGGCAGATCAGTCAGTGAAATCAGAGTGCTGCCTCTGTGGCTCTGAGCAACCTGCAGCAAAACCTATCTTCACTGGTTTTTATTTTAAGTTGATACAATTTACCTATTTTCATTCTAACTGTTTTGCCCTGCCAGATAAATTTGATCTAAATTTGCAACCAAAAAAAAAAAGCTGTTCAGAAGCAAATTTGGCAACTTCATTCTATTCGGTTTCTTCTTTAATTGGTCAACCAACCACACCTAGCCTGCTTATTACCAGTTATTTTGATTTTACATAATTTACTTCTGCTCACTTTATTCTCACCACCTACTGTACCTGCATCTAGCCCCTTTATTACCAGTAATCTCCTAACCCACTTATCTATTCACCTTATTGTCACCACTTTTTACTTCATCTAACCATGTACCTATCTATTACCGACTCCTTTTACCACCTAATTTAACTGAAGATATGCACCAACAGGTATTTGAACCCTTAAGCACTAGGGATGTAGTGGTATACAAAATTCATGATTCGGTATGTACCTCGGTTTTGAGGTCACGGTTCGGTATAAAATAACATTTTAGTCTTTTATTTTGAAGAATGTAAACATCCAACAATGGCTCATTGGCCATAACTATTACTGAAACAGTTTAGTTGTGCTGCAGTGGAAACGACACTACAGACAAAGGCGCGGGTAACCGTCTCCATGTTGTTTGAGGAGGGACAGGGTGCAGTTCATCCCTGGATGGCAGGCAAAACGGGAACTGTGAACCCACTGGAGAACCTGGGAATGAACTAAGTTAGGAACAAAAAGGCAGTTAGGTAGACCATTGACAGGTTGTGTCTGCTGAGCCTCTCTTACTACAGATTCTATCTCCCAGGAAACTGCTGCCACCACACAAGTAGAAGGGAGGATGGTGTCCAGGCTGGAGGGAGATTCTTTGGAGACATGCTGGTGGGAGAGAGTATCAGGTTTAATATTTCTGGAACTGGGTCGGTAAGTGATAATTAAACCTCCTATAAAATAATGCCCAGTGGGCTTGGCAGGAGTTGGCTGTCTGAATGTAAGCCAGGTTTTTATGATCAGTCCACACCACAAATGGCTGCTCAGCCAGTGTCTCCATTCTTCTAATGCCAATTTGAGGGCAACCAGCTCCCTATTACCCACATCATAGTTACTTTCAGCTAGGGAGAGGTGACGGGAGAAAAAGGCACAGGGATGGAGCTTTGGTCTGGATCAAAGTGCTGGGAAAGAACCACCCCAAAACCAGTGTTAGAAGCGTCAACCTCAACAATAAACTAGCGAGAGGGATCAGGTTGGACCAGGATGGGGGCGGAGGTGAAGAGACTCCTTAACTCTGAAAAAACTTGTTCAGCCTCTGATGTCCAGGAAAATGGAATGGAGGAGGAAGTGAGCCTGGTAAGGGGCACTACAACTCTACTGAAGTTTCTAATGAAATGACAGTTGAAGTTAGCAAAGCCTAAGAACCACTGAAGTTGTTTACAGGTGGTTGGTTTAGGCCACTTTGCCACCACTCTGGCCTTCTCTGTCTTCACCTGCCCGCTCTCAATGATGTAACCCATTAAAAACTGATGGTACTAGCGTGGAATTCACATTTCTCTGCCTTCAAGATGAGCTTATTCTCCAAAAGCCTTTGGAGGACTGGGCGGACATGGGAGATGTGGTCAGACATGTTCTGGGAGAAGATGAGTATGTCGTCAAGGTACACAAACACAAAGCAGTTGAGGAAATCTCTCAGCACATCATTAACTAAGGCTTGAAAAACAGAGGGAGCATTGGTGAGTCCAAAAGGCATTACCAGATATTCAAAGTGTCCAAGAGGGGTGTTGAAAGCAGTCTTCCATTCGTCTCCTTCTCTGATTGTGGCCACATTATATGCGTTCCCAGGGTCCAGCTTCATGAAGACAGATTGTAAAGTCTACTAGTTGGAAGAGGGGCGCCAGGGAGAAGATCTATGGCACAATCATAGGGGTGATGAGGAGGCAAAGAGAAGACTAAATCCTTTCTGAACACCTGTCCCAGATCATGATAGTCAGAGGGGATGGTGAACAAATCTGGGGTCTCAGGACTTCAAGGCACAACAGCAACCTCTGCTGGAGACAGAGCAGATTGCAGGCAGGATGAGTGACAAAATGAACTCCAGCTGACTATTTTCATAGCAGACAAATCAACATGGGGATTTTGTTGTTTCAACCAGAGGTGACCCAGAACTAGGGGTGTCTGAGAAGCGGAGATAATATTAAATTGAAAGTCAGAGTATTGTGCCATGCGGCTGTGGCTCAGGAGGTAGAGCAGGTCATTTACTAATCGGAAGATTGGTGGTTCGATTCCTGGCTCCTCCAGTCCACATGTCAAAGTATCCTTGGGCAAGATACTGAACCCCAAATTGCTCCTGATGGTACCCCTGTACCCCGACTGCTACTGGTGAACCATGTCTCTTGGCTGGACAGGACAGGAAGCAAGAAAGTGACCAGATTGACCACAGTACAGGCCCTTACCCTGTGGAGCCACTCAGCAGGAGAAAGATTGGCTTGACCCCAGCAAAGGGTCAGGAATGTAGGACTTCCTGGGTGGTGGAGACACAGGAGGTGGAGCTGGAGAAACATGTTGGATGGGCTGCACTGCTGGCTGGGTGAGTTGAGATGTTAGCATTGCCACTTGATTAGTTAGAGTGAGTTGATTTACCATAGCCTGGTTGCTGTCAGAGAGGGTCCAAAGGAGTTGCTTGTGCTGCCCCAGTCATATTCCTTGGGTAGAGATTGCTTTCTGGATGTTGGCTGTTTCTGGGTCTGAGTCTGCTGGGCCCATGCTGGCCAGATCGTTCTATGAGGTTAAGCTAAGTTTGGAACCAAAAAGCAAGACTCAGACACATGGCTTCCAATAGTTCAAATGCAGTTTTATTGAGTTGTAGAGTTGGAGATGGAGGTTTGGAGAGATGAGCCAGATCAACGGTGGAGCGGGCAGGCAGAGAGAGCTGAGCTGTCGACTGGAAGGCAAGCTGGCTAGACCCTGGGCGAGGCAGGCAGACAGAGACCACAGATGACTCTGAGGCACAGGAAAACAGAGTCACAGAGTCAAACAGAGTTCAGGAAAACATGAGATATACACACACACACATATATATATATATATGTGTGTGTGTGTGTGTGTGTGTGTGTGTGTGTGTGTATATATGGTACTATATACTCGAACTTATTATAGCCCAGGAACTCCCAGTTAGGCCGAGACTAGTACATCTGTTGTATCGTCAAAAACTTCAGTTACTCACTCGCACCGTAGTTCAGGGCCGTAGATACAATTGTCGGCTCCGCTCCTTCTTAACCAGTGTCCAGTGGGTTTTCAGCGACAAGCAGCAGTGTAGCAGCATGAACATGGCCCTTTGTCTGCCTGGCTTCCTCCTTCCGACTGGCGTCCTCCCGATTACAAACATCCTCCTCCTGCCTGCAGCTCCACTTCCTGGCTGTTAAATGGTTCTTTGGTGTTGTGTCCTCGACTGGGGATTGGCTGTTCCAGCTGTCAGTCCTACTGTTTAATCGGGTTAATTGTCCACTCGATTACTTTCAGTTGAATAGGTATTACACTACGGCAGAAGAAAAAACTACAACACACAACAAAACTATACAATTCAAGACAGTTCAAAACAATCCCAAAAACAATTAGAGCCAAATAATTCAAACTACAGTAACTAATAAATAAGCATACAAAACAAACACATCATATCAAAAATATTCTGCTGTGTGACAGTTGGACATATCCAAAATGGTAGGAATAACAACAGACAATGTCTTGAACAATAAGAAGGCATTTCAGGATGACTACACGTGGATCCCATATTTTAGGCATAACCTCCATCTTGCTGTCAATAAAGGCATAGGTATTGATCAGGTCTCTGCAGCACTATGTAGGCTACGCAAGACGGTGGCCTCCTTTACTAGATCACCCAAGATGTCCTGCCAACTGCTGAGGAAGCAGAGAGACCTTACTCTACCAGTATATAAACTGTAAGTAACAGTAAGTAAAAAGGGAAATTAGTAATAGTGCTTTTTTCTAATTAAATAGAAAGGAACAGTTTGTCAAAACCCACCATCCCACTCAATGTGCGCAAACTTAAAACGGTAACTTTAAAAAACTCCACTCACTGTTAACAGCAAGTAAACGGGGAGAATAAGTGATCCCAGTTTAAATTAATATAGCAAGAGATTACTAAGTAATCACGCCCAAACTGTTTCATTGACTTCTCCTCTGGGAAAAACTGTATGAAACATACAGTATGAGACAAACAGCACTTACCCAAAGCTGCAAGCTACAGTAATTGCTTAGCACAAGGTGTAATAAAATTGGCTACCTGAAACGAAAATAAGCCATTTAAATCTGACACACACATCACAGTGACGGATTGTTAATAGTGGAGTCGCAAACATACAGAACTTACCTACAGGTCTCAGATGAGGCAAGTGAAGCAAAGAGGAAGAGGTGTGGTCACCTGGATGCTCTTAGAGACAGTGAGCCAAGCTTTCTAAGGTCAGTCACATGACTTTGTTGATATATGGTCTCGAGGATAGGTAGATGATGGCATCATTCAAGGTAAAGGCCGTGGTGACAGTCTGAGTGAGGTCGAAATAGATAGAAACAGACGTTCAAGCTGTCCCAGATGTAGATCTCTATGCAGTTAGCTATGATGGCTGCTACAGGCAGCTAGCTTTACTTTCATTCAGACTCAGAAACAAACTTTTGAAGCAATTCATGTAAAAATCATGTTTATTGGGAAAGATGTAGAAGTCTCAGCAGCTTGCCCCAATGTTCATCGTCTTGTGCAATAAATATCTTTTTGTGAATCGCCAGAATCTCTATAACTGAGCTGGAGAGAGCAAAACTAGCTTGACACAGAGCCACAATGGCCACATTTATGGGGAATACATCAGGTTGAAATAAACAGGAATTTTCCTTTAAGCGAGGGAGGAACGTTAAAGATAGACGTCAAAGTGGGTCCACATTTCCACAATAAATTCACAAGCGAAATACCTGCTGGGTTAAGTGTGGAAATTGTCTCAACTGCAAATTCACAAGGAACACCCACCACAGGTGAAATTATAAATACTAATAACGCAATTACCTGTAGGACAAAAAAAAGAAAAGGATCAGCTGATCAGCTATGATCAGCTGTCCATGCAATAAAATATATTGTTGAAATGGACACATAGGAGCTCCATTTAAAGGGAAGATATTGCTAGCAGTTGAATCTGGTTTGCATTAGATTGGTTATCTTTATTCTGATGAGAACTAATTGACATTACACAGAGTAATCCAAATCCTTACAATTAACTGGGTACTACACAAAGATGTACAGAATAGGATTCTCTCTTGTATGCTAGACTTGTACTGTGTGTAGGAAAATATTAGAACTAGAGTCCAGCTGCCTTCTTCCCCCAACGTGTTGGATCTATCCAGCAAAGTGACATCATCCATGACAAACTGCTTGGCCGTCACAGCAGTTCACCCCCAACCTCCATATATAACCCTGTTGATGATGTTGCCAAAGGATGGGGGGCCCTTGTAAGTGGCTTTGGGACGTAGAGGGAGGTAGAAGGGGGCTGCAGTATAAAATTAATTATAATAATAATAATAATAATTGTATAAAATTACCATTTTAACAAGTCCTTTTCAACCATTCCTGCCACATTCTTCCAGTCATATTAGTCTGAGAGCAAGTAAACTTCAATTTTCAAGATCAATTTTTCATCTGAGCAGTTTCTCATTTTAGAGATGTACAAGAAACACAAGGTTTGTGGTTTCTTTCAAAGTGAAATACTGAATGGAGTGACTTGTTAAGGTGGATATGTTTTGCAGCACAGACAGATGAGAGGAAGATAAATGTCTGGGCCAGCTGGTGATTTATCACAGGCCACAGGTCTCCATGGAGATGGGATCCTGCAACCCACGCAGCACCACCCTGTCCCTGCCTCTGTCCCAACTCTGACTGAAGGCCCCAGAGACATCAGGGTAGCACTTGATCAGGCCTGTTGGAGCCTGGTCTCAGTGCTGGAGGGCATATTCTGCTGTGTTCACTGAGGTCCCACATGGCAGTTATGACATGTAAAGTAGAGGCATCTTCACCCTACATTGAACCAGACCTGTATCTTCTATCTTGACTTTACTTCAGCTTCAGCACCAAAAAGTTTTGCCTTTCTCTAATTGTTCAATTTATTATTTATTTTTTCAGTTATTAATGTTTAGAAGCCTGAAGAGTAAAAGGTAAAATGAAATAAGAAAGACTAAATGATCAAATGAGAAAAAATAGATTACAGACAAGTCAGAAAAAATATGATTTTCTGTAGCAGAATGTTTTTTAAGGATCCTGTTTACAGGTTTGATTAGATAAACAACCTATCAAGTTCAATAATCAAGTAAATTATTTCCAGATAAAAAATGTTTAGATAAAAAGTAACATTTAAATGTGTATTTCACATAAGGATCTCCCAAACGGACTATTATGCAAATTCAATTTGTTTTGTGGAACAAGTGCTTTGTGGATTAAAGGACATTAAGAAAATTAATTGATAGAAGCTGGGGGGACTAGCATCTTTTTTTCAACTGAAGAAAACTGTGAATTCCCATGTAAAGTCATATATAGAACAGGTTCTGACATAGGCCTATATTGTAACATAATGGTAATATATCCCAACAGGCTAGATTATTATTGTGTATATACAGTATATTATATTCATATCTTTTTTTCATGTATTATTTTTACATTTTCGGTATTTAGGTACTTATTGTGTCCCAAAATTACCCTTATCCAATGGTTTACTCCATTGGTTCGCAACTTTTTGTGGTCAACCCAAAAGGTCATCTAGGAGCAAAATGTTACAATGACTGGTAGAAATGATGGCCATGAAAATAAGACCTAAGTTGTAATAAATTATCAACAGAGGCCATGATATGAAATATTTTCTGGAACACTTTGCTTTCTGTATTCTCTCACAATACTGTCCTTCTCACTCACAGGCTGCATTAACCACATTTACAATAAATCCAATTGTACCTAAATTGCACACACAGTAGTGCTGTATAAAGAACAGCACTTGGATTAAATAAAACAGGTGCCGCAATTACTTAAGTACAGTGTTATTGTAACAGGTATGAATGATGGCCTATGAAAATGAGATCCACGTTCTAATAACACGGAATGGAAAAAAATTTTTTTAACTGTTTTGTAAATAGAATGTGTAACTCTGTTGCAATTCATGCAAGCTGGTGGCCTAAAGCTAACACCTGAAAGTTTTAATGCAGGAGTGTTCAGGATGGCCTTTGTATGTCTTGATTTGCTTTATCAGTGTTAACCAAGATCAATGACATAGGAGAAGCTACAGCTAAAATATGCAGAAGATTCTTTGAACTTTTGTATCAGGAAAAAGGCCTAACTTTTTCATATATTCAGTGTAGTTGTCAGAAGTGTACAATATTTTGCCACACTGCAATTACTGTGTGACTGCATATTGACTGTAGTTGTTGCTTAAAGTGGTTTGTGTTTAGATCATCTGAACCCTGATTTTGAGGTGAACACCACCTTGCAGCCAGGTTTTTATGTTTGTTTCTGTGCTGATGTCCTCTGTTTGGTCTACTCCCAGCCCCCTCAGAGATCAGACACACACAGCAAAACAAACAAACAATGAGCAAGCTGTGTTTGTATTTGTTGTTGTGTTCTGTGTCTGTTGGTCCAGCTTCGTCTTCATCTCAGCATCACACCGTGTGACATCATGGGTCATCCTGCTGACACGCAGGTTTGGAGGTCACTCCATGATGTGACAGACTGTCGTGCTGTGAAATATCTGTGACATCCCAGGGTGCAATGTGCTGACACCTGGAAGTGCTCACCACACCTCCATTACCCAGGATGCTCTGGGCCAGCAGTGAGACTGTCATGCAGTCATCAGAGAGAAAGGATGGTTCACTTTGGACACCAGGACATCCTCAACGCCATACCCCTTAACCCCACCCATCAGAAACAGCAGAGTCCAGTCAGGCTGCAGAGCTGTCAGTCACCTGGTGTGTGTGTGTGTGTGTGTCCAGGTATTCCTAACATTGTGGGGACATAAATCTGTTTACATAGTCATGTTGTGGGGATTCACCTCCCTAAGTCTCCAGGAAATGAATGTAAGTCAATGTAATGTCCTCTGAAGTGATGGAAACACGACTGTGTGTTTGTACACGTGTGTGTGTGTGTGTGTGTGTGTGTGTGTGTGTATGCAGACGTGTGAGTAAGATTAGTGGGTCAGCCAGCAGAGTTTGGGCTTTACCCTGCCTGTAAATCTCAGGACAATTGCTCACTTTAAACCGATACATCACATGCTAGAGCACAGTCCAAGGATAGTTCAGCAAACTGGATCACTGTGTCACAATCTGACACCATTCATCCCACTCTCTATGAATTGTTTATGTATCCAGCCAGGAATCTTGTGCAGTAATATTATAGGTTAGTTACTGCAGGATTACTACATTTTATTCACTTCTTAATGAGGAACCATTGCAATATTCACAGTTGGACAGACCTCTGTTTTAACTTTGTCTCACTTTCTGATGGATCAGGATGATGCAAATACAGTATGTTCATGCTTATCAAATAATCTTGCATATATTGATAATTTATACAGATCACCTCCTTGACAGTTCCCATGGTCCGTTGTTGGATTGTAGCTTAGCTTTTGAAGCTTTTGAGCTGTGGCTCAGGAGGTAGAGCGGGTCGTCTACTAATCGGAAGATTGGCGGTTCGATTCCCGGCTCCTCCAGTCCGCATGTCGAAGTATCCTTGGGCAAGATACTGAACCCCAAATTGCTCCTGATGGCTGTGCCATCAGTGTATGAATGTGTGTGAATGGTTAGATTTCCTCTGATGGGCAGGTTGGGACCTTGTATGGTAGCCCCTGTACCCATTCAGCGTATGAATGTGTGTGAATGGGTGAATTGACTCGTAGTGTTAAAAGTGCTTTGAGTAGTCGAATGACTAGAAAGGCGCTATACAAGTACAGTCCATTTACCATTTACCATATTAAAGTCACTACTATCTCTACTATCACAAATTCATTTATGTCATTGATCTGTATTTCCTTAACATAAACATGGGTTATTTTAGGCATTTGAACAAACAACCAATGCTGTCACTTTCTCATGAGGACAGTCTTTGTCTCATGTGTGAAATGTTAAAGGGGACATATTCTGCACATTTCTAGGTCCATATTTATATTCTGGGGCTCTACTGGAATATCTTTGCATGATTTACAGTTCAAAAAATGTTTTTTATGCAGCCCCTCAGTTCAGCCTCTGCCTGAAATAGGCTGTGTTAGCTCCTATCTCTTTAAGGCCCTCCTCCCAAAGAGCTCATGGACCATATTCACACAGTGGCCATTTTCCTCTGACGTCAGGTTAAGTTAACAGTGTGTCAGTGGTGTTGCATTAGCAGCAGTCAGACAGAGGAGCTGCTAACCAGCCTGAGAAAACTACAACTGTGGTCCCAAAAAGCAGTAAAACTACAACTGTGGTTCCAAAAAGAAGTAAAACTACAGCTGTGGGTCTGTGTAACGCTTATCACTTCCATTATAAAAAAAATGAAGTTCAAGCAACCATCTCGCCATTCTCACACAGGCTTTACTTGACAGCTTCCCACCCTGAGCGTAACGTCAGAGGAAAATGACCACCATGTGAATATGGTCCATTGTGTTCTGATAAGCTGCCCCTCAGGAGACTTCTAAAGGCTCAGGAGGCTACCTAAACAAACAGCAACCACTGCCTTTTTTGAAGATGATTTACAAGATAGGCAGCCGGAATCTGATCTGAAATATGACAGTTGACAACACAAACAACCCATTGAAACACCTTAGCTACAAAGGCTACAGAACAGACGGTCATTTGTGGGCATGTGTGAACAATCTGATGTCATCACGAGGAGGAAGTAGAGGTAACTTTGCAAACTAAGTATTCAGAGCAGGCTGAAGCCCTGGCTTTTGACTTGCAGGGAGCATTTTTACATACATTCACCTCAAGTTTTGGAACTTACCATGTTTAAAGGATTTCGGTGGCAATTTTCTATATTTTTCTTACTGTCAACAAATCTGATCTGATCTCAGTCACTGATCTTCAGTGAGTCACACCGCTGCACTGGGTGACATGTTCCGTCATCCATGAAAACAGTGGTTACTGTAACTTGTTTAGAAACAGCTCCAAAGAGTAAAAATAGCAATAGCTGTTCTGTTTTGCTAGCTTTTTGTGCTACATAACACAACCTCTTGATTTTGTCCTAAATTTCTCCCAGAATCTCAGTAAAAAAGTCTCATCTCTCTGTGCTGCTCTGCTGACAGGATTTTCATAATAAAATGATGCCTGACATTCACAAACAGATAAGTTGGACAAGCTGTGGCTAATATGCCTTTCGCTCTTTATCATAAGTAACATTTTTTTAAGGGAAAACACAAAAACCTGGCAACTCTGCATAGATCTTATACCGTTGTTATTATGTGGAGTTAAAATGGCATAAAATATTTAAGGGACACTTTGACATTGTAAGAGACATATCCTGACCATCTATACCCAAATCTACGCCATGTCTGTTAATAAATGGACATGAAACTATGATAGTGCCTTTTTACACCTTTTTATGTGACATTGTAAAAAGGCACATCCTGTATTAAAAAGATGCAGAAAAACTAGTCCATTCATTTGTTACTTCTAGGCTGGATTATTGCAATTCCTTATTATCAGGCTCTAACACCAGCACATCTCTAAAAATTCTCCAGCTGGTCCAGAATGCAGCTGCGCATGTACAAAAACTAAAAAAAGAGATCACCTGGAGTTTTGTGCTTTCTCATGCAGACCACCTGCCGCCCCCTTGGTCCAGTTTGACACTCAATGCTACTACTATTATTATTAGTCATATTTGCCCACTGTTACCACTATTATTATTAGTCATATTTCTATTATTATTGTTGTTGTTATTGTTGTTGCTGTACTTCTGTGTCTCTCTTTCCCCTCTGCCCCTCCCTCTTTCTCTCTCAAACTAACCAGTCATGGCAGATGGCTGCCCACCTAGAGCCCGCTTCTGTTCTGGTTTCTTCCCGTTAAAGGGGTTTTTCCTTGCTGCTGTCAATGAGTGCTTGCTCATGGTGGAATGTTGGGTCTCTGTAAATCAAAGAGTACGGTCTAGACCTACTCTAGGTGAAAAGTGACCTGAGATAACTTGTTGTGATTTTGCACTATATAAATTTGACTCATCTGTTACTCATGTTGTGGGGACTTAAATCTGTTTACACAGTCACATGTGGGGACTCGCCTCCCTTTTGGGGACAAAAATCAAGTCCCCATAATGTAAATAATTAATTTAAGGGCAAAGATTTGGTTTAAAGGTAAGTTTAGGGTTAGGACAAGTCTCCAGGAAATGAAGTTACAGTACCAGTCAAAAGTTTGGACACAGTTTCTCATTCAAAAGAATGGGAAGATGTGTCCGAACTATTGACTGGTGCTGTAAGTCATTGTAATGTCTGTTTTATTTACTTTGTGGACTATATAGTTTGTATTGTTGTTGTAATTGTTCACATACCCTGTTTTGTGAGGGTAGGCATAGTAAGCTCTGGTTTCAGCCTACATCTTTTTGGTCATTGCATCTCTTTTTGGAATTTACTCATTATTTTTAGTTTTTTTTTAAACTTAAAAATCGAAATAAAGATCAGTTCAATCAACCCTGTCTCCTAGAAATTACATTCATATATGACTAAACTGCAACAGCAAATACTGTACGTTTTGCTAGAAACGTAATGCTGCTAAATCATGTTTTCTCTCAACATAATGAGAAAATATTGTTAATTAACATATTTGGCAAGTACTTTTGTTGTGGGTCTCTCATGTCAGAGTCCTGCATCTTGTATGCCCTCCATACACCCCAGCCTCCTCCCTGCAACTTCAGAGCGATATGTAATATTAGCTTCATTCAGTCAAAAAAACGACACCTGTGAACATAATCCAGGCAGCGATTACATTTGCCAAAGCAACGTAATTGGGAATTTTAATTGTGTATTTAACGTAATTCCTAGGAGACAGGGTTGGTTCAAATAGTGATTTTATGTAGCCATGCTCACTGGTCCTATGCTCTGACACAGTTTGTCAGACTGGGTGAGAGGGAAGGTTTTTTTGTAATATTCCCAGCTGCAGTAGCAAGACGATAGAAGTGAGTGTAGAGCCAAGAAGAGCTTCTGCACTTCTGCATTACAGCACACAGATGGAAGTCAAAAAGGTTTCAATATCCCACTAAATTAACTCATTCATGTGAAGATTAGTGCCTTGGTAGCTACAATAATACAGTCTGCTGACTTTTATACTGAGATTCTCAATTTTATGATAAACAGCTGTGTGTTTTATCCTAGAGATAAATACATTCATCAAAGCAGGTAAACATGTAGACTGATGATACATGAACAAACAGTGGAAAGCCCACTAACAACTCTTTGAGGTGACTGTCTTCATTACACCCTTACAGAATGAAAGTGTTGACTGACAGCATGTCTGAGATGTACTGTGGAGCCAGACCAGCAAGTGCCTTGTAAACCAAAAGCAGGATTTTGAAATATATTCTGAAAACAACAGGTAGCCAGTGAAGGTTCCGGAAGACTGGAGTTATATGGTCTGATCTTTTTGTCCTGGTGAGAACTCGTGAATTCTAACCAGATTGGTCTGGATAAATTGTTATCTATGGATTGTTTTGTTTGGAAGATCCATAAACAGAGGATTGCAATAATCCAGCCTTCTCATGACAAATGCATGCATGAGTTTCTCTGAGTCAGATTGGGAAAGAAAGCCTCTCATTCTGGAAATGTTTCTGAGTTGGAAAAAGGTAACCTGGGTGATACTGTTAATATGATCCTTAAAGCTAAGTTCACCCTCCATGGTTCCTCCAAGGTTTTTATCTGGTCACTTGTTTTTAGTGATCTGGACTCAAGGTATTTGCACACCAGCTGTCTCTGGGCTTCCACACCTACAACCAAAATCTCAGTTTTCTCCCTGTTCAGCTGAAGGATATACATCTACATTATACTTTCCAAAACTGCAGTTAAGTATGTCTAAGATGCTTTTAATTTTTCCTCAGTTTACGCCAGCTGTCTACGGAGCCCCCCAAGGGTCACAGTGATCTTTTTTTCTTTTATTTTTCCTCACAATATGTTTCCCGTTCTCTCACAATACATTTTGCATTCTCTCACAATACTTTTGCGTTACCTTGCAATACATTTCTTCTTCCATTCCTTCTGAGCCATATGTCTATTTCCACTCAGCTGCTCCCAGTGCAACGCCCTAGTATGGATCGGCTCATTGAATTTTACTTTAAACTGGGCACTAAGTATGCTGATATAATACTACTGCTCAATAGGCATGGCTATGTAATTATTTTAATTATGTAAAGTAAACTTAAATGAATTCTTAGATCAAGAGGTCTCTCCAGAAGAAAGCAGTATGGTAATCTGCAGGATGCTGTCAGTTTCATTCGTGACCAGTTACTGTACTCAGGACAACTGCACGGATACAGATGAATGTATTCTAAAGGTAGAGAGTATGGCCTACGAGTAAGAAAAGAGGATGTCCACTTGATTATGAAAGAGCTGGATACCAGATGTCTCGTTGGCTAGCTAATTGCCGCCATTCCTCGCTGCACACGGCCTGGGCGAGATGTGCACAAGCAAGTGGCACCGCTCATACAGCATTTACTGTAACTAATGCTGTCCTGGCCCACGGTGGCGGGTCAGTGTTGTCACAGAAGCATAGTACCCACCCTCCGATTCCCCATCATGTCGCCTCAGTGAGTGAGCGGCTCAAGGTGGAGGTGCTATCCCCTGCCGCACCCACCAATAGCCACCACCATAACGGTCCAGGATTTACGGTGACGTGGGAGGTGAAAGCCATGTGCGAGCTACTCCAACTAGCCTTTCAGCTCAGGGAGAAGATGGCAGCCAAAACATGGTGGCAGCAGAGCAGTTTTGCAGACGAACTAGCCCGCTGCCCAATAAAGTGAATGTTTTTTTTTCATCGAGTGCTTATAAGGGGAAGGCCATGTGTGAGGCCTGCTCTTCCTCAACCTCCACATCATGGGCAGATCCTCTACATTCCACATTAGTGCTATAAGCTATTCATGTCTCATTGCCTAGCTAATCACCACTGCACACAGCCCAAGTGGGGTGTGTGCAAGCGAGCGGCGCTGATCATACAGTGTTTACATAAAGATCTCCATCCCAGCCCTGGGCGGTGGGTTGGCGATGTTGTGGAAGCTTAGTGTCCACCCTTGTGGGCCTCGCCTAGCCCCGAAAAGAAATTTTTCCCCACCACCCCCCACGACCTGTCCGCCAGGTGATGAAGCAGACCCCATACTGCAGCGCCAAAGGGAGGACGCGGTGAAAGGACAGATCTACCAGTATTGCCATCTCCCGTTCAGATACTTTATGGCCCCACGCACATTCTCCAAGTGTGTGGAGGAGGCGCTGGCACCAGAGAGAATTCTGACCCACATAGACAACTGGCTGATTCTTATTGCATCCAGGCAGGAGGTGGAAGCCCACACAGCTCTGGTCAACCCCACATCACATCAACCCCAACAAGAGTGCCTTGCAGTTGAGCCAGCAGATGCCCTACCTCGGTCTCCACTTGGACACCTACGCCAAGACTGCTGCACTGTCAGAGGAGCATGTGGAGGCGCTATTGCAGCAGAGCCAACATATGAGAAGCTGACATGTGGAGAGACTTGATGTTTTGGGACTCACCCTGCCATCTCTGAGAGGGGGTGCTGCTGGGGTGCGTCCCTCATTAAACTCATATAAATTCAACTCAAACATTGCTCTATAGAGCAAATATCCTAGCATAGCCATGAGAGGCGCCCCTCATTACGTTCAGGTCTTCACGGACTCCTCCCTGACTGGGTGGTTGAGTTCCCCCCGCCACATCCATCTGCTGGAGCTCACAACAGTTCAGAAAGTGCTCTTCACCTTGCAGCTAAGTGGGAAGCATGTTGTTGTGAGGTCAGACAACACCACTGTGGTGGCCTACCTGAACAGACAGGGGGGTGTCAGATCCTTGGCCCTGCACAGGATGGCAGTGTCCATCCTGACCTGGACAGATTGCCACTTCTGATCCCTGAAAGCCCACCACAGGATATCCAGAGGGGCTCAACTTGTGGAGGAATGGAGCCTCTCAGTGGTTTTGATAAGCAGCCAGCTGTTGCTGGCCTTTTTGCAGTCCGGTGCAAGACCCTCAGGCAGGTGGTGAGCGACCATTGGACTGCTGCTGTTTCTTGGTTGTGGCTGGGTTCGGACTAATCTTGGTTCAGGCCCAGCTGGGAGTACATCTCATCCCTAACGGCCTTCAGCTTAGGTTATAACAAATAGCAAAGCCCGTTACAGGGTGGAGCATGTACAACATAGAAATAGTAGTTACCTGGATGTTACCAGTTTTATGAGTATTTGCGTAGCCCTCTAACCACAAGCCCAGCTGGCCCCAGTTGTTGTTGCTGAGTTTCAAAGGGAGACAAGCGATGCTAGCACTGGTGTCTTATAGTGGTAAGGTGCTGCTTGCTACGTCCTGATTGGACAGTGAGTGCAAAGGTCTTTTCTCAGGTGCCGAGGCAGAGCCTCATAGGGTAAACCAATATTGAAACCCGTTAGAGGGCTATGCACGTACTGTGACCACAGTATACAGTAGAACAGCGTGTCTGGAGTAAAATCACTTTATTCTTTAAACAGAAGCTCTAAAAGTCCAACTCAGTGTGAGTCCAGGAGCTGGGGAAAACAGCAGACGAGCAACCTAAACAGTAGAGTCAGTGAATTTGAAGTTGCCAAAGTTAAAGCCACATGACACCAGAATATTCCATTTAAAAATACTAAGATGTTTTTTCCTCAAAACAGGTACAATTACCTCATTAAAACTTTTAATATTCCATCTATTCCGTCTCCCTCATTTAAAAATCAAGTATATATATAATATTGTTCATTTAAAAAGCTGAACTGCTGCACACAAGATGTCTCCTACTTCACTGTAAAGTCTATTCTTAGTGAATGTACACCTGCGGCTTCAAGTTTCCCCATCACACTTGTGTAAGTTGCATACTGGACCACAATTAGCCTCCAAACTAGTTATGATGTCACAAATCATGCTCGTAGGCCCACCCATTAAACTCATATTTTCAATGAGCACAGAGAAACTTTCTTCCCTCTTCAAATGAATGTGACAACCTTCTAGTTTCAAATTCTGCATATACATCATTCTGTACAGTGAAGCTCAAACATACAAGCGAATTATAAAATAAGCAAAACACAATTTTGAGCGGGGGGGACTTTAATTATTGTCTAATCATAGGGTGGCGAGCTATTTAACTTTCTGCAAAAATGTCTTTCCCATTTTGAAATTAGGCAGGAATGCACTGAAAAGTCAGATGTCTGAGGTTTTCACCAACACTTTAACGCAGTATACATTTGTGGTTTGGAGAGCGTGAAAATAGTCTCAAAACCCCACACACAAATGTAACCTGATCCACACGTGTCAGGCAATCCGTGCACACACATTTAACAATCTGTAAATAAATGCCAAAGAACTTCTCAGATATATTTAGGTATTTACATATATGCCCAGGAAGGTTTTGAAAGCAAATTTTATCAGATCTATGAACTTGAAGTTGAATATACTGTATATATGTAAAATACTGATATTAATAGAAGTTGCAATGAATTTATTTGTAAAATTGTTTTACATTTGTCCAAATTGTTTGGTATTTGTGTGTGGATTGGACAATGCATTTGTGAACACAATAAATTACACACAAATTGCAATACACATTTGTAAATCTGCTTTTTTATTTGTAGATCACACGCATTTGTCAGCTATATTGAGTCTAATTTCTCTCTGTGTAGCAAATTTGGCCAATCCCATATGTGTAGGAAGTCACTGTGCAATGTTTTTGGGGTCAAATAATATAATAGCATTAAGTCCTTTGCGCATTTTGGCCCACAAGACTTAAAGGCATTCTATCAAGATGCAGGTATTATTATTAGTATGTATGTATTTATTGGGACCATGTACAGTGTTGAACATAAATGTTACAATTTGATGTACTGTACCAGAGTTAGCTTATAGCTAATTTTCATCTGCAGTCCCTTTGACAAATCTACACACAATAGCACATCACAAATACCCACAATGTCAACTAGAAATGTATGCTTGTCAAATTAAAATCAAGATTATTTGCATTCATGAGTGGACCATGAGATGAAATTTAGGGTCAGTGGTTACAGAGCTGAGTAGAAGAGTATAGTATACTATAGAGTGGAACTAAGCTTAACTTGGATAACAATTTATTAAGCAGAAGGAGAGAAAAAGGAGAAAATTGTTGACTGTGAGGTCTGTGACTAATTCAGAGAGACTGGAGACATTGTTTTATAAAGACCTGGACAAAACCTGGACAAATAAAACTAAAACATCTGTATGGAGAGATAATACTAGAGGGGAGTGAATCTTTTTTTTTATTTTTTATTTTTTATTTTATCAAATGTGGTGTAATATGCTATTCTCTGTTGCAATGCTAGAGATGCTGGAAAAAAATGAATAGATCATCATGTTCCACTAACAGACAAATGTCTGCTGTCAAAGATTAACAAACTAAGTCAGTTTTGAATTCTCCTTTAACAGGTTTTGTCCTTGTTTCATCTGGTACTGTCCCTCAATGGAGAGAGACCATTAGCATATTTGGGATTGGTATTATTCAAAGCAGAGAGTATGATTGTGTCTGGCCTCTTTAATCATCCAGCAGCCAGCAGCATGTGTGGATTATGGGATTTGCAGCTGCCTCTCTGTCTCATTGTTTTTCAGGTGAATTAGGCCAGTGGTTTGGGACACCAGGACTAAAGCCGGCCTGGCTGCCAGAGCCCCACAGCCCAGTGTGAACCCACCAAACTCCACTGCAAAAAATACACATTTTACTACTCAGTCCTTACTCTGACTCTGTAACAGTCTGCTGCCTTTTTTATTTAAGTGTTCTCACTCTGATCCTTTCTATATTGTGACAAAAACTCAGAACTCATGATCAGAATCAAAAAGAGGTCAGTATTGTACACAATATTTGACAGACAGATGATATCACTCTAGTGACCCCTAGGCACCAAAGATGGAGACAAAAATGCCAGTGGTGACATCTGTCAAATTTAACATTTTCTGGACTCAAGCATACAGATCTGTTTTATTCTGCCTTATTCATTATGATATTTGTTTTATATTTCAGCAACAAACCAATTAAAGGAATGGTACAACCTTTTTAGAAATACACATATAGCTGTTTTACTGAGAGCAAGATTTTCAGATGAATAATCTCATGGGTGTGTGTAAAGAATATAGCTGGAGTAAAAACGTGGGTAGTCTATCTAGTTTTAGACTGGAGGCAGAGGACACAGCAGCAGCAAGCAGGCAGATACAGGTCTGTCCACATATATTAGACTTCAGGTTCTTCCTCTTTATTTATCTGTCTCCCCCTTCATATTTTCTCTCACTTCCTCTATCCTTCTCTTTCACTCAAAACCAGAGCACCTGCAGTTTGAATTGGTTGTTTTAGGGGTATGTTGAGAATTTAGCTTTTTGTTGCTGCAGAATTCAGCCACCTGCTGCATGTCATTCCTATGCATCTAATGATTGATGCTAACATTCAGTTTATTTACTTCCAGACTGTATTTGTTCAGATACAAATCTCTTCTTAATTTTACTAAACAGGGTCAACAGACTGATTGGCCAGTGCTACATAGCACTATAGCTATGTAGCACTATAGCTACAGCTATGTAACCGGCACATTTACAAAGCTGTAAATGTGCCAACACCTGCCAAAAACTCTCTCTTCCCCCCTCTTCACTCCTTTGTATCTCTGCTTTTTACTTGTCTGTCACATCTGTCTCTGTCTCTGCCTGTTCTCCTTTGTTTATGGGTTCCCTCCTTCTCACTCGTTCTTCCACTCCTCTTTTTTCCTTCTCTCTTTCTTCTTTATTTCCTCTTCTCTGTTTTGTCTTCATTCTCAGTCTCCTGTTTTTTTCTTTAGCCTGAATGTCTCCTCTGTTGCTGACTCCTCTTGCTGTGCACTGCATGTCAGGCAAAGATCCATGTTTGGAAGTCACTAATGTCCTCAAATGTTATTTCCTAAAAAGAATGGGGACCCTGTAAAAATAATCTAGAATTTCCTGGTTTCTGTCCTAGCGGTGGGATGTTATGATGGATGTGTGCAGTGTCATGGCCTCAGGCCCTGGCTCGGCAGGTGGAGACAGGCCTGGCGCAGGTAAGCACTCAGGTTTATTGTCCCCTCCTGAGGACTTGGCCTCAGGGTACACTGCTGCTGACCCAAAACCACAGAGCTAAGCACTGCCCCCTGCTGTCAGCAGGGAAAAACGTACAGTATCTTCTGTGTGCGAGTGTTTATGTGTGTTCTCCTTGTATCTCCACATGTGGTTGGTCTATTTTTGGTAGCAGTAGCAGCTCCTCATCCAAATCTTTGCAAAGATAAAACCATATGTGGTGAACAAGGCCAGAGCGTATCTCTCATCTGTTACCGCAGCTACCTAAAGCTTTCTGCACACTGCATTTACTTAAAGAGACAATAAAGACATGAGCTTTATTTATTTTTAAGACACAGTGAAGCTGGACATTTCAACCATTTATCCAGCACTTTTAGCTCTATTTCAACTTATCTGCTCACTGTCTAACTAGCTTTTACAGCATATGGTGTTCAGGTGTAACTCAGACTCAGGTTGGTGGCGGTGTGTCCTGTGCTGTCATCCTATTGTAGCTGGTAGTTTACTGGTTATTGCGACCATACCTATACCAAAGATCAGCCTCACAACAATGTGTCCTTTTTTGTAATTATTGGTGGTTGGATTTGATGGTGGAAGTACAAAGCACAGGATTTTGACACTGAAGTCAGTGAACATTTTACTGATATGTAATATGTAAAGATATTGTGCAACTTGCCAAATAACTTAATATATATTGTTTTTTTGTGATGTTGAGAAAAAACATAATGCATTTTTATCTTAATGTTGTCACAGATTAGTCCCCCCATAAATGCAAATGCCCGCAACAGATTCCTTAACAGGCAGAGTTTATAAAATAGAATAAACCTTTGCAAACAAAGCACTCAGAGCAGGTGGAAGCCCTGGATTTTGACTTGCAGGGTGAATTTCTATATACATTAACCTCAAGTTTTGGAACGTTAACAGTTGCCATGTGTATATATTGAAGGAAAAAAGAATTTTTAAAATGTTGACTTTAATCGTCCAATGACAATCTTGATAAAATGGTTTGATGACTGTGAAGCAGGTGGTCAGGAAGGAGTGAGGAGCAGTAGTGATGGATTTAGTGGAGATATACAGCTACATATCATTGGCATAGCAGCAGAAATGGAGACCATACCATATTTGGCAGGAACTGACACCAGTAGCTGCATGGAAGGTGGTAAATTGCTGTAAAATACTATAGTCAGCTTTGGAAAATAGTCAGTAATGAGAATTTGTACATTTATATTTAATGAGGGAAAACACAAAAACCACCAGTATGGTCTTTTAACAGGTAAAATGGCCAGCTGCAGGGCTGCTACATGAGGATAAAAAGTAGCCATCCGTTTAAATGATGGAAACAGTACAAGTCAACACTATGTGCTTTTAATTCTTCTTTGCTTTATTCTCTAACACACAGATGTGCAACCATTCAGAAAGCCATGAGTAATGATGATATCATCACTCAGTGCAGCAGTTCAGTCAGAGACACATTCATCAAAGAATTGATCATTTATAGCAATGGTTATACAGTTTTAGCTGAAAAAGACTGCTCTTTGGGGGAGCTCTCAAAGAATCAGAGCAGCGATGAGGATTCTGCTTGGAGAGCTAATTCCCCTAATAAACATAGACCTTGGTTAAATCAACAATATGAAATACAACATACTGTAAGGAGGAGGTTGGGTGGTGGAGAGAGCTGCATCAGCAAACAATGTTGACATAAGAGTAATCAGCAGAGTAAATAGTGATGTCAGATTAGAATATCAGTGCTGTACACCTGCATGAATGTGACTGGATATTACTGTCTATTATTATTTGCAATTTTTACAAATTATTATAGCATTAATCGTAGACCACACAGAAGGTTGTAATCATCCTAATGATTCACTAATACAAATATACAGCAGAGTCCACTATTGAACTAGAAAATAAACTAAACTAGAGGAGTTGCAGTCAGTCCTGGAATGGATGACAAACAATGAGTTTGAACTTAAAAAATAAAACGATGGTATTTGGATCAATACATACTGATGTAGTGATCCAGATACCATCACTTTAGTTTGTAAAGGTGGAACTGAAACTTACAGTAAGTTAAATGTGAAGGATGTGCCTATTGATCAAAACTTGTGGAAAATGATGCTGGACTGAAAATGATATTGACATGATTGTGAATAGAATGTGGAGAGGTCTTTCAGTGACAAGAAGGTGCCCTAAAATTATTAATTTCACAGATTAAGGCTGTGATTATCCTAGAGAATAGGTCATTTTTTACAATGAGGTAAAGTTTTAAAAAATGGTCCCACTACAATGAAATGACTACTATGGGGACTAACATCATCAGACATGAATGCAATTAGGCTCAATGAATCCACAAGAGTCTCACCTTTTGAGTCAAACCAATTTATGCAATTCCAAGACTGTTTAGGGACCCCAGTATGCAGAAATATTTAAATACACCATTTTTAGAATAGGCGAAAATAACACATTTATACTGCATGCAAAAAACTGCATTGTTTTTGCCCAAAACTGCATGGGATTAGAATGAAGTGGGCATGTCTGTAAAGGGGAGACTCGTGGATACCCATAGAAAACATTTTCATTCAGATATGTTGAGGTGACAAATCAAGGGATCCCTTTGAAAATGGCCATGCCAGTTTTTCCCTCGCCAAAATTTTGCCTAACTTTGGAGCATTATTTAGCCCAGTTCCCAACAAGCTAGCATGACACATGTCATGTCTGTTCCAATGGATGCCTTAGGTCATCTAGTTCCGTATGATACCAGTATCTTCACTCTACCTTTAAAACTGAGCCCACTACAGCCTCTGAAAGACAGTAATGTCGGCAGAGGGCGCAGGCACCCCCGCAAACATTTGGTGATCTTGTCATTAGTCCGATCACATCTTCATTATTGCTCTGTGGTTTGGTCAAGTGCCTCCATAACCCAAATTTAAAAGAAATTGCAAATCACTCAGAACAAAGCACTTGTTTTGCTCTTTGTTGTAGGAACATCTACATTCATTGATATAAACCTCATGATAACCAGGGCACCACCCCCCTTTATTTTTCAACTGTGCCATGAAGTAGTGTGTTACGATACAGGGATTTAATTCTCTGCTTTAAATTGAAGCCACAGACAATGACAAACTGATAAATACATATGTATTTAATTAAAGTGGTCAACAATAATCACCCAGAATGAGTGTAATATGTTCTCAATGGCGAATTTTAAGTTGTTATTGACTAGGCTAAGGTAATTTGACTAACCAACTTCTCTAAGAATTTAACTGAGAGTTCAGTTCATACAACACCAACTCTTTAATCATAGAAGCAGATGGAAAGCAGAAGAGCTTCTGTTTATCCTACTTTTCCTAGCGTTGTCCTCAGTTGAACTGGCGACTCAGTGGGCTGTCTGCTGCATCTGGGTGATCAGAGATCAGCTGTTCAGTGGTGGCATACCAGCAGATGTTTTCAGCTCATGACCATTGCAGAAGCCTTGAGACACAGCGTTGTTTTAACAGTTTCTTCAGATGATTCGCTGAATCACCACAGGGTTTAACCATTAGATGAAGGAGACATACCGATCTGATATGGTTGTCTCTGGTAATACAGCCTTAAAGATGTCTTGGTCCGTGGAAGAGCGGGTCATTTTCGCCTTGAAGTCTTTTGATTGCCTATACTGACTTTCTTACTAAATAACTCAAAAAATAACTTAAATAAATAACGAAACTATACTTCAAGTTACTAAGCACGAAAGAATTTCAACGTAAAGTTTGTTTCACTGGAGTTACAATACTGCACATAGCTTAAGAGAAAAGAAGGTTAACTTAGATCACGTGATACAAACAAAAAAAGTAAGGAGAAAGTTAAGATGGTGGAAGCCCTTAGAAATGCAACGTGCGTCTCCTTGGAGATGCAAAAAGGAAGAAGCTAAGGGCAGAGGGGCTAACATGCTACTTTATCCTGGACTCAGTAGGGATGTGTTTTAGAGTGGAGATGGACTTCTGTTGCGCAACCAGAAAATCCTTTGTCTGAGAGAAATCATGATCTCCACCAAGTTGATTCACTTACTTGAGATTAAGTTTAAAATCAAAGCTTCCATGTTTCACCATGGTCATTCACATTTAAACATGAATTGCATTGTTCAATACATTACTCAAACATTCAGAGACTACATACGTCCATATTGCTATCAGCTGAGTTGAACAACTTGATTAGGTTACAAATTAAAATTGAAATGCAGTCTTTGCTGACTATACTTCCTATTAACATGGTCTCATACAAAAAGGTTAAACAGCAATCAGTAGTCTAATGAAAACATACTGTATTTATTTAACAAACCTGCATTTAATGTTAACTAAATTCTATTTTATAACTACTAATGTTAACTCTTCATTTATCAAAGTAATTCTTCATACACACATCAAGTCATATAGAGTATAACAGCAATTTGGTGAATAACATAGCCAGAAAATATTATACTTTATTACAGAGGCCTTTTTCAGTGTTCAAAGCTTTCCTAAAAGTGACCTTTGGATGGCCATGTTGGTACATGCAGTGTATGGCAATTTAATCAATGCAGGATTATTTTAGCTTAATTTTATGTATGTTGTTTGATCCAAAATAAGTGACTACCACGTAAAATATTGACAGACTCTTCACAATCACAACAAAAACTAAAAAACAACTTTCATTTATGTGTGAAAAACAGACATTGTTTGCCACGGATTGTTTATGCACTGTACGGGACATCCTTTTTTTTGTTTAGATTTGACTTGCAATTTTTCAAACAAAATGTTCCAGGGGCATTTGCCCTAGCCTTCCAATAAATCCCCATGTATGGAAGAGATCCTGCAGACTGGTGTTAAGTTATAAAATAATAGTCATTTCTGCAAAATTACTGTAGTGCATCATCACTCCTGCTGTAATATTACAGCATATGGTACCATAAGAATGATAATAGCACTGTATTGCTGTTCCATATGACAAAAGCTGAAGTGACTGCAATGTCTTTCTTTGCCAGAATAAGCTTGCCAGTTGTCTCCGAAAACATTCCAGATGACAACCCGAAAGCTGCAGTGACTACAATGTGTCTCTTTGCTGCAATTGCGTCATCATCCAGATCTTGTAGAGGATGCCGAGATGGGCTAGCCACATTCTGTAGAGTTTGTTGTCTCCGATAACCTTTATCATTGACAATCTCCATCTTGACAATCAACTTTAGACCTTTAACCTTCCAGCATGACCAGGTTGTATGGCAGCCCCTCTCCCACCTGGAAGATGCAAACTACAACACTGTCTCCAGTGCAGATGACAGCTTAGATGATCATGAGGATAATAACGACCCCAGCTAAATCCCATCTGAGGAGGATGACACGGATGAAGATCTTGAGCATATTGATTCCCCTCTAGCTGCTGATGAACCACGCAAGAAAAAGCCCAGAGTCAGCATATTACAGCCATAGGCAAGGGAGCGACCATCATCATCAAATGACTCAAAGATTCCCACTCTTGGAGTCCTGTGTGACAAAAACAGATGCGCAAAGAAATGCACCTTGAAAATATCACGACAGGCACAAGACAATATTTGACACGTACTAGACCATGAACCAACATATGCGGGAATCATGGGTTTTCAACAGTGTCTCCAGGGGCTTAAAACACAGGGACACAACTAGGCGGGGTCAGTTGTGTTACCAAGGGACAGACGGGGGCAGCACGTCCCCTCAAACAAACTGGACACCAACCCAATAAAGGCTCACATAGAATCATTTAGCCCGTCCATTAGCCACTACAGATGAGAACATGCCCCCAAACAGAGATACCTGCCAAGCAACATTACAATCAGGTTCATGTACCAAGACTTCAAAGAGAAGAATCCTGGCACTAAATGTTCATATGACACCTACTGCAAAGTTGTTTGTGAATTAAACATCAGTTTCACAAAACTGGGAGAAGAAGAATGTGAGAAAAGTTCTGAGACTGAAATTCATGTTAAAGCATTTGTAATGAACAAACCATTCAAAGCCAAAAAGGAAGTGCTCAACAGGGGACGGCTGAGACAGCTGGAGAAACAGATGAAGTGGGTGACAGGTGGACAACAGGTACAGTAGACATGAATACAGACACGGACAAACAGGCCAGAGTTGCAGATGTAGTAACAGGCAGCAACAAACCAGTGGGACCAGGCATGAGCACACACAATGAAACAGTGGCCATTGATACTGAAAATGATGAACAAACATAGACAAGCAAACCACTGACTGCCCTGAATGCATGGAGTGGATTAAACATAAGAAAGCAGCTGACAGCGCAAGACGTCACTACCAGGTAGATTCAGGCAAAGATTGGCCAGATGACTGTTCTGTTCGCAGTGCTGATTTGCAGAAGATAGTGATGCTACCAAGAATGCCTGGTAACAAAAAGGCTATATTCACGAAACGCCTGGTGGTACAATACTACAATTGGCAAGCAACCAAAGAGGAGGACCTAACAGACTACCAAAAAGAAAAAGACCTTGTCAGTTGTATGGCATGAGGGCATTGCAGGACGCAATGCAGAAGAAATCACCTCTGCCTTTACAAGAGCACTGACACACAGCACAGAACGAGATGTCAAACATGCAGTTATCTGGGCTGATAACTGCACAGCCCAGAACAAAAACTGGACTCTATTGACAAACTGGTCACTATTGTCAATAGTTACCAGACAGCAGTGGAGGACATAACACTCAAATTTTTCAAAACCTGGGCACAGTTTCATGAGTGCAGATTCTATCTGCCATAGTGTGGAACTCGCAATGAAGAAGCGCCCTTGTGGAAAACTGTATGACTTAGATGACTTTGTCAATGTCATCAGCAGGTCCAGCCCCAACAGTGAAGTCATCAAGCTCAAGAACGAGGATGTCCTGGCTTGGAAGGGTGGCCAAAGTCTGGCAAAGCTCAAGAAAATTGGAGTGAAGCTGGCTAGCATGACAGAAGAATCCAAGAATCTTTTCTACAAGACTTCTCATGACCAGGAAGAACACTGTGAGCTCAACTTCCTGAAGAAGAATTTGAAGAGGAAGCAGTCAGGGCCACCACCTCGCCTCTGTGAGGAAGACAGAGGAGTACCTCTCAGTAAGAAGACAGACATCATCAACAAGCTCACCCCCTCTTATGCCAGAGACCAGGAGACACTTCTGGCCAGAATTGAACGTTTCTGAGATGGCTGTTGAGGATGCGCTGGCCAATGAAACTGTTACAGAATTACATGTGTAGGCCTATCTGCCGTCAAAGCATTCATTATTAATTAAATGATTAATTGACATCAATTAATTGTTCAGTTCATATTAATTGTTGTTCACATACAGGCCTGTAACTGTAAGAGTTTGTTCATAACATTAAAATACATTTTTATCTGATATCTGTTTATTTTTGTTGTACTTCATTGGAATAGAATAGAATAGAATAGAATAGAATAGAATAGAATAGAATAGACATCTTTATTGTCCACTCAATTACATTAAAAACTAACATATTCCTTCCACAATTCTTACTTACTGAAGCTTATCACTGTTTGGCCATATAATTATACCACAGTAAAACAAAGTGCAGTATTAGCTGTAAAGCTGCCAAAGTCAGCCTGAATGTCAAACTACCATATGCTTGAAATTCACTGCATTCTCATCTAATCAATCACACACTTGGTAGTTAAATATAATTTGATGCTTACACTTGGCAAACAGAAAACACAAAAAGCTGTTTTTCTCAGTTTGGCATTTTTGCAGATACTGCACTTTGGCTTTGTAGGACAGTATAAATATCATATATGTATTATTCCTCTTCATGATGAAATGTCACATCACTATCATTATTATATTTAATTTTTCATATCTCATCCAGGTGTGTCTGTGATGGGAACTGGGGCTTAAGGCCATCTCTACTGCACCTAGCAATTCTTAGTGTCCTTTTTACAGCTGGACACACTGTTTTTATTAATCTGGTACGTTGTTTTAACTCACACTACATGTTTTAATCTTCCTTTCTGCACTGCCAGAACCTGCAAATTTTATATTTGCACTGTATGGATCAATTGACCGGCCACAACATGGTGCTCAAATTGTAAGTAAGCATGGAACCCCCGGTCACTTTGTCCAGTGATGATTCTAGTAAAGTTTATTCAAAGACAAACTTGTCTTCAACAATGTTGATAAAAAGAGACAAAGGCAGCATTACTTTGTGCTGTCAGTTTTGCAGCCAAGTTCAGTTTTATATCACAGCAGTCTAGGTTAAGACTACAGTTTTAGCCATGTAACAGCTGTTACTTGACAGCAGCCAAGTGGGAAATTAGACCATGGAACTGGTCAAACTGCAAAACAACTAATCAAAATGTCTGTGGATTTATTGCACTCTTACTGATGCTGTGAATTTTAAGCAAGGGCCTTGATCATTTCCTGTTAATGTTTTAAATTGCTGAAATATTTTGTGCCACTAAACAGCTTTGAAGCTGCTGGTAACAGTTTCAGATAACATCATATACATTTGGCCAGTCATCCAGCAGGATGACATTGTTTCTCCTACTTAGGATATTAACATCACCTGATTTCCTCCTTTGCACTCATCATAATTACTACAGCTAGGGAGCGCTGTCACTGAAATGTCAATATATGTTGTTTTGGGGCACTTGCTGAACGGTGGATTCTTTCATAAAGGCCACATCAGGTCGAGCCGATGTCACCAGAGCTCCTAGTGTCTAATCAACAGTATTACACACACACACACACACATACACACACACACACCAGTGGACAGGCTGCCTGCTGCTGTTGTGCTCGTCCTTACATCTCTGATAACACAGCAGGAGGTTCAGAGTAATGACCGCTGGATTATACAACAGATATAAATAGAGCAAGAGGAAGCACAATACAGTAAGTGTGACATATGATGCCGAGGGATAAGAAGGAAGAGGATCATAATGTACTTTCAGGACTTTATGATGTTCAGATCTGATATCAGCGCCTCAACAGCAGCTGCTCTTTTGTTCAACTGATATAAACTTAGCACAAAAAGTAAGGAAATTTGTATTTGGTAGATTATTTCTTTGTTGTAACAATGCTTCTTGGCAATAAATCTTATACCGTTGGAAAGCCTGTTTATTTCACTTTTAAATGGTGCCACATTTGTAAGGAACATGCATTTGTGGGATGAGCAGCAGAGCTGAGTATGTGGGTTGCGCCCATGAAAAATTTGCCAAATCTTCTCTGCCATTGCCGAACATCTTATTTTGCTGTTGCTATTGACACTTGTTTTGAGCTTCTGGTACCCCCAGGTGCTGCCAATCAGGTGCCTGATTGACACCTGATTGGCAGCACCTGTGAGCATGGGCCCTACAATGGCCACGGCATGCTACGTTTGACTGTTCTGGATAGGGCTGGTATCCAGCTGGTATTCCACAAAACCAAGTTGCGACATTATTTGGAGTGAGCCCTAGTACCATCTCCAAAGTGAAGGCCAAGTTCCATATAACGGGGGATGTCAGGGACAGGCCATGAAGTGGGCGTCCCAAGAAGACCCCAAGAATACCGTTTGCTCACCCTGTCAGCACTTAGGTACCGTAGGCTGTCTTCTACAGATTTGCAGTCAAGGTTTGCAGGACAATATGGCCGACGGCTCTCTGCCCAGACAATCCAGAACAGACTGCACGCAGCCAATCTCCGGTCTCATAGGGCTACCAGGAGGCCTGCCATCACTGCCCTTCACCGTCAGGCCCGTTTGCGCTGGTGTCTGCAACACGTTCACTGGAACCTGAACATGTGGAGGGACATTATATTCAGCGACGAGTCCAGATTCTGCCTACGGCAGTTGGATTGTAGGGTCAAAGTGTGGAGAAGACGCGGAGAATGCTATGCTGATTGCTGCACCGATAGAGTAACATCTTTTGGTGGAGGCAGTGTGATGGTGTGGGGCGGCATCTCCCTCACTAGAAAAACAAGGCTTGTCATCATTGGAGGCAATCTCAATGCAGAGAGATATTGAGATGAGATTCTGCAACCAGTGGTAATCCCATATCTCCACAGTCTGGGACCAAACTCTATCCTCCAAGATGACAACGCTTGCCCCCACAGAGCGGAGTTTATCAGAGACTACCTCCAGAATTTGGGAGTGGAGAGGATGGAATGGCCTGCCAGCAGTCCTGACCTCAACCCCATTGAACACTTGTGGGATCAGCTTGGGCGTGCTGTCCGTGCCAGAGTGACCAACATAGCCAAGTTGGCTGACTTGCAACAAATGCTGGTTGAAGAATGGGATGCCATTCCACAGCAGTATGTGACCAGGCTGGTGACCAGCATGAGGAGGAGGTGCCAGGCTGTTGTGGCTGTGTATGGTTCTTCCACACGCTACTGAGGCTCCTGTTTGTTAAATGAATAAATTGTTAGCTTGCCAATATGTCTTGTTTCTTCAAACTTCAATCATCCAATCCACCAAACACCAAACAAGTCAATGGCAGAATAAGCTGTTTGGCATTGGCAGAGGAGATTTGGCAAATCTTTCATGGGCACAACCCACATACTCAGCTCTTCTGCTCATCCCACAAATGCATGTTCCTTTACAAATGTGGCACCATTTAAAAGGGAAATAAACAGGCTTTCCAACGGTAACACAAATTTCCTTACTTTTTGTGCTAAGTTTAGTTTTTGTGTCCAACCCATAATCAAGCCCAACAACATGTCAAAGCATTGCATGTATTAGCTTTTAAATATGGTGCTCCATGAAACATAATTCTAATTTTTAGGTGGTCAACAGTGATGTCCTCATGAGAAAAACAGCAGCATTGGTCGTTTAGTCGAGGACTTAAAATGACCTAGGTTTACGTTTACTTGGCATGCTTATCTCTTGTGCCATACATATAATGACTGTCTCTAAGAATCAAAGGAGAAAGCAGATTGCCATTAATCCACCATGAAACCTCCATAAATATACACTCCCTTGGCATGCAAGTGATCATTTTAACCCAAAGCATGATCTTTTCCAAATACACTAAGATATTAAGGGCTAAAGGCGACAGAGGTAGCGTAATCGGAACACCAGGAACTGGAACTGACCATAAATAATGAATTCAGCGCCCTCTTTCACTCAGTAGAACTCTGATTTAATGAATCAGCAGTTATAAAAATGTGTAAACTGTGTCGTTAAGGCAGATGAGCATTATCTGGGAAACATCATGTTTATTCATTTTAGATGAAGCTAAAATTAACACCAAATTATGTTAAAAGTTCACCAAATGAGTTATTGCCTGTTTATAAGTCGTAAGAAATAATAATAATAAATGATCTTTTAGAAGGAGTAGATGTTTACTGGTAAGTTTGGCTCTGTTAAATTTAACAACGGAGGTTTTTCTCTGACAGTAGGAGATAGTTGAAGACTTTATTTGCCTCGTTGTCAGTCATTTAAAATGTAAATTAACTTTTAAACAGACTTTTCACAATTCACAGTTCTTCTGATAAATTCAATGTCATGTTTCAAAAAGCAGAACTCTGATTTAATGAAATCACGTTATAAAAATTGCATGGACATGCTGACTAGCGGTGTTTCGGACAACGTTACTTTTCTTACTTTAGTTTATTTAAGGGCGGCTGTGGCTCAGGAGGTAGAGCGGGTCGTCTGCTAATCGGAAGATTGTCGGTTCGCTTCCCGGCTCCTCCAGTCCTTGGGCAAGATACTGAACCCCAAATTGCTCCCGATGGCTGTGCCAGCACCCTGCGTGGTAGCTGGCTGCCATCGGTGTGTGAGTGTGTGTGAATGATTAGATTTCCTCTGATGGGCAGGTTGTACCCATTCAGCGTATGAATGTGTGTGAATGGGTGAATTGACTCGTAGTGTTAAAAGCGCTTTGAGTAGTCGGATGACTAGACAGGCGCTATACAAGTACAGTTCATTTACCTTTACCATTTAACTTAGATCACAGAAGAGCTGATAAAGTTAAATATCAGCCAAAATGAAAAGTCTTTCTTTAAGGGGTCATAGTTATTTATTTATTTACGTTATGATTCATACATTATCTGTTAAATTGAGCAATATGTTAACGGAGTCTGGAAAGTAGTTAGGCTGGCAGTCATAGAAGTCCAACCCCAGGGTGTGTATTTTCGAAGCAATGGGCTTTTGGAGCAGTGGGCTTTTGTTTACGGGATAATGGGCTATGGGCTTTCAGTCCAATGGGACATTTTTCAAACCATTGGGGTTTCGGAATAATGGGCAATGACGAATGGGCAGTCCCCTCTGTAGACAGTAGACTCAGTGCTTGTTAGCCTGTTAACTTGTTAGCCTGTAGACAGTAGACTCAGTGTCTGATAGCCTGTTAGTTTGTTAGCCTGTGAATATTCTCTGCTGCAGTTTGGTTGATATGATAGTTAGACTACTTTAGTGCCTAAATAAATAGTTGATAATTGTTTTGCATTTTGATTGAAATGTCGTTATTTTATCCAGGTCATTTCTTATCTTGTCATGATTAAAATACATGCCGGTCTTTTTCTATATTTACTGTAAAAATCATACACATGTAGCATCAACACAATTATCACTAAAGGTAAATAAAAATACTGATTGATTTAATAAAATATCAGCTGTATTTAGCATACAGCCTAATATTTTGGGAGGATAATGAAGCATAAATGTATTTACTACCACTTGATACACACACATCTGGTTAGAGTGTCCTACATTATAGATGCCTGAGAGGTGCAACAACCAGCACTGGAAAACTCAAAATACTCAATACATTTAGTCCAGACTGGTCGTGGCCACTGGAGTGGTCAGACAAAGGCAGGCCTACATGTAAACCCTGAAGCCTGGCCACAAGGTTGCTTTGTCCTGAAACAAAGAAAAGAGTGCCAGGGAATTCCCACACTCTCGTCTCTGATTGGCGGAGATGCTCCAACACCAGGGAAAGTCACGGTGACACAGCCATGATCCATGAGCCAGATTACTAAAGGATGTAACCCCGTGCACACGTATCTTCCCCTCACTGGACTTTTCCCCACAGCGCTGCGAGGAGCAGCTACCATCAAGCCCGCCAAGAGAACGCGAAGACGGCTCGGTCAGCATCTGAGCCAATGAACCGAGCCGGACCCAAAGACGGACTAAAACACACCTACTTGCTTCCTTAAGCATCACAAGGCTTAAGTCTGGGCAGAGATAGATTAGCAGAGACTGTGTTATTTTGTGTGTTTAATAAGCTTAATTGCTTTGCTTGTTGTTGTGTTTTGAAGGACCGCTGTGTCCCCTTTGTTTGCTGCTGTACTCTGAGGAGTAGTTAAGAGTAGTCTGCTGCCTGTTTAGTTGTGTTCACCACACTACACTGTTTTTGTGTTTGTCCCACTCGGGACTGTTGTGTTTGTGCCACCGCAAGTGGGAAAGCAGGTTGGTTTGTCGGTTAACAGTTCAGACAACACACGTTACAGACTGCTGTCCATACGCGCACTCTCTATGTGACAAAGCAACTGCTGCTCTCTCCCCTGGTCACAGGACTCCACCGTGAGCCGGCGTTTCTTTCTTTTCCTCTTTCTCTTGCTACTAATCCTGTTTATACTCACACACCCACATTCACAACACTCACACCCTGGTGGACAGATAACGTGGGACACAGCAACGCTCTGTCCTCATCATCTATCACCAGACACGTGTAGTTTGGTAACGCACAGACTTGGGTGAGGGTAGTGCACAAAGACGCCAGTCGGTGCCATCTTGCTATTGTTCTAGCCAAGACACCACGGTCACGTCCACCACTTGGTTCTCATGTGACATGACTTCCTCATGTGGTCACGTCTGCCATTCTGATTCTCGTGTGACTTCATCTCCCGAGATCACGTCCGCTATCCTTGAGATCATGTGACGTCATCTCACAAGATCACGTCCACCATCTTGCCCACAGGACTCCACCGTGAGCCGGCGTTTCTTTCTTTTCGTCATCTATCACCAGACTCGTGTAGTTTGGTAACACACACTGACTTGGGCGAGTGTAGAGCACAGAGACGCCAGTCGATGCCATCTTGCTATTGTTCTAACCAAGACACCGTGGTCACGTCCGCCACTTGGTTCTCACATGATGTCCGCCATCCTTGAGATCGCGTGACGTCATTTCACGTCATGCGTCATCACATCCACCATCTTGCCCACAAACACACACACACATACCCATCTACACTCTCTCTCACACACACACACACACACACACACACACACACACACGCCCACACACACGTACACTCCTGCTTGCTTGTACATGGCTGCTGTTGTTATTGCTTAGGTAGAATTACATTTTAGGATAGTGACTTATTGATCAAAGTATTTGCTAACTAACTAACTTACTTTGCTATTGTTTAATAAACACTGTTATATCTTTAAAGAGAAGTCTTTTGTCATTATTGTGTTTATATATTGTGAAAAGTGGCTGATTGAGAGAGTCAGATATACATGTATGTATGTATATGTTCACCTGTGGATGCTGATATCTCCAGATATTAGCATTCCAACTTACTGTTTGGTTATTGGTTCCGGTTTCTGGGTATGGCCCCTTATTATTCATTCATATTAATAATCTTATTAATTTAATAAATAATTATCTCTGATCATTATTAATTACTGCTAATAACCAACCTGCTCCCAATTAAGTCCCAACAGTAGTTTGGTCCTCTGAGCTTATCAAAGCAGTATGAACAGTTCACTTTGACATCATAGTTACATGCTCCATTGATTTCCTCATTTTTTTGCCAGATCAATAATATAGGCCAATCAGGGCAAGTTGACCTTCCTCCTGCGTGTTGTGGCTGACCTCTTGCCAACTTAAAACAACCTAAAGATCTGGGGCAAGGAAAAAGACCCATCTTGTAAGCAGTTTGGAGCAACCCTTTGCACCCTGAATCACATCTTGACTGGATGTCCCAAAGCACTGGAAGAAGGCCGATACATTTGGAGGCATGGCAAGGTCCTTACGGAAAATGAAAAATGGACCTACAGAGGGTCAAAGCCAACAAACACCAGGCATCACCACCCAAAGTTGTAAATTTCTAAAGGGATGGAAATAAGGCTCCTAGGGCGAGAACAACTGCCAAGAGCCCACTTTCCAATTTGCATCAAACCTCTGACTGGGAGATGCAAGTGGACCTGAAGAAGAGACTTGTCTTTCCAGAAGAGGGGGTAATAACATCACTCCAACCAGACATGGTTCTTCTATCCAGGAGCACAAAAACCATTTTAGTAGCCGAACTCGCAGTGCCCTGGGAGGACAGGCTAGCTATCTCTCACCAACTGAAGAAAGCCAAGTACCAGGATTTAATCGATGTCGATGATGTCGTGCGAGAATTGGGGTGACTGGTGTGATCTCGTGAGATGACGTCACGCGATCTCAAAGACAGCAGGCGTGATCTCGCGAGAAGGAGTCACGTGATAGCCGAATAGTGGCTATGACTGTAGTGTCGGTTATAACAATAGCAAGATGCATTCACCCAATTCAATGTATCAAACACGTGTCTGATGGTAGATAACGAAGGCAGAGCGGTGCTGTGTCCCACGTTATCTGACCGTCAGATGTGTAAGAAAAGATGTGTGTATGTGTATGTGTGTGTGTGGGGGTTAGTAGCAAGAGGAGAAGAAACGCCAGCTCACGGCGAAATCCTGCGATCGTGAGGGAAGAGCAGCGGTTGTTTGTCCACAGAGAGCGTGCGTGCAGACGGCAGCCTGTGACGCACGTTGTCTGATTTTTGATCGACAAACAACTTACTTTCTCACTCACAAAACACAGAAACAGCCTAGCATGGTTAACACAACTAAACAGGCAGCAAACTTTAAATACTCCTCAGAGTATATCAGGACCGTTAAATCAACAACACATGGCAATTAGGCTTAAAGCTAAAAGCTAGCAAACACACATTTAATTCTGTCTCTGTCCAGACATAGCCTCTTACGTGGTCGCTTCATTAAGCGATACGGTGTGTGTTTCTTCCGTCCTGGTCTGGTTCAGATACTGATGGGGCCGTCGGCGCTCTGTCGGCGGGGTTTTGATGGCAGCAGATTCTCAGCTGCGTGGCAAGGGAAACAGCGGAGTGGACTTAATTGAAGAAGACCGGGGCTGAGAAGTTATCCGCGTCTCCGTGAAGAAATCCTTTTCTTCCTTCTGCAGGCAGTGGGAGCGCTGGGTTGCCACAGCAGCGGTCTCTCTCTCTCAGATCTGGTGAATGTGTTCGGTTGAACACAGGGAGTTCAGCTCGTCCAGCGAGGGTTGAATCTTCTGTCGATGGGGGAAAAGTCCACGTGCACGGGGTTACCTCCTTTAGTAAGCTGGCTCACGGAGAAAGCAAAGCCTCCTCCAGCACTGTTACAATGGAAAGGCAATGTTCACCACTGCAGATATTATTTGTGTTCACGGACACAAATTTTAAAAATTGTCTTTTTTCATTTACCTTGACTTTTGTTTCATTGAGTTATGGTTATTTTTTACACCTGCTCCTCACAAGTGTTCTGACACCTTGTACACACAGAGTAGATTAACAGGAATGTGAACAAAGTTGAAATGTGAAAAAAACAGATGTAGTGAGAAAAATGTACTTCATCCTTGTATTTGTGTGTTTCATCTGCAACACAGTATCTGTATGAAACAATACTACAATGTCCTCCTGAATAATGTCTGTGAAGGTTCATTTTATATATAGAGGTTTCCTGATTTTCATCCCAGTTACCATATCATTTGGATTCACCTCATTAGTGGACAGAATAAAAGCAAATTAAAATGTCACCAATATTTTGTACATCCAGTGCACATCAGTTCCTATTTGACCAGTGTGCTCTATTTTAAAGTGTTCTAAACCAAATGGCTGTGCCCTAGTTCATTTGGCAGTACCTGTCAAATAGCTGCAGGTAATTATTTGAGATGTGTGGACTTCCAGGTAATGAAGCAGTGAGCCTGACCTAAAGCCCATATTGCCTTATTGCCTGAGTTGTCGATTTCTCACCACCCTGTACCTTGCCCTGTCCATGAACCACTACTCCCCAAATAACACCCTCCAACACACACACAAACACACTCAGATACTTACACTCACCAATTTCACAAATCAGCCGTTAGAATGGGGATATTCTCTGTAAAGCCGCTTAACACATTGTTATTCACCTCAACTATCCTGGTGCCAAACACCTGGAACTAAACCTAAAAACTGATTACCAAAGAAGTCCAGAGATGGCTGATATAAAGCAACAACTGACTTTTGACTTTTCCTCTATAACCACCATCAGGAGAACATGACAACATGAGAACAGACATTTGTGTTTTAGAGCAAAATGTCTTGATAACTTTTCAGTGGATTTCTATGCAGTTTGATGCAGAGATTCATGGTATTAGTTAAATGTCAGTCTTTGCAGTAGTTTATTTTCCCACCGTCAAACCCCATTGTTTCCATCAAGATCATTAATAAACTTAACACAAAAAGTAAGGAAATTTGTGTTTGGTAGATTATTTTTTTGTTGTAATAATGCTTCTTGGCAATGAATCTTATACCGTTGGAAAGCCTGTTTATTTCCCTTTTAAATGGTGCCACATTTGTAAGGAACATGCATTTGTGGGATGAGCAGAAGAGCTGAGTATGTGGGTTGTGCCCATGAAAGATTTGCCAAATCTCCTCTGCCAATGCCAAACAGCTTATTCTGCCATTGACTTGTTTGGTGTTTGGTGGATTGGATGATTGAAGTTTGAAGAAACAAGACATATCGGCAAGCTAACAATTTATTCATTTAACAAACAGGAACCTCAGTAGCGTGTGGAAGAACCATACACAGCCACAACAGCCTGGCACCTCCTCCTCATGCTGGTCACCAGCCTGGTCACACACTGCTGTGGGATGGCATCCCATTCTTCAACCAGCATTTGTCGCAAGTCGCAAGAGTTATGTTGGTCACTCTGGCACGAACAGCACGCCCAAGCTGATCCTACAAGTGTTCAATGGGGTTGAGGTCAGGACTGCTGGCAGGCCATTCCATCCTCTCCACTCCCAAATTCTGGAGGTAGTCTCTGATAAACCCCGCTCTGTGGGGGCGAGCGTTGTCATCTTGGAGGATAGAGTTCGGTCTCAGGCTGTGGAGATACGGAATTACCACTGGTTGCAGAATCTCATCTCAATATCTCTCTGCATTGAGATTGCCTCCAATGATGACAAGCCTTGTTTTTCCAGTGAGGGAGATGCCGCCTCACACCATCACACTGCCTCCACCAAAAGATGTTACTCTATCGGTGCAGCAATCGGCATAGCGTTCTCTGCGTCTTCTCAACACTTTGACTCCACAATCCAACTGCCGTAGGCAGAATCTGGACTCGTCGCTGAATATAACGTTCTTCCACATGTTCAGGTTCCAGTGCACGTGTTGCTGACACCAACGCAAATGGGCCTGATGGTGAAGGGCAGTGATGGCAGGCCTCCTGACAGCCCTATGAGACTGGAGATTGGCTGCGTGCTTTCTGTTCCGGATTGTCTGGGCAGAGAGCTGTCGGCCATATCGTCCTGCAAACCTTGACTGCAAATCTGTAGAAGACAGCCTACGGTACCTAAGTGCTGACAGGGTGAGCAAACAGTCTTCTTGGGGTATTGTCTTCTTGGGACACCCACTTCGCGGCCTGTCCCTGACATCCCCCATTATATGGAACTTGGCCTTCACTTTGGAGATGGTACTAGGGCTCACTCCAAATAATGTCGCAACTTGGTTTTGCAGAACACCAGCTTGAAGTTGCCCTATTCAGATCAGTCAAACGTGGCATGCCGTGGCCACTGTAGCAGGGCCCATGCTCACAGGTGCCTGATTGACACCTGATTGGCAGCACCTGGGGGTATCAGAAGCTCAAAACAAGTGTCAGTAGCAACAGCAAATGCCTGTTCCTTACAAATGTGGCACCATTTAAAAGGGAAATAAACAGGCTTTCCAATGGTATTCGATTTATTGCCAAGAAGCATTATTACAACAAAGAAATAATCTACAAAACACAAATTTCCTTACTTTTTGTGCTAAGTTTAGTTAAGCTTCTATTTAGACTCATTTAGACTTACTTTTCCTTGTTTTTAATGTTTTTATTTTTTGTTGAGGTTAAAATACTGTTCATTCTCTATTACTAGTGCAGTGTGTTCAAAACGGGCCCGTTCGGAATGGGCTGATTGCTTATTGCTATATATTATTGCTGATTGAGATATATATATAAATATATATATACACACATAGACGGGTGACAAATAAAAGGACAAACCGACATAAAGTGTCTTAGTAAGGTGTTGGGCCACCACGTGCCACCAGAACAGCTTGGCACAGATTCTACAAGTCTCTAAGTCTGGAAGGCTACTAGAGGGATGGAACACCATTCTTCCCACAGATATTCCCTCATTTGATGTTTTGATGATGGTGGTAGAGAGTAATCTCTAACACATCCGTCCAAAATCTCCCATAGGTAATTTAAGTGAGAGTTCCATTCCATTAATGTGTTTTATATGATTCCCAGGTCAGTAACCAAGGCAACTTATACCAAAGAACTAGCCTGCTCCGTGGCAGGCTAATTGTCAAGCTTAATTTACCTGTGTGTCAAAGAATGTCCAATGGGCGGAAACAGACTCCCAAAAGATTGTTCTGTCAAGTGTCTTTTTGGGCTTGCATCACTTGTCCATGTTCAGAAACATAAAATGGAAGAACTGTGAGGGACCTTTACAAAAATACCTATTTCAGTTAATCCCCATTTTATTCCTGGTCACTTGTTTTGGAGTGAACCCTTTTATTTAAAAGCTTAGCATTTATAATTTAAGAAATAAAAGTGTGCCAATGTTGTTTTGAAGGTATTTATTTATTCATTCACTCATTTTGTTCAAGCTGTGAAGACAAAAAGAAAATTAAATAAAGTCTAAACTATGACCTTCAGATGTGTTTAAATTTGACAGTGAAATCTGCTTATAGTGATCATGGTGCTGCTTATATGGATCAAAAAGCTCAGGACATAATCATTCCTATACAAAATGCTGTTTAAATAATTTGTTTATAGTAATCAAGTAGTCCACTTAAAGTTTTCGTTTTGGGTCTCTTCATACATGGCAGCATATAGAAAAACATTTTAAAACTACAGTAATTCTAATTTTTGTACTTTACTCCCATGATAAGCGGCTGCGGCACCATTGTTGCCTACCTGACGCTGGTGCTGCATGCATATTGAATCATGACAGGAAAAAGAAAGTCATTTTCTCTCAATGAAAAATGTAGTCTCCTCAAAGCTTATGACAATAAAAGGGGGGAAAGAAATCACTGCTCTCTTCGCCTGTTCTGGTGCCGGGGGAAAGAAGGAACTTAGCATTGGCAAAAGTCAGAAACCCACTCACTGCGTTTGAAACAGCTGTATTGTATTTTGAAACAGTCAGTAAAATTCTATATTTTGCCAAGCCATCTCCCTCACCTTGTTAATTGTGGCAGTATTGCCCTTTTTGGTGATGACTCCTTTATATTCTTCATATAGTTCCATCAGCAGGGTTTGTTCCGCTACTGAGAACACCACTGTAGTTTTCCCTTCTTTTTGCAGTAATCAACCGTTCTTGGCTGTTTATGTACTCCATGCACGTGCACACTGCAAGCTTATTCAAGGCTGGCTAGAGTTAACGTTGACTAGACACGGCTGAATTGTGTTAGTGGAACGGCTTGAGCCTTAAGTGAGAGTTGACGTAAATTCTAGACAGGCTTTTTCAAGTAAGTGCAGCTTTCTTTAGCTGCGTTGATGGAATACTGCTCAGGTGACTGTGAAGGCCATAGCATATGATTCACATAATTTTCATACTCATCAAAGCATTCAGTGACCCCTCGTGCCCTATGGATGGGGATATTGTCATCCTGGAAGAGACCACTCCAATCAGGATAGAAATGTTTCATCACAGGATAAAGGTGATCACTCAGAACAACTTTGTATTGACGCTTCCCTCTAAGGGGACAAGTGGACCCAAACCATGCCAGCAAAATGCCCCCCACTGCATAACAAAGCCACTAGATCCCCTCACTGTAGGAGTGAAACATTCAGACCTGTACCGTTTTTTTTAATTTGTCACCCGTCTGTGTGTGTGCGTGCATATATATATGTGTGTGTGTGTGTGTGTGTGTTTAAATGTATCAATTAAAAATAATAATGAATTAATAAACTAAATGGTTCACAGAAACTTCAGTAGTGAGACTACCTCAGGAATTTACCCCCCACCCGTCTCTGTTTTGTGCGACGCATTCTCACGGTACTCTTCAGCAGACAGCACTGTCAGCAGCTGGCAGGAGAGATGCTCCTTGCTGCACTTGCATTGAGTCAGAGCCCCCTAAGCCCCACCCCACTGTGATGTGATGGTGTACACAGAGGTGAGTGGCCTACTGTTCGCTTGTTTGTTTAAAGTTTATTAATATTAAATGTATCGCGCGTCCAAATTGCACCAAATTCGCCACTACACTCCCTTGGGTCCCCAGCCATATATCCACCAAGTGTGGAGTCGATCAGGTGAACGGTTCAAGAAATTCACAAAGGACATACATACATATATACATACATACAGAGAGTCCTTTAGTAGAGAGATTTGATTAATTTTTGTACACTAAAAATGTGTGTATTTTGTGAACAACTAACTTAACATACCTAGAATGTATGTGTTGTTTGGAGAGTGAATATGTTGTTATGTTGTCAACATAATCAAGAATTTCCTACCAAACATATAATGCAAATAATGCAAATGCACATATTGTTAAGAGATATAGAGTTGTACTGTAGTCTATATTGTGGATTTGGAATGTAGTTAAAGTCTGTCTCAAAACCTTTCAGTTGGCCAGTGTACAGCCCAGTCAGGCAGGAACTACCACCCTACAGTGGCAACACCCTGGATTGTTAGGATTGTTAACAGGTGATGAAGGAACAGCTCACCTCTTATTGGAAGAATTCACCATGTGCAATAGAATCCCTGCTTATCCTGAAACAGAGGGATGGATGACGTCTGGGTGAAGTCTAGGTCAGTCAGGGTGATGCTGGATCAGTGTGGGCGAAGCTGAAGGTGAAGCAGAGAACACCATATGGTCCTACTGTGAGCAGGCAGCCCTGACCTCAGCTGCTGCTGCACACATAAAACATTGTGCTACAAACTCCCAACTATCCATGTGTGTGTTTAGTTGAGAAATCCGATTCATATGGATACACACTGTGAAAGGTGATTTCCGTGTGGAGTCTCAAGTATGCCACATATTACATTACATTAGCCTCATTCTGGCAAAAAAGATTAAATTTCAATAAAGTAAAGGGATTTGCATATACTAACTGGTAGTGTAGTAGTGAAACTGTACATTGGCATGTCTTTTTTTCCCATGGGTACAATGAAGACAGAGCACTGTGATATAGTGGCAAAAGTCACTTGAGCTTTAAATGAAGTGCCCCTTACGTAGTCTGATTATTATTACACCAAATTATCATTGTTAAACCAAATGAAATGCTGTTGTTAGGACAACATCATCAGGTAACTGGCCATCCAAACTGTGATGCTACCTGCTGCTGTCACACACTGCTGGTGAACTGCTGGCAAGTTTAAGAGAAGGTAGAGAGAGTCCAGCCCTTATTTTATTGTATTTTATTATTTAAATGTATTAACTTATTTTATTGTATTTCATTTAATTATTTTATTTCATTTTATTTATTCATCCTCATTGTTTCTGGCCTGCTGTTTGGATCACATCCTCTGTGTGGAGCCGCACAGTGGTCTCTCAGTGGTGGCACATCCTGTACAACTGCTTTTAACCAACCCACAACCATGAAGACCTAATGCATGCATATGGTTAACAGCATGGAATGTGGCTTTCAGCTCACAAATCATGCTTTCTGAGTGGAGAGAGCACGCGCTACTAAAACTCATTGTGTTTTTCTCCTTCCTGCCCCACTTTCATCAACTACCCATAGTTATGTGCTGTACATGTGTCCTTAATCCTCCACCACAATCACAGCAGCACTCAACCCACGTTTCATTTTCACAATAAACTGCTATTCCTTGTACAATCATGAATCTGCTCATGTGTTGATCACATATCTGTATGTCCGATTTCTGAATGATTGTGCATGCTTCCTTGTTGAAAACACAATATAAACTGCATGGGCATCCAGATGTTCACTGACAGATGTTACTGCCATGCTGTGTGTTAGGAGTAGCGGAGCAGGTCTACCCAAATGCAGGAGACAGCAGCCAGAATGAACTGTAGAATGTCTCTTTAATGAGGACCGAGCGCAGGCAGAGCAAAACTGAACTTAACAGAACAAAACTGAACAACACAGAACAAAGCAGAGCAGAGGATCTAACAACACTAAACTGAAAACCACGACTTAAATAAAAACTAAACTGACAAGGGGATGAGGTGCAGATGGAACAAGAGAACAGGAAAGGAGCTGATAGGCTCTCATGCTATATAGGTGAGTGGAATGGGACAAAGTAAGGAGAGAATGGACTGGTTTTGAAGAGCAGGACCAGCACTGTTTTGAGCTGTTTCACTAGCAAGGACTACACCATCAACAAGATGATTAATGATTTATTAAGAAAAACAATCATTGTATGTAGATCTTCTGCTTGCTGACTGCGTTGTGGGGAAGTTCATAGGGAATCCGCCGTAGCACCCAGGCAACGACGGACCCCCTCAGGACCCTATGAAGGAGAGGAAGCATCAGGAAGAGAGAAATAGGGTGGGAGGGAGGGGCGCAGAATACGAGAGCGGAAGAGGAGGAGAGGGTTAGGTGGTATTTATGGGAATGCAGGAAGGGGTGCAGTTGAGGTGTGGTCCTGCTCCTGAAACTTCGCTAAATAAGCTTCCATTAAAGAATACACAGTATTTCCCTCTGTGTTTTTTTTTTGTTTGTTTGTTTTTTTGTTTTTTTTGGATAAAGGCTGCTTATTTTTCCAGCACACCTCCATGTCAGCGTGATGTTTTGTCTTCCTCACACTTTAGATTTTGGATACACTTTCTTATTCAGGTGAATTGGAAAGTGTGTCCAAACATTTGACTGGTACTGTACATGGCCTTTGCAGTAGTCATCAGCATGTAACACTGCGAGTATGTTTTTTCTTGGATCATCAGATCATCCAACAACAGCAACGTCCTTTCCATTAGCAGAATTTAAAGTGGACACAGAATTACACAGTCAGTGCAATTGTCAAATTGTAACTTTGATTACAGACAATCCAACAATCATGTCCACTACACATAGTGATTGGCCAGGTGTATGGAAGTGAAAAAGTGGGCAGCATTTGAACTTTATTCTTGAATTTAACTTAATGTGCAAAATAATAATTTGCAAGTTAATATTCTTTAAATTGCTTGAATTCATTATTTTGTATTAAGTATGAATGAAATAGACTTTCTCTTTTATAACCACTAACCCTATCAAATGTGACATGCTGTTATCAACAATTGGAAGTGCATACTGTTAGTTTCGTATCTCTATGCTCCAGCTTTTCTTGCAAACCTAAAACTTAGAGGTTTACCAAAAGACTAAACAGGCTCCAGCATTACTATAGATCTGTGACATCTCATCCATCATAAACACACTTCTACTATCAAAAAGACTACTGCTAGAACATATTGACAGCCGTACCCACTGAGACCCAAAGTGTAAATAAATAAATACAACTTTATGAACTAAATAACAATATGAATACATACAGACAAAGTATGTAATAAAATAATCTAATTATTATGAAATGTTATTACATCTTGCTATTTTTCACAATGATATATTGTATATGAGTATATATATATATATATATATATGAGTATAATGCAGCAAAATTTTTATTTCATTCCAGCAGTTTTTATTTCAAAATGTCTTTTTTCCAAAGTCAGTTCCAAAGACAATTTTATTTCATAAATTCACTTTTCATCACAAAGTCTGTTAGACAAGACAAACAGGGCAGTCATGTGATTGGCTGTTACTGTGAATGAGCAGACAGCCATTCATGTAAGCTGTGCTGCCCTGCTGACATACATCTGCAGCACATCTGCAATATCTCCACTCCCACATGAACACTAGCAGCTGGATCCTTTAAAATACAGTACTGGTCAAAAGTTTGACTGGTACTATATATAGATTGTAAATGCATTTTAATTAACAACATATCTATCTGAATAGCCCTAAAATTACAACTTTTTCAACTTCCCTGCACAATTAAGTTACAGCACACACACTGATCTATCAATCTGTCTTTTCAACAATGTCACCAAGACTGTACATTTATTCTTCTTGTACAGAATCAGCAGATGTTCTAACAAGGCAGCTGATGATCCTGACACACTTGTCTTCTTCACACCCACTAGCAGACTCAATATTTTCTCCTCATGTGAGAATGAGCCACGGTGAGTGATAAGCCTCAAGGTCAAACCCACCAGCTTACACTCAGGCTCAGAGAGCTGTGATAATGCTGGCAGAAGAGCAGGAAGACACAAGCAGGTTGATAAAGGATTGATGCTCAATCACAGCAGTTCCAAAGCTACAAAGTCATGACCGCAACTTCCTTGAAGAAATCCAGTCCCTCTGTCAATACAACACTCTGCGCGTTCACTGCTGTGACTGTGAATGTTAAGATGTATCGACTGGTCAAAAAGTGAAGTTGATGAGTACATTTTATTTCTGAGGAGTCATGCAGTGCAGTGTGACAGGCAGGACTTTCTAAATAAATATCTCATTTGGTGCTGAGCACTGAGCAGTGTAATACTTCAGCACCTGTCCATCAAACTGTGTGGGAGGTCCTTCATGTCTTTTTCCTTTGAATTTCTATTGATGAAGTATAAGTTTCTGTCATTGATCATTTATCTGTTGAGCCATGGAGGCTATTGCTGGTCAAACTACTGACACAAGAAGTTTCAGTCATTATTATCCAAAAAAGTATCCAAAAATGTATAGATGCTAATGTATAGACTTGGTACAAATCATGTATAAAGTCAAATACAATTCTTTAACAGAAGTGTGAAACTGAAAAATGTATAGCACATAGTGTACATTAAAATAAATAATGTAATGTCTGATGTTACTTTTTGACATGAAATGTAGGGTAGGCACAATAAACTGTAGCTTCAGCTTACACCTCTTCGTCAGTAGAAAATATTTATGTTACTGTTTGTTGTATTGGTTTCTACTGTCCTGTTTTGTTGGGAGTAATTGCATTTTTTGTTGTTTGTTAGTATTGGGGTTTCTCGTTTTTGTTTATATAATTACTGACAGACCCAAATACATTTCAATTTCAATCTTAAAATTAAGGAAATGTGTCTCCAACATTGTCAGATTAGGACTTCAAATTTATTCAGATAGTTGCTTATTATATTGATTACTTCAGGCCCTGTGTTACCATTATCTTTCAAGTGGGTCAGTCTCAGTCTCAGTGAAATTATCAAGCTTTACTAATTAAAAAGCCATGTCTGTCCTGCCGACAAGATTATTGTAATTGTTCTGATAACCATTGTATCTCTCTAACCCGCTGTTTGTTTGCAGGAGATTCAGCTGCACCCCTGTGTGTCTCTCTCTCTCTCCCTGTGTGTGTGGTTTCTTGTCTCTCCTTCCTCTGTGTGCATCAATAGTGTGATGTGGGTTTCCCTGGTGTGTGTGTATGTGTAGTCTGTCCTTTTTCCAGGTCTCCATAGTGACGGAGGTTGTGTGGCTCAGGTCCTAGCTGTATCTGCTTGACGGGAGCTGGAAGTTGCTCAATATAGTCTTCATATAAGTTATCAACCTATCAATAATTTTGTCATCCTGGTTTTCCAGGATTGTAATTGTAATTTGTCTTTCTTGTTCTATTCTGTACACACAACATCTATTCCCTGTCTGTCCATCCTGGGAGAGAGATCCCTCCTCTTTTGCTCTTCCTAATGTTTCTTCCATTTTTTTCCTATTTTTTAGGGATCTGAATCGAGGGACTAAGGATAGAGGATGTTATATTGCTGTACAGATTGTAAAGCATCCTGAGGCAAATGAGTGATATTGGGTATTACAAATAAACTTGACTGGACATCTGGACTCGACATTCTGTCAGCCATTGCTGACAAGTGGAAAGAACTACAGCTTATACATGTTTTATTCTTTGTATTTATGACTCATGTTCATTTATATAAAGATGAAGAAAATAAGAAAACAATCTTTTAATGTTTACCCTTACCTTTTTTAACTTCAGTGAATGGCTCCTGAATTGGTGTTTGTGACTTCATTTATAATGGATGATAACATTTATGGTGATATAAAGCAAACCACTGTCCCTGTGATGTTCACTTTCCTCACTCTCTCACAGTTATCTTCTGCTAAGAAACAAGTGAAGGAGCAGAGAGAGGAAATAAGCAGGATGCAGCCTGGATCTTGTCCTCTTTTACCAAACATGGCTCTGTGTGGAAGTAGAGTCAGACTGACTCTGCATGTTATCTGCTGTTACTGTAGTAATTCACAATACGACCACATCATTTTTACCCTATTTTGGACATGTGTACATATTATTCTGTCCCAGGTCAGTGACATCACATGACTGTCTGTGATAAGAACTTGAAAGAGACCATTGTGACATGATATGAATTAATGTTTTATTTGAATGTTATATTTTCACCAGTAGCAGCTGTTTGCTGCTGAACCATCAGAAATCACTTGTGCTTTATTTATGAAACATTAATTAACCCTTTAGAGGTGATTATTTTTCCACTTATGCAAAATTTTTTTTTACAGTTTTGTCTTATCTTTCACACATGAAGAAAGCTAAATCATTTTTCATATTAAATTATGTCTTTATTGTAGTCTTTCATGTATACTGTACATACAATGGATGTTTCAATTGACACTGTGTAAAATGTCTTAAAGGGGACCTATTATGTTTTTCCTTATTTCCAGTCATATATATAATGTTACAATGATGGATGTTCATATTAAACATGGCCAAAGTGTCAAATAATGAGGTAAATGTATGTAGAAGTAATCCCTGTGAGCAAAAAGTACCAGCTTCAGACTGCTCTGAACACTAAGTTTCCAATAGTTTTTTCTACTTTCAGCCTGAACCGACGTCAGCTCATGACAGATTTCTTTATATGGTCATCTGCTCCATGCACAGCATGCGAGTTCACTGCTCCGCTCCGCTAACATTAGGGCATTTTTCCTTTGTTTTGGGGGAAGTCACACCAAACCATGACTCGAGTCGAGCTGGCACATTCTGTGTTTTTCCATTACACAGCAGGGCAAAGTAAAATAAGTAGTTTATCTGTTGGAGGTATGCTGGTCGTCTGCAGATCTTCATCAAACATCATCATCACTGTGGCTGTTTCTGCTTGTACTATTCCTCCCTGCATTATTTCTAACTGATCCACTCAACAAACAGCTCCAAATATCTCCATATGTTGTTGTTTTGACCAGTTTTTGGTACCGCTGACGAAGCTCTGCTAATTTGTTAAGGAACACATTAAATTTCCTGTAAATTCTTCACAATAAAAGTCTGCCATTATTTAGTCATTTAAAAGCTTTTAATATGAAGCAGTTCAGCAGGAAATGTTGGGTTTGCATCAGCGGGACTTAACACAACTCTGATACGGCTGCCCCTAGGAAGGCTTCTGGAAAGCTGGCCAATCAGAACAGAGTGGGCTCATCATGAGTGGGGTCTTAAAGAGACAGGAGCTAAGATTGCCTGTTAGAGACAGAGGCTGAACTGAGGGGCTGCATAAAGGGCCAGTATAAGATAAATAAGGAGGTTTTTGAACCGTGAATCATGCAAAGCTACTCTAGTGGTTAGTACTCAAAAATAAAAATATAGAGCTGGAAATGAGCATAACAGGTTCCCCTTTATATAAAGCTTCCAATTAAGGGTTGTTTTAAACATGTTTGTTACATCTACGTCTACAGGTGGTTTACTTTTACATCTTACATTCTGTGATTTTAAAATAGCACAACTTTTAGAGAAGTCTTTCAAGTAGCTTTGTCTCTCTATTTGTATTTTATTGTAGTTGTTTTAAGACCAAATAGTGTTCTGATGTCTTTCACTTGAAGACTTGAAGGCCAAAGAACACTGTGTACTGTATATTGCTCATGTCTGCCATCAGGTCAAACATCTCAGTAGATACATACATGGGGTCAGAAATCTTAACTATTTTATATATATGGATGTAAACGGGCTATGACAATAACCTCTAAAGCTGTATATTCAAAGTGAAATAATTAATTTTGATATCATCTAAAATGACTATTTGTTGAAAAATACATTTTATTAACTTAAAATGAACTTTTAATATAATTTAATTTAGTAATAATTATTTAATAATTACTAAATAATTATTTAGTATAAAATTATACCCAATGGAAGAAAGTGAGGTCTGCATGTGTATCTACTAGGTGAAAAAGTTTGTTATTCCACTTCTTGTTTTGTCATGTTACTGCTTTTTCTTACTTTTTTAACTCTGTAAATGTACTAATTAATATTTGATATCCATTACAGTGACCACTGTGTTTCAAGGGTTTAAGCTGCACATAAGCACTTTTATTTGAACTCTCATCAGTTACATTTCAACTGTTACATCATACATGCTGTATGAAGTGGCTTGTTTGCTGTTTGAGCGCCATCTGGTGGTTACAAACCTGAACAGCTCATGTCCTGGATGAGTGCAGCAACAGAAGCACAGCTCAACACAGGTCCAGTGTTATTTATTTGGATCAGAGAGAAATGGGAGCTTTGTGAATAGGTTAATTAATAACAGACACATACATTGCATACATTCAACTGAAGTCAAAGGTACAGCACAAAACATTAAGGTCTCAGTAAAATGCACATAATGTATAAAAGTGAAAGATCAAACTGAATTCAGCATCACAAGAATGTAGTTCACTTGCTGTTCAAGTCAGTCTTACACCGGCTCACTGAAAGAAGTGATGCAAACACAAAGGAATTAAACTTAAGTCAACATTTTGACTTAAGTTAAAATGTATCCTGACCTTTATACACAGACCAGCCTCACTCCCACTGCTCCCAATGAACAACACTCTAAAATGCCTGAACTACCTGATCCACCTGCACTCAAATTTCAAAGACAACACTTCTAATACAAAACAGTTATGACATACACAGACAACGAGACAGAACAGCAGACAAAAAACAGACTGACAGTTGACAACATGAACACAGAGAACAGAGTTGACAACATGACACTGCAGAAACAGTGAATGATGACAACAAGTGGTGATGACAAAGCACAGAGTGAAGTGCTTTAAATAAAACATTTAGTGCAATTAAACCAAATTAAGTCCAAACCATGTGATACATTACAAAAACAGAAGTACCATTCACTCTGACCAGAACTACCTGTCACACAGCTCATAGGTTAGGCAAGTATATTTTCAAATAATGTAATAAGTGCTGGGTAACAATTGAAACAAGGTTTCTGCAGGGTGTTTAAAACAAACACAAAAAAGTAATGTAAAATAATTGCAGCTTAAATCTACAAGTCCAGCTTTCTGTTTCTCTTAAAGTACAGGAGATTCATCTGACGGCAGGCAGGACATCAAAACTGAACACAGTGCAGATGATCCTCAGACCATGGAAACAGGCTGTCTCCAGCAGGAAAAGCAAAGATTTAAATCACAAAGGCAGAGTATTTAGTTGTTTCTCCTGCAGTTATGAAGGAAACAGTTTAGTGGGAGTTTCTCTTCTCCAGTTGTCTTCTCACAGACAGGTTTTCATGAGGAGTTAGCTGCATCTGCTGGGCTCAGACTGCCTCAGACAGTGTTAGTGATTCCTCTATATCTTCCTGGAAGACTCCATCCATCCTCCAGCAGGCTCTACTTTGAATACTTCAGGGCCAGCTGCACAGGAAATAAAACAAAATGAAATATCTTTTTTTTATTGTAATAAAAACCAATACAAACACATATTCAAATCTGAACTCTCATATTTTCAACAGTGGTGGAAGAAGTATTCAGATCCTCTACTGCAGTAAAAGTACCAGTACAGCAATGTAAAAATACTCCATTACAAGTAAAAGTCCTGCATGAAAAATCCTACTACAGTAAAAGTAAAGTAAGTATTATGAGCTTGATGTAGTTAAAGTATTGCAGTAAAAGTAGTGGTTTGGTCCCTCTGACTGATATATTATTATATTTGACACCATTAGGTTATTAATACTGAAGCATCAGTGTGTAAGCACCAAGTTACTGTTGTAGCTGATGGGGGTGGAGCTAGTTTGAACTGCTTTATATACAGTTAGCTAGTTTAGTCCAGTGGTTCCCAACCTAGGGGTAAGGCCCCTCCAAAGGGTCACCAGATAAATCTAAGGGGTCGTGAGATGATTAATGGGAGAGGAAAGAAGAAAAAACAAAGTTCTGATACACAAATCTGTTTTCAGTTTTTGGACTTTTTCTCTAATCTTTGATTTTTGGTGAAATATTGGATCATTTGAACATTTATGTGAGAAGTTTAGAGGGAAAAATCACTATTTGGTGGAGCTGTTAACAACTCATAGACATCTGAAATGTGACCCCGACTACACACTGCTTTTTGTAAGACGTCAAAAGCCAAAAAGGTTGGAAACCACTAGTTTCATCTTTAACAATGTGTTGTATTTTAAAAGCTTGTTATATTATCCATTGTGTCCAATCTTCATCTGAAAAGTAACTAAAGCTGTCAAATAAATGTAGTGGGAGTAGAAAGTACAATATTTTCCTCTGAAATGTAGTGGAGTGGAAGTATAAAGTAGCATCAAATGGAAATACTCAAGTAAAGTACAAGTACAAGAGTAAATGTAGCTACTTAGTTACTTTTCACCACTGATGATCCATTATTTATCTTGTTGAAAAGGTGTATGACGTCGAAACATCTGCATATTTAGGTCACCTTGTGAGCAGTGTCTGCAAACTGCTGGGCTTTGTGCATCAGCTCCACAGTCTTGTCCTCAGCACGAGTCAATCTGTCTCCACGCTCCCCAAGAGCAACATTCACCCTGTGAACTACATTACCCATAGTGCTCCCTATGTCACGCTGCCCAGGGCGCCCTGTTCATACACACAAAAGAAGAGAAACATGTCAAATGAAAATTCATTCAGGTAAACAATCAGTGTATTACAAGTAATAAATCAATAAAATACAGTTTAAATCATCATATTTTTATTGAGGTTTTGCTGGGCATAACAAAAATGCAGTGCTGTTCAGTCATTGAAGAGAGGTATAAAAAGAGTATATGTACAGCAGTTGGCACCAATGTGAGTGTATAAACAAAAACAGAGTGTATATACACTGTATCAACAATAAAAAACAAAAAAACAATAAAGCAATTCCTCCCCAGTCACTGCCAGTGAGCTATATATACTGATATCTACCAGGGATCTGTGGTGAATGAGTGAGTAGTATTTAATGTAGTTAAGCTGCACTTAATAGTCAAGCGTTTACAGGGTCTGGAATGTATTTAAAAAAGGGCCCCATGCTTCCTGGAATTTCTCATTTGAATACTGAAGTGAATATCTGATTTTCTCAAGTTTTAGGCAGGACATGATGTCTGCCAACCATTGTGAGTGAGTGGGCAGGGCAGCGTGCTCCACCTAAGCAGGATTGCTCACTGAGCCAAGAGGGAAGCAAAGGATAAAGTACGTCATTTTTCTGCAGCTAATTGCGTCTCCCCTCCAGTGACCCCAAACAGAGCAACCAGAGGATTTGGTTCCAATTCTACGTTTAACACCTGAGATAGAGTGTGAAAGATCTCCACCTAATACTTGTTAAGGCTAGGGCATAACCAGTACATATGAATGAGGGAGGCTTCAGCACTGTTGCATTTATCACAGTAGGGACTAACCCTTAGGGTACATGCAAGATAATATGACTTTTGAGATATGAGCCCTATGTGCCACCTGGAGGACCATATCAACAATGGTTGTGTCTGTTGATACAGGAGAGCTGGAAGATTGAGAAAGCACATAATTCCTTGCTTGAAGATACCTGAAAAAATTTGATTTAGAATAAAATAAATTTTCAAACAAACATTTTCACTCATATATACATTTTTCTCCAAGTACCAAAAAAGGTTGTGAAAGTGGTGCCAGAGGGAAGGTCAGGGGATACATTTAGGGTTCATCCTCTGGGGACTGTCAGTAAGCATTTTGACCTTATAGTGGTGCCAGCATCACTGAAATCATGTGGGACCATGAACATGCAGACTACATGTCATGGCAATCTGTTCGAGAGAAAGATATCTCAACAACTAGTGGCCATAGTGTTGACAGACTGAAGAGTGTGAAACATCACACACCGGCTAGGTTGGTTGGTGAGTGTATCAGTGTCAGTGTGACAATGTGAAAAGTTCCTGCTAGTTTCAAATATATTTCAGATTAGATTGTAATAAAATAAGATTATAATAGACAAAGGCCCCATAAAAGTCCTGTTTACCAGCTCAGCATTCTGCTGAAATTCAAGCAGATTTACTTCTGTTTTCCACATTTGAATAATTGATGACATTTTAAACGTTGATGGAAAAACAAGCAACACTGTCACCCTGCTAAAGTGCCTGTGAGCAAGAACCCTGAGTCAGTAAGAGGTTATTCTCTTGCCTGGTCCACTGAAGCATCATTTTTTTTTGTCATTAGTACCACAAATCACAGGTCGAATGAGGTTAAGCATGTTGGAGTGCTGCTGAAGTGTAACTTGGTGTCTTGCTGCAGCCTGGCACCTCTCCCACCCATTACACTGCCCCTGTCAGTGGGTTCAATGGTGCACCGACTCCCTCTCAGTCTCAGTGCTCCGGGCTTCCTAAAGACGAGCCATTGTATGGACCTCCCCGAAATAAACAAAGTCTCCTCTCATCTGACCGTCACATCACAGAGCACAGAGAAGCCTTTCTGCTGCAGCAGAGAGGTGCAGCACAGTGAGGACAATAGACAAAAAGGCAGCAGGGAAAATAACCCAGAGAGACACAAACCCAGGATAATATGACCTGAGGAGTCATGGTGTTATACAGTGAAGGTGTTTGGGAGGAAACCTGCACATAACTACAGTGGTTATGTTTTGGGCTTTGAGCACTGCCAAAACGCAAGTGGCCTACAATTAAATACTGTGCCTGAACACATCCTGTGTAGACAGACAGAGGGCTGAAGCTGCTGCTGCTCTGCTAATGTGCTGCCTTCACTACCCCTCCTGCACTGGCATGAAGTAATATAGCATTGTGGGAAATTCTGTGGGAACTGTATCAAAAAAGGTCATCATTTCCTGAGGCTCACTCAGTATCTGAAAATACAGAGGAAATGATTTGTTGCAACATTTGAAACATTGTTGCAACTCTTGGAGAAAAATGTGTAAGAACTCAGGATCAGACTATGCAATATCAGTGTGACAGACAGACACGAGAATCGTCGAGACGTCGAGAATGGAAATGTACGCCAGGAAAAACAGTTAGCATCTGGCATGCTTTACGATGTCCTGACAAAAATACTAGCACGTGAGAATGTGTCCCCCCTTTTCTTGCCTAGTTTAACCACTTCTACCCTCGGGTCATGTGCATTAGACCAAATGCATTAGACCAAATGTCTGACATCACACCCTTGTGGGCGTCCACCAAACAGAAGGTCGGTCCACATGTCCTTGGGCAAGATAGTGAACCCCAATTGTGTGTGAGTGTGTGTGTGAATGGGTGAGCATAAAAACATTGTGGGGCGCTTTGGATAGGAAGCACTATATCACTCCTGATGAGCAGGTTGGCACCCTGCATGGCAGCCTCTGTCATCATTGTATGACTGTGTGTGTGAATAGGTGAATACTGGCATGTGTTGTAGAGCGCTTTGAGTGGTGGATAAGACTAGAAAAGCACTATATAGATGCAGTCCATTTAAGTTCCGATAAGACTGGATCCTACACTTTTCCTAATGCAACCAATTGCAATTGCAACCTAGACCCTCCATTCCTAGTAAACCCACCACACTTTTCAAACTCCACAACCCCAGTTTATAAAACAGACTTTCCATTATAAATCTGTTACCTGATCTTTTATGTAAATTTGGAAGAGTTCCCCTTCAGACACTATCTTACCTCGACTGTGTGAACGACTTTGGTTTGCAACCATCATATTCTTCATACGATTCAAGAAGGCTTTGCAGCGGTAGATGACCAAATTCATGGTGCAGGCGTCTAGCAGGACAAGGAGAAAATGTTACAACAATGGACATAAACAAGATTTCCAGAGTACCATAAACCTAAAAAGTCGCGTACCTCCTGTGAGTTTGGACTGGCAGTTAATGAACTCCGTCTGTTTAGGAGGAATGTAGCTCTTCCGTCTGGCCTGCAGGGTTCTGGATGCAGAGGCAGGTGAAACACTGGGCCCAGCTCTGATCTCGCCCTGGCTCATTCTCCCCTGGCGGCCAGCCTTGCCCAGTTTCCCAGCCTTGCCCAGACTCCCTGCCTTCCCTTCCCAGTAGGTCTGGCAGGCATGGTACAGGATTTGAACAAATATACACTTCTCTGCTGCTGAGCTGGCCACCCACTGGTCCACAGTATTGTCAAACACCAGGTCAAATTCTGGGCTGTCCTGAATGAGAAGAGCACAGACAGGGTATTCATAATATTCAAATGTATAGACAACTTTTAAATAATTATAACAACACCTGTAAACAAGACTGGAGCCTGTTGATAGTAGATAGTATTTTTGTTTGTTTCTGAGTGCAGCTGACCTTGTTGGGGTTAATGCCGTTGACCTGTCGGAGCTGCTCCACTGTCCACTGGGACCTCCTGGTGAAGGTGGAAGAGCCACCAAATTGTTTCACCTTTGTAATGAGGAGCTGATGTGGCCTTGTGTTGGTCACTACACAGACAATATACAAGATCCTGTGGTAAGTTCTCTTGATATGAATTTAGGGTTGCTTCTAAAATTTGATATGAAAGTCTTCAATGACAACTGAGCATTTTTATAATTGACCATCAATAGAAAATAATTGGGGTGGTGGAGTGAGCTGCAGAAGCAAACAGTGTTGGCATTAGAGAATCAGCAGGGTATTAGTGAGCAGAGGTGTTCAGTGTGAATATAAGCAAATCTTTAACAGGGAATCTTCCAACTGAAGTCGTTCTGTTGAATTTAGCTTTTAGCAGTGGAGCCTTGGTGGTGACCGGTGACAGCACTGTTCAGCCGAGCTGTGATATACTGTACGTTACTTCTTGTTTAAAAGCTTACTGAAAGACCTCCGTTGCAGATAGATGGCTGCTGAGATATTTACCTTGTGAACAGTGCTTGTATGGGTCTAGCTTTAACTAAATATGTATATGATGTACGTACTGAAGTGCATCAACAATGAGCAAACTACATAGTGACTACAACTACTACTACTCTTTCAAACTGAACAAAACAATTTGAATCAGCAAAGTGATTCATAATTTCCACCAGTAGTAAGAACTGATAGTCTATGAAGCCCACCTAATAAATTTGTATGAATGTGATTGGATGTTATTAGTCAGCTTGTAGCCCAATAGATGATCCATCAATGAGCCAATGATACTGAGCCTGAACCAACACAAAGCTTCATGTTAGATATGAAAATAGTACAAATTTAATGTTATTGCAACTTTTAATTTATAATTGTAATCATAGACATTTTTAAAAATGTCCTTTCAAAAGCAAAATAATAAAAAAACAAATAACATACTTTGTGTTGTTGGGAAAAGATACAGTTCAAGACATGAACCAACAAATGTCAATCAAACCGCAACACTGGGACAGTACCAAATTCTTAATCTTCCATGTTCACTGACAGCACTGCTCTCACAGCTCTGACAACTCTGTACTCTCCCAAACAATGGCTGCTGTGATGCACTGTTCAACAATGCGTCTGTTCTGGGCCACAATAACTGAGTTTAACCTCCTCAAAAAACAGGCTTATGTTTTCAAAAGGGATGCTGGAATAAGCCAAAAATGTTACACAGAGTGGCCTGTTAATCTGGAAATCAGGTTTCTGCCTCTCAGATACTGCCATAAAACATGAGTAACACTTTTCAACTGAAACTGCTGACAACCGTGGAAGCCAGTAGATGTAAAGCAGCTTCTACATGTTCAATTGCAAGGGCTGAATTGTGGCCAGTGGTTTCTCAAAGACTGGCCCATCTGTGAGCAAATGACAAAATACATTGTTTCTCATTGCCCGTATGGTGGCATCCTGGAAGACTAGTGATGAAGACACTGACCATTTAACTGCAACATGCCTTATTCAGTCCCGGCCAAGGATGCATGCCATACCACTCTCTCTCTCTTCATGTCCCCTGTCTGTATAAGTGAAGGCTAAATGCCAAAAAATAAACTGTTATCTAATTTAAAAAGACAGAACAGTTTTAGCGTCCCCATTGGCAGGACAGCATTCATCAGCGCTAACTGTAAAACTGTCTCCAAAATAAGTCATTTAAATAATTCTGTGTCTGTTTCAAAGGAAGAAAACAGTGTAACAACTGATGGCTATGAAACCCTATTTTGGATCAATGCTGATAGAACAAGTCTGGAATGTCCCACAAGAATAATTATAGACTGGTTGTTTATTTATAATCAATTTTAATTGATACATTTAAAAATATATCTATAAAGTAGTTAATCAAATGTATGCTTGATGCTATTAAAAAGCACTGTTAAGAACAGTTAATGATTTCTATTTCACTATTCTCTCTCTATACTATAAATGAATAATACATTCCTTGTCTTCTACTTCACTGTTTTGTCAACAGATTTCATTCGGGGACAGCTCTCTTGAATGTAATGCTGGGCAGCGGTGCACTATGTTAAACATGGCTGCATCAGAACTTGCAACCAGTCAGCTGACGAGAGAGGATCTTTCTCACGAGACTAAAAAAGATTAACCGACCAATCAGAGCTCCTGTTACTGTCCTGTAGGTTGATCCTCCTTTTAATTTTTAGTGCTGCATGTCTGAGAAATACAGATGCCCAGCTAATCTTCAGCACATAAAGAAAGCCTAATAGTCAAATTTGACCTGAAACACAGATGAATGTAGCATAGTTTCCTTTGGCTCCAGTGGGCAGGAAGGACATCCGCTTCCTTTGCCTCCTCTTCACCTCCACTGCCACCAGCATCCGCTCATCACGAGGAATGAAGACCTCTTTGTTGATGGAAGACTGAATGTTCATTGTAGTCCCGTGACCTACACAGGTGATGGATGGACATGACTGTGCTTGTTAGGTCTGTTTAGACATTAGACTAATGTCCAGCTAGTGTGGTTGGGCAAAAAGACAAATCAGGGTCAAACATCTATCCAGCTGCTTTCTGCCAACAAGTGACTGTCACGAAAACAACTCAGATCACAGCCTCTACAATACAGTCATTCAGCTTAGAATGATACTGATATGTAGTTTGATTCATATGGGACAGATATAATTATACTACTCTCAATATGATTTTATATTTTCTATTGTTTATAACAGGGACAATGCACCAAATATTGCAAAAGATTTGATCGAAGATTGTGATTTTTTCATGTTAAGACATTTACATATTTAAGACAAACACTTACAGTGAGCGAGATAAGATAAAAAGAAATAAATAAGATAGAAATTACTGGAGGAAATGAGTTTACCACATCGGTATCAGTGTACAGTATGTATCAGCTGATTAAGTAACAAGACATGTCAGCACAGAATTGCCAGAGCTATGTTCAAAGTCCTTTAGAAGTGTCTCCATTACATAGTTTGTCCATGATTACATAGTTTAAAATGGTCAAAATTGTATAATAATCAAATTTAAGGGATTCCTGTTAAAATGTTGATTTATTTTATGTTTCTATGTCAGCAGATGTACTGTATTTGTGTATATCAAAATGGGCTGTAACAGAAATACACAATAACACTTATGACATTAAGTCTAGCGAAAAAAAATATCTGCGTAAAACAAATGTGGCCATGTGAGGAATTATTAAAGTCTATGATTCTCATTTTTGTATCATCATATTATAATAAATTATAGTTACAACATTTTACTACAACTTTCCATCTCCAGAGTTTAGTGTCCATAGATTTTGTGTGGTATAGCCAGATGTTTATTATCAATTTTGACTTTTGAAGTTCAGGTGTTGCTGTTAGGTAGATCAGCATCTTCATAAAATGTATTTATTACAGTGACCGCATTTCAATATAAAGATGTTTAAAAGTACCAAAAAAAAGTCTTCATCTTTACAGTAACAACAGTGCGTTTATGATTCTAAGCCATGGATCGAAAATTGAGAAACATACTGTACGTCGAAATGATTTAAGTTACCTGTTCTTGTCCTGTTCTCCGCCAAAAAATCTGACGCTTCAATCTTCTAGTGGCTTCTGGTACAGGGAGGTTTCTAATTAGTTCAAAGTGTTATTAGTAGGCTGTTAGATTAAATCAATTTTTCCAAAGATTCCGTCATGAATTTATACCCTGGCGGGCACACCGAGCGGCGTGCCTTGCTGTGAAGGCGCACACACGCCGCAGTCCATCCCATTTGAAGAGGCTGACATGCACGTGGAAGTGAGAGAACAGTCACCATCTGTGTCACACACACACACACTCTCTCTCTCTCTCTCTCTCTCTCTCACACACACACACACACACACACACACACACACACAGGAACAGTACAAGCAGAAGCAGCCACAGTGATGATGACGTTTGATGAAGAGCTGCAGATGACCAGCACATCTCCAACAGGTAAACTACTTATTTTAGATTTTAGAACTTATTTTACAGTAAACTCCATCAATCTGTTAGCAAATAGATGCCACATTATTGACTCTGTGCCTTGAGAATGTTTAGAGTGCACAGCCACCTGTTGTTCAGAGTCCCTGGAGGAGTTTACAGTGTGGGGTTGTGCAGTTGTCATGGAATTGTGGATTTCATTTTTCTGAACAGCTACTCCTGATTTCTCAACTGCTGTTTCCAAAGTCAAGAATGAACTTTGAACCTCAGTGTAGGGGAACTGTTGGGGTGGATCTTTGAAGAAAACACTGTTTCAGTCAGGCTAAGCCTGAGGTGAAAGTCTGGACATTAGACTGACTGGTTCATGACTTTGAGACATCAAGCACACAAAAAACAGCAGTAGAACAGCAGTGAGCTCAGATTCTGAATAGAGATGACCTCTACTGAACTTAACTGTTAGCTCAGTTTGTTACAGCGCTCTGCTGTAATATCACATCACAGGTTTAAGTCCTGTTTGAGTAATGTGAATTTACTTTGTATTATAACTGGAATTTAATATAAAAGATGTGTAAGAAACAACATGACATTAAAAGATGTAAAGTATTAGACTAAGATAATTAGCATTTTCCAGAAGCTAACAGCCTGTGAAAGGTGAAAATACTGCCTTCAAATACTGCCTTCAGATTTGCTGTCTGGCTCTGTATTTTTAATAGATGGATTTCTGGGTGTCTGTTTCTTTGTGAGAAAATGTTTCTTACTATGAGGCTACAGCTATGGCTGTATTTTAATTGCAGGCCATTTAAAAGCATGTACTGCCTGGACTGTAAGTTCTCTGCAGATACGCAGATACTTTAGGATTTTAGATTCTAAGTACACAGTAAGTGTGACAAGAGCTGACAACTCACTCACATTTAGAGTGCAGCAGTAAACTGTCAGGAATACCTTTTTAGAGAAAACAGTGTTTTAGTCTGACAGAAGCAAAGCTAAACTAACCTGACCAGGACCAGGTTAGTCTGAAGAATAAGTTCCCATGGTAACTGAGGACAGTCTCAGTCATCAGACAGTGCACCAGTTCAACAGACAAAGAGAGTTCTATGACCCTTGAAAAATCTAAATAGAAGCAAACACTGTGAACAGAGAAGAAACACAGATATCTTTACATGAATGAATGGAGACCAGAGGGGAGGTGTAGGTCCCTTTATTTTAATGAAAAATCAAAGATCTATCAAGGTAAAGCACCACATCATCTGAGAAGGAACAGTACAACAAGGGTAGAAAGAGTAAGCATGACAACAGCATGACAGTGTCCTTGTGTGCAAAGAAGGGTTATTCATTTCAATCAATTCATTTCAGTTAAAGATGACGTTGCTGTGAGCTGTAGTTCAACATTTGAATTGTTTCATTCTAAAATAGCAAATTGCACTTTGCAAAATAATTTATATATTTATATTCACTATCACCAAATGATGAATTTAGGTTAGGATAACTGACTTTATTCCAAATATTGATCTACAGCTATTTGAAATTTTATTTTCAACTTATTGAAGAGAATGAAAATGAACCTCAGCCACTGTCCGAGGCAATAAAAAGCTGCTGGGTGGAGTACCCCAACATCACAACACCACCTCTGTCCTCAGTACAGTAGGGCACACTACTCTGACTTCCTTACAAAGACACTCTATAGTGCATGTTCATCTTGCTTAGATATGGCACGGGTCATGGTAGGCCTAAGGTGTTCCATAGGAAGAAGAGTGTTTACCAGAAAGACGTGTAAACAAGGACAGACAGAGCAGTTGGTAGGCTGTTCAGCAGTAGCATTACACAGGAGCAGAGAGGGAAACACCAGCAGTGATTGTCAATGACCAGGCTGCCACCCAGTGCTGCAAACAATGCTGACCTGTCTCTGCAATTTATAATCATATGCAACTTTATGCATCAGCAAATTATGTTCAGGGAGAATTGTTATGCCACTTATTATGCATATTTGCAATGACGCCTTTTAGTATCAATGCAAAAATATATGTGGATTCCCACCCCATTTTACTGTATTCAGCACTTTTCTCTATCCTTTACATACAATAGTGCTATTAGTTGCCTAACCTTAATTTCAGGCTCTTTGTTGTTGGTTTTTACCAGCGTTGACAAAAGTATAAACATTAACGCAAAAACTCTGATGGTTAGCAAATTAATATTGTCTTACAGTATACAATATTATTATCATGAAAACAGATAGGAAAATAGAAAGTGAAAAGAAAATTGAGGGAGAAGATGCACAGGAGGTGCTGATAATGTGGTAGAATGACTTAAGTCATTTTATAAATCATATTTCTGCTCTGATGTTTGAATTATAGTATTTTTACTAAACAGTGTTAACGTTGCTTTTTTATATCAATATAAAAATGTAGGTGCCTTAACTTAATTACACCTTATCCACCATTACCATGCTTAAGTGTAAATCAAGGTATTATAGGAAGAACGACTTGAATAACAGAAAGTGGACGTGCAGCATTACATTTCTACTCAAAACATAATGCATATAAACACAATTCAAAGAGATGGCGTCACTGTTACATAAACAATCATGCTTTGGTGAACCAGATCTTTCTAATAATCAAATTGACTTAACGGTTTGAGCAGCAGGTGGCCAGTGAGGAAAATTTGAAATGACTTTTTTACATCAACCTTTCTTGGAGGCAGAAGAATCATTTCATTGACTGAATTGAACCTCATTGGGCAGAGCCGAGACCTGGCCTTGTACTTTGCCACCCTGAAACAGTGTCCAGCTGCACCCCAAATTTCTGTGTCCACAGGCTCCACCTCCAGATGTTTGTAGGCATAAAACTCATTTACTAAAGGGAGTAAAGTACATATACACCAAGTATGAAAATCAAACAGAAAAACGGTATTGTAAACATGTATTGCAACAAAATAATGAACATAAATGTAGAAATAGAAAATGTCAAGCTTCATCTATGGCAAGTTTGAATGCTTCTCAGTTTCTCATTAATGTTTTAAATGTAATTAAACCCTGTAGAATCTGCAGGTTCTAAATGCTTGTCTGCATGCTCATTTCTCCATGTCTCAGCAAAACAAAGCACATAATCTATGTACATGGCACATATCCATATCATGTTTTGTTTAAGCCTAAGTGTGACTTTAATTCCTTAAAAACTCAAAATTCTTAAAGATCAACAAATAAATGTGTATAAAATATTCTCAGATGTCACATTGTCCATGGATATCAAACCTGGGTCATACAGTATTCACAAGCACTATTTTATTTAGAATGTTTGACCCTGGTCTAAAGGATGAATGATAATTTGGTGAGTTGCCTCAGTACAAAGCAGTCAAATATCAAATCATGTGCAATATGAGATTTTAGTGTAGTTCATGCCTGATATTTGATATTAAAGTCAGACATCCTGCCATTATCTACAAGAACAACCATGGTCTGTTGGCAACTCACAAACATTTGGCCACCAGTTTTTATCACCTAAACAATCAGTATTATGTCCTTAATTCCTAACAGAAATAGTTTATTCCCTGTAAACATGATGATATGACACATGATTGATGTGAGAGTAGAGTTGATGATTCAGTTAAAGCTTTGAAGTTAAAGCTCCATTAAGTGACATTTTTCACATTAAAGGACAGTTTCAGATTGTAATTCCTCTTCGCCATACTGGCCATGAAGCGATCACCTCCTAAGACTGAGTGTCCATATAGTGTTTTTTTCTGAGTGCCAGTGTCTTTTTTCAATTGTTCCCAATGAGGAGAGAGCGTATACGGCCGCCTCGAGAAAAAGCATTTTTTTCAGAGCACTCCGACTTTTTTGTGTGGTCACTTTGAGTGCTACTAGTTGAAAATCTCTGAACTTTTCAGAAAGGCGCTGGTGTCATCACTGTCACTCCTTTTCAGGCAACCAATCATATATTAGATGGGGCGTCCTCCAGTTGGTGGTCATGGTGAAAAAACGATGTCAAATAGATAGTAGTCTCACCACACAAGTGCTTCATCCCAGCACTCCCCAGTGCTTTTCTGCCAGAGAAAAATGCTATATGGACACATGCTCTAAAGCAGCTCCTCTTGCAGTAAAGCTCTTGTAAGTTTTAATGCTAATTCTGTGTTTTTCAGTGAGTCGGTGAGTCCTTATCTGCTCATAAAGCCACAACCTGCCTGTGTTATTCAGTACTTTAACCTGCACTTAAAGGAAAATTCAACCTGGTGTATTTTCCATACATGTGGCCATTGTGGCTCTGTGACATGCAAATTTTTTTCTCTCCAGCTCCATTATAGAGATTCCTGCGATTCACAAAAAGTTGTTTATCGCACAGAACAACGAACATCGGGGCAAGCTGCTGAGACTCCTACATCTCTCCCAATAAACATTTTTTTTACATGAATCACTTCAAAAGTTTGTTTCGGAGTCTGAATGAAAGTGAAGACAGAAACTAGCTGCCTGTAGCAGCATTATGGCTAACTGCATAGAGATCTATATCCAGGGGTGTTTGCCAGCTAACCGCACCACCCACATATTCATTTGCACATGCCAGTTTGTTTATATGTAGGAGGCTGACTTTCACTGCGGTTAGACTGTAAGGAAACTAAAAAATCTAAGTGCATTAACAGATTATCTTGTGAACTATTATGAGGACGATCATGAGCCATTTCACTTTTTTACTTTGATGGCCAACCATATTTATTTGAGTCGGAGTACACAGAGAGGAGATAAAACAAATGGACAGCAACAGGACGGTCAGGAAAGTCACCGTACAGTAACGGTTACCTCAGAGAAACTGCTGCTGTTTCTGTGGGCACTGCTCTCCTCTTCTGCCGATTAAAGAGGAAAACTTTTGCTGCAGAGTGGGACAAGTTGCTGCCAGACTTGGAAATTCTAGAAGTGTCCACGGATGAGAGTAATCCCAGCTTTGTACCTACTACACATGGATTTACAGCGTTTATCAAAACTGTCGTCCTGGAGCAAGGTCGGCTGGACCAAACATTCAGCTCCACATGTAAGAAAAATGAGATTACAACACGTAAGGAATTACAGTATGTAAGTCTCTGTTGTCCAGCAGAAATCCATTAAAACTGCACAGTGTGTATCTTGTCATTTTATCCTTGCAACTTGGAAACTTGCAGACATGAACCATTTTCTGTATCTACTAAGTAACTACTTCTCTAGTATGAACAGACCCTGAGCTATCAACAGCCTCAGACGTAAACAAACCGACGTGCAAACTGCAGTTAGCCATGATGGCTGCTACAGGAAGCTAGTTTCTGTGTTTACTTTTGTTCAGACTCAGAAACAAACTTTTTAAAAAGATTCATGTAAAAATCAAGTTTATTTGGAAAGATATAGGAGTCTCAGCAGCTTGCCCCGATGATTGTCATTTTGTGCAATAAACATCTTTTTGTGAATCGCAGGAATCTCTATAACGGAGCTGCAGAGAGCAAAATTAGCATGACACAGAGCCACAATGGCCACATGTATGGGAAATACATCAGGTTCAAATGAACTTGAATTTTCCTTTAAGTAATCAAGTTACTTTTAATATAAGTATACATGCAGCAGATCAGTAACCAGATTTTTTCCTCTACCCTCAACCTTATTTTGGAAGCATGGCTCACAGATTTTTAACTGTGCGGTCTGTGTGGAAACTGACAGATAAATTTACTTAAATTTACTTAGAATGGAATTTGGAATGGAAATGCATTGTTACATGCTCTGCTCTGATACCTTTGTTAAGCACTTGCATGTATGTAAAAAGCTGAGTAGAAACCTGTACGTGTACACATGGCAGAGACATTGTGGTTCTACAGCAGAAACCTCACTGGGTAAATCAGGTCACTCTAATCTCCCACCCGCATTACAGATCCTTGTTTACATGATGTTTAGAAGTCATCTTACAGGAGAAAGCAGACTGTAATCCAGGTAGCTGTGCATTCAAACGCACTGACTGAGAACACTGGGGACTATGTGTGCTTTGAGCAACTGGGGTTAGAGTTAGGCAAGTGTTTGGTAATACAGTATGTTAGCCAACCAAAGCTCTGTTGCAGAGAGTGTATTTCTGCACCCTAGTGGTCAAAATCACTTAATGCTGCTTTAACTGGGATATTTTGACTGTTTCTGATTATCTGTGAAGTATTCTGGTTTTAAGATTCAGTTTCTGTGTAGTGCATTGTGTTGGAAAATAATTCCCTTATCACAGCTGGCCTTCTCTATAATATGACAGCTACATGATCACTTATCAGATCAGATTTTGAGAAATCATAGGACTGACATATTCCTCACAAGGTTAGTCCTAGAACATGCATGGGGATAGAGCTTCAGCATCACATCAATAGTTTGGAAACTGGACGATGGATGGACAGAGCTTCACAGTCAAACACAGCAAGGTGCTTTGCACAGGAAATAGTTGTTGCTGCTGACAGAAAGTACCAGGAAACAGAGGACAGGCTTTGAGAGCAAATACTTCACTGAGGGCTGGGTCTGGGCACAGTATATGTCCGCTTAGTCAAAGGTCACATCGAGGTTAGAGTGTGTAAACTGGGAGGAATTTAGATGTAGTGTGAAATCAGTGATTTGTGTATGTGTGGGTCAATTCACTTTCAATTCACTCAATTATAACAATCATTTCAGTTTGCTGTGCTAGCAGCGTGTGAAGCTAAGGACTGCCAATATTACAATGAAATCATTCAATCAAATTGTAATTTTAGTTAAGCCCACCATGTACAAAAACTATAGCTTTCATTTTCATGTTTTAAAATATATCATTACTGTCAAAAATTAAAAATAAAACTCCACTGACAAATTATTTTGTAATTCCAATATTTCACATTTTAGAAATGTATTTTAACAGTTTATTAAATAATATATTTTTTATATTTAGCACTTTTCAAAACTGTATGAAGCACAGATTATTTTCTAATTGTAAGGAAATTCTAAAATGAAGAATGAAGTCTCTTTCATTACGTCCCATGGTGTAGGCTTTTGGTTTTTGTTTCAAAAGGCATGAATAGAAAGTGAATTGACCCCAGTGATGGATGGCTCCATGTGTTAGTTTGCACTTATGTTATGAGGTGTCCGTGTTGTCTTCTTCAGTTTCAGGCGGCTCTTGTGGTCTGTACATGAAGGTGAGGAGGAAGAGAGCCACATCATAGGAGCACCAATAGGCCGTGTGTGAGGTCACTGCCGACCAATAGCGGCTCTCGACCAAGCCCTCTCTCAGCTCAAAGTCGATGCGTCTCTCCAGTTCCACTGTAACACAGAGAAAAGAACACATTAGTATCAAGTAGCATACAGTGTCATGAGAAGATATTTTCCATAGTGTTGTCTTTTCCTTTGAAAATCAAAATTTTAGCTTAATTTAGTTATTTGAAGATAAACGTAACACCAAGCTGAAAAGCACTGTTTTACTGGTTGAATCCAATTATCCATCCTGCAGACTAAAGGACTGAGCCTTAGCAGACTTCAGTCGTACGTACTGTGGCATGCCTGAAGTGCTTGCAGTCATGACGTTAAGTCTGTAACGGTACTGGACCAAGAGGGATAAAATTTGCTACATGGTAAATGGACTGTACTTGTATAGCGCCTTTCTAGTCATCCGACTACTCAAAGCGCTTTTAACACTACGAGTCAATTCACCCATTCATCTTACAGGAGAAAGCAGACTGTAATCCAGGTAGCTGTGCATTCAAACGCACTGACTGAGAACACTGGGGACTATGTGTGCTTTGAGCAACTGGGGTTAGAGTTAGGCAAGTGTTTGGTAATACAGTATGTTAGCCAACCAAAGCTCTGTTGCAGAGAGTGTATTTCTGCACCCTAGTGGTCAAAATCACTTAATGCTGCTTTAACTGGGATATTTTGACTGTTTCTGATTATCTGTGAAGTATTCTGGTTTTAAGATTCAGTTTCTGTGTAGTGCATTGTGTTGGAAAATAATTCCCTTATCACAGCTGGCCTTCTCTATAATATGACAGCTACATGATCACTTATCAGATCAGATTTTGAGAAATCATAGGACTGACATATTCCTCACAAGGTTAGTCACACACATTCATACGCTGAATGGGTACAGGGGCTACCATACAAGGTCCCATCAGAGGAAATCTAACCACTCACACACTGATGGCACAGCCATCAGGAGCAATTTGGGGTTCAGTATCTTGCCCAAGGATACTTCGACATGCAGACTGGAGGAGCCGGGAATCAAACCGCCAATCTTCCGATTAGTAGACGACCCGCTCTACCTCCTGAGCCACAGCCGCCCATGAAATAAAGACAGCAAACCTCATTCATTTCCCCTTAGATGAATCCAAGAGCTCACAATTTATGCCTGTGCAGGGTGTGCTGCTTAGACAAATAATGGTTGGTAGGCTATGGACAGTAAAACTATCCCTTTATATGAGCACTGACTGCTAATATTCTGATCAAACCTGCAGCTGTGATTGTTGGTTGTTTTTTGCTGCACCAACCTTTGACTGTCTGACTGCAGATTATAAACTAATGCAAATTATTCAGGCTCTACATATTCTGTTTGTGTATAATATCAAATCTCACTACATAACCAAACTTAAACATCTAAAGTCAAAGTTCATTTTCTTCTTCTTATTAGAATTATTAGTATTATGCTTTTCTTTTACATCATTAAATTTACAGTATACAACAAAACTGAATACACCCCTGTGCAATATCACTAAAATGTTAAAAGATTCAAAACTGTATCACCTTACAATAACTGAAGCATTTTTAGGGTGGAGTGTAGGATATTTAATCTTATTTGTAATCAAAAACTAACAGGTTAGATAGACTACATTGAAAATACAGGTCTCACAGTACAGCCTCAATGCAACAAAAGTGAGCACACCTGTGACTTCAAAATAAGACTAATTGCCTGAACAAGGTTATAAAAGAACCTGTGAACACCACAACTTTCTCAAATTGGCCTGGGTTGTGTCTCATGTAACATGGCTCCACATAGTAAGGAATTGCCTGAACAAGTAAGAAACCAGATTGTGAGACTTCATAAAGATGGAGAGGGTCCAAGATCATCAGTAGGCTACTGAACAGAAGCCAAAACACAGCTGCAGCAGTGGTTAGGAGGTACAGGACGACCCATACTACCAGTGAAAGAAGGCACAGTGGCCATTCTAGAAAAATGACGGTACACACAATTCGCTATTTATGCAACCTTGCACTGAAAAACACACGAGCAAGTGCTTCTGATTTGGCACAAGGATTATCTGTGGAAACCAGTGTTTCAGTGACTGAAAAAAAAGATGGACAGCAATCCAAATTGACCTTTTAATTGCCACATGGACAAAACACCCTTCTTTAGCGTGTGTATTGGCAATTTCATGTGAAATTGATTTATAGATTGCACTATGAATACAAGTTTGTATACCCAAATACTGAATGAAAAGAGTTTTTAAAGACAAAAATAGTGAAAACTAGAGTATTTTAAAGAGGAAGGTAGAGAAACACAACACCTCTGGCAAAAAACAGCTGAAAAGAATCATCAGTGAAGAATGGCATGACATCTCTCCACAGATTTTTGCAAGACTGGTATCATCCATGCCCAGGAGGATCCATTTATTCATCAGAAATAAAGGCTGGCATACAAAATATTAAAGGATAAAATAATGGAGTCTCATTAATGAAGGGTGTACTGACTTTTATTGCAGTTTGTTCTTAAATATGGACATTTCATTATAGTTTAATTAGTCAAACATTCAGTTTTTCAAGTGAATTGACTTAATTCATCTGGTGAAAAAGTCTGGTGAAGTCAGCACACAAGTGATCTCTCTGGAAGTCCATATAAAGTCAACATGGGCCCCTTGCAGACTGGATCTCTTTAAATTTTCGATCTGGGCCGTTTCCAGATCATGATTGATCTTAGAGGTTAAGAGCGTTTCTACAAACACTCTTCAATACACACGTTATACATGCGTTTCCCAAAGCACTTTAGCAGCTCAGAAAGTACGCCCACATGCCGTTATGAGCTTCTTAATGTTGGCTGTCTGTGGTGATGAAGATAATGCTGAATACATTTTAAAGTAACTTTGCATATTTGACTGTGAGCTGTGCTATATATTAAAAGTACATACAGGTACATCACAAAGTAAAGTGTTGTAAACGACACAAAGAAATGTTTTATACTTGCAATTGTTCAGTATGAAAATGAAGCTTAATGAGCAGCAGTCTTAGTCTGTCTAATAGAAAAGGTGATTTAGCTGCAGGTGGAGGCAGACGTTACTCTTAAACACAAATTAAGCCTAAAATGAAGCAGTGGCGGATCATAAAAGTTTCATGAACATGCACACCATCTATTGTGAATGTCATTCTGTCATCATTTTAGCCAGAAGATTCTGACATATGTTATTCATCTGAAGTCAGTTTAAGTGAGTTACTAAACAAAAGCACAGCTGTACTTACATGAGGTGTGGTCCATGACTGCTGAGGTGGACTGGGACATGGCAGGCTCTACCTCCCTCGTCTCCTCCTCTATTTGTTTGTCTTTATCCTCACCTTCTGCCACCGTCGCTCCTTCCTCTCCCGATGCCACGTTTTCCACTTCAGAGGCTATACCTTCAGAGTCTGACGGCTCCTCCTCCACTCCGCCCACCTGACCACTGGATCGGGAAAAGCGGGAAAACAGGATTCCCCCAATTCCCTTTCCAAGACTTGCAGCACCTGAGGAGCAGAAAGGTTCATGCATGTAATCCATTCATTTGAAATATATTGTACATACAGTTTATCACCTATAACAAGCTGAATGTATTCATCAACAGAACAGAATCCAAATTTCAGCTTGATTAACGTTATGTTGGACTGTCTGTGAAGATCAGTATGTGTATATTACTGTCCTCGAAGTGTCCCCCAGATGTAAAGTAGGTAGACCGCTGAGTCTTGACCTGGGAGATGGCTCTCCTGTGTTAGGCCATGAGCTTGTTAAGCAGTTGTTTTGTCACCCTGATGTATAGGTCTGTGCATTCCTCACTGCATACACTCAATTTCTCTGCTTGTGTTTGGGTGTGTGTTTTTTTGAGGGTGGACGGACTTCTGTCTCAGTGGGTTGCTGGGTTTGAAAAACACAGGGATGCTTGTGGAAGATCCTCCTGAGTTTCTCAGATACTGCAACCATGTATGGAATGACCGTGTTGTTGTGTTTGTGCTTCTTTTCTTCTCCACCTGCAGTTTTGGTGTTCTTCCTGGATCTTGTTGCTGTTTTCACAAAGGTTGAGTTGGGGTCGCCACAAGCTTTTAGGGCTTTCTTGTTCATGCTTATCAATTCTAAAAATAAGTCTGCCAGCCAGCTGTAGTTTACATATCTGTGCCAGTTGGGTGAACTTTTACTAGCAAATTCTCACTGTTGACCAATAGAAAGTTGTTTTGTCAGTGCTGACCTTTGAGGGAACTAAGACCCAGATAGTCCAAAATGGAGTAATTTATTAGCAGGACAATAAGTTCATTTAGTTTATTTAAAACATGTATTTGTATTGTTCACTCCTGTCTCATAAATGTCTGCAAACCACTGCTGTTTAGTGGAACAGTTTATGCTCCAACAGAGGAGGTTAAATAATAGTGAATGGTGCAACGGCTGTAAGTCTGTTACTAAAAGCTACTTAGATAACCCAGGAGGGACCCAGTTGATGTGTTTGCTTACGTTACTGTCTTTACAGTAGTTATTTACTGTGTGTTGCATGTTGCACAATAATTTATTTCCATGGTGCAAAGGTGAGTCAATTTCCAATAGTTTCCAGTGATAAAAAACCTATAGCTTACAGCACAGCCAGCAAACTTTAGCACCACAGCAGTCAAAAACCCTTTACCCTTCCAGGGTCAAACATCTGACAACAACAGTGAGGTTGCTATCTATATACCGAGTCACAGCCAGAGGCACTGCGACACCCAATGTAATCACCGTAAATAACAATTCACCCTCTGGTAACTTCAGCAACATATTTGGCTCCTACAACAGCTAATAAGGTACAATAGCTTCCTCTATTTTGGACTCTCCAGCTCTTTTTTCCCTCAAAAGTCAGCACTGTCATGACGGCTTGCTATTAGTAAACGGTGTGAATTCACAGATCAAAGTTGAACGAAAAATTCGGAATTAAATGTGGATCTACTTTGCCCATGTGAGACATCTTAGAACTATTTTTCTGGCTCAGTGTTACTTGTTTAGTTTAATTTGGTTAAAGCAGGAACGTCATTAAATATTAATAACTGATAAATTTGCTGTCTCCAAATTGAGAGGTGCCACAACAGAGCGCAGAGCCATTATGCACTGCCGTTAACTTTGGTACCTTCATTAAATTACCTGCAAATGACACCAGGCTGCTACAGACTAACCAACATCAGACTGGTTGGTTATAACTCACCATTCTGTTTGTTTATGTGGTAAACATTGGATTACAGTGGCTCATTAATCATGTGCATCACTGCCTCTTTTCCAGCTTTCTTTTTTAGCATGAGTACTGTCATATTTTATTTTTTAAAATCAACGCTGCTGTCACATCAATTACTAAAGAGCAGTTTAAAGTGGCCTATAGAATGCGTCTAGTCTACACCCTACATCTGATGCATAAAGGAAAAGTAACATCATACTGTCAGTCCAGTAGACAGGAGCTAATTACTTCTATTGATTTGTTTAGAGCATGCTTGCCATGCTACACTGTCAGCAAAAAAAGGAGCTGCTGATTCACTCAGCTGGGATCAGGTGCACAGTGTAGCTGGGCCAAAAGGGATGACTTTTAGTTTCACATTCATCACAGATCTTTTCCTGATTAGTATGTATTACATTGGTTCTTAATCATGACAGCTAGAATTACTATCTCCTACATCTGTCATCCATGCAGCCATAACCCTCATGTGTGCTCACCCATAATGCTGGCCTTGCCCAGGCTGGTGATGGATTCTCCATAGTGCCGTCGGGCCTGGGGCGGGGAGGTGCATGGGCTGGGAATGCTCTCTGAGTCTGATATGGATGTGGTCTCCTTCTGAGGGTTGAGCAGTGTGGGCCGGATCTGATCGTACGGTGTGGGGCTGGTAGTATTATACCTGCACATCACAGCCACATCAAACTCAGGTCACTGAAAGATATGGTCCTCTCTGTGTCTTCAGTTCATACTGTAGCTCCAGTTACAGTCAGATTATAAGCATCACTGACAGATACAACACAATCATTACTATTTTTACCTTATTACACCATTGGAGTTATTGTGTTTAAAGCAACAAAATTATTTCACAAATAATATAAACAAAAAAGAGAGACAACGTTAAAAAAAGTCATTTTCATTCAGGAATGTTCACCAATAGCCAGCATATTTTCTTTCATATACAACTACATGACTTGTCTTACCAGTGGATTTGAACAGGTGCAATGTTACTATAGTGCTTTAAGATAAGAGGCTCCAATCTGTAGGCCTGAAAAGACAAAAAAAGGTTGTGTAGATAAGTTTTTCTCACAACATTACCTCTCAGCAATGTTATTTTTGCACATTTTATTTTAATGTAATGGCCAGTTTGTCATTTAGTTTTCATTATTTTGTTGTGTAGTACGATAATAATAATACCACATACTTCTATAGTAGCCATTAAAAGTTTGTTACCAGCCATAACTATTCCTAAAATATGACAGCTGACTGATTTTAAAAGTGGGTGATGTTTGCAATCTCAGCAGGATAGTAACACAAGGCGGCTCACCACGGGGTCGGTGGGATGGAATATGTTGAAGAGTCGTTGGCAGATCGAGGTAGGGAGTATGTGGTCCTGTACGCCATTGTTTCCAGGACGGATCCCTCGCAATGCCAAGAAAACCGCCAGAGGAGAGCCCATGCAGAAGAAATTCTCTACCTGTAACACATGTAACACATGAGGGAATGAGAGACACTCCCCCCTGAGATGCTGCCAGACACTCTCTGCTCCAACAGAGCTGCCCAGTGGTCAGGAGTGTGTCTGTACTGGGCCACTCCAACGTGTGAATGTGTACAATGTGTATGTGCACAACAAGCAGGTTTCTAGAAATTAACTACTGATTCAACCTTCTTTTACTAACCATTGATATAAAAAGACATTGCTTCCAAACACAGTTTCATGTGCAAACTTTACATCCTAATGGCTTGAACGAGGAATGCAATCCAGTGGTCTTTCTGTAAAAAAGTTGTTGCTCTTTGAACCTGGTATTCACTGTTTTATGAACGCCTGATGTCTACAGTGTATGCGTAGATTTTTTTAAAAACACAGATATTGTTTGTTAGTTTGGTATCTAGTAACTATTGGAATGTCTGTTAATATTTCATGTGGAAAAAAGTGAATGGTGGACCCATTTAAAGAATCCCACATTTTCCTATGGTGAATTGGTTTCTGCCTCCTTTCTTATTTCAATACTTGATGCTCACTGCTTGTCATGTATTTGATTACTGTACCAGGTGCAATGCTAATTATCTTGAGGGGAATCAGCTATGTGTGTGCTACTTAAAAGGCAGCTACACTGCATGATTGTGACACTGATGAAAGCGGAAAACATTTTGCTTCTTATCTTTTGGAAATAAAGTGATCTCTTGTCATTGAGTGCGATCCTCCATAGAAAGTGAAATGTCTGCAACACTATTGCATGCTTTTAATGTTGTGTTCAACAGTAATGTAAAATATGTTTGGTTTTTTTTATCTAAAACATGCAAGGACACAGACAAAAGAGAAAAAATGGTTTTCAGCGGACACACTTTACATACATGTACACAGGTCAGAGAAGACCTCCTGTTAGATCCTATGAACTTCCAGGCAGAGCTTTTGCATTTTGAATCAGAGGGTCTGTATTTTGAATCATGTCTAGGGAACATGCGAAACAGCAAATGCCTGTCTGGCGGGTGACAACTGATTACAGATACTGTACAGTACTGCACTTGTCAACATTACCTTGAATTTCAAGGCTGGCACTGCAACACAAGATGAGGTCTGCAGACCCTGGAACTGATCTTCCAAGTCCCTTAACCTAGACAGGATGGATGGATATGATACAATATGAAGATTACAATGACTCCAATGTAAGGCAATTTGTGGGGCAGTTTTACAATTACATGGGCCTTTTTCCTCTAAAACTGTGAGAAAGGGTGAACTTACTATGTAACCTCACTATGACCAACTCATTTTGGTGACCATAGGTGGTAGCGCAATTCTGTCAGAGCTGGGCACAATGAGGAAGAGAGCTGTATTCATTATTAGTAAAAGATATCAGCAGGTGGAGTCAGAGTGACTTTCAATAATGACCAATCACATGAGCTCCTCTCATCCCCTTTAAAAGCAGCAGACAGATAAAATGGACTGGAAAGGAGAGGCTGAGGTTTCTGTGAGAAAAAAAATTCCCCTTGAAATCCCAAACCATAAATACACAAACTAAAGTTTGTTTGTTATTTGTTGTTTGTTTGAGTTTACTAAAGTTGGTCGGTTAAAGCCTTTCTATTGTATTTTAATTTACCGACCTCCGGTCCATCTGGCCCTTTCCTGTCTGATTTTACTGAGCTCTTTGGTTATAAAGTTGTTTCCTTCCTCCTGTTTCCTTAGAGGACATCACTAAATTTTTACACAAAATTAAGCCTTAATTTGGCCCCCTTGACATTCTTCCCTCATCCTTGTTTTTCAATGTTTTTAATTCAATTGGCTCCACTACTGTAGCCATGATCAGTCTCTCCCTTTCAACTGGCTCTGTCCCTAGCCAGTATAAACATGCTATAGTTCAGCCTTTGCAGAAAAAAAACAAATTTAGACCTCACCCTCCCAATGAATTTTAGGCCTATATCCAAGCTGCCTCTTCTGTCCAAACTGCTGGAAAACGTTGTCGCCAAGCAGCTTATAACTGTTTTAGAAACACATAGCCTGTACGACTCCTTTCAATCAGGTTATCGTAAACTGCATTCAACAGAAACAGCTCTTCTTAAAGTCACTAACACCATTATGATGGCTGCAGATGATGGGAAATGCTTTTGATACCATCGATCATGGCATTCCATTAAATAGTCTAAGTTAGTGGGTATTGTCTGCCTTAGATTGTTTCTCATCCTATCTGGCTGATAGGATTTTTTCAGTCTCTGTGGGTCAGTTCATGTCAGACACAGCGCCTCCCTCTGTCATACGGTGTCCCACAGGGTTCTGTTCTGGGTCCTATGTCGTTCTCTTTATATATCCTGCCGCTTGGACAGATTATTAGCCGTTATAACAGCATCTCTTATTATTTCTATGCTGATGATATTCAGTTGTATTGCTCTTTTAACCTTGATGAGAGTGACCAATTGTCCATTTTAAGTGAATGTTTGGATGCCATCAAGATTTGGATGGCTGACAACTGCCTTCAGTTAAATGAAAATAAGACAGAAGCTCTTAGAATTGCTCCTGAAAATTGTATTACAAACATCAAGCAGTATATGGGGTTGTTAAGTGTTTGTGTTCAGCATAACCTTCAAAATTTAGGTGTCATCTTTGACCAATCCCTGTTAATCATGTCAGCCAGCTTAAGTTTATGCTTTTTCCAATTGAGGAACATTGCTAAATTAAGATCTGTGGTGACAAAGGTTGAGATGGAGATGATTATTCATCAAATTTTATTTCTTCTCATTTGGATTATTGATTAAATACTCTTTTTACCTGTTTAAATCAAACTTCTTTGAACCGTCTCCAAACTGTCCAAAATACAGCTGCTTGGCTTTTAACTAGAAATAACAAGAGATCACATATCACGCCAATTTTATCCTCTCTGCTCTGGCTTCCAATTAGATTTCGCATCCATTTTAAAATACTGGTGCTAACCTTTAAAGCCTTACATGGTCAAACACCCCAGAATATTGTTGACCTCCTCCTCCCTTATATGCCTAATCAGGCTCTTAGGTCAAACCTGCTATAAAACCCGAGGTGACTGTGCTTTTCAAGCTGTTGTACCCCTAGACTCCTGTGACATCTTTATGAAACAGCTGAAAATGTTTTTATTCAGACTTTTGATTAGCTTGTCTGAAAAGCTGCTCCACTTTATTTATTGCTTTTTATTGGCCTATTTCCTCATCTGCGTTTCGAAACTTCTGTACTTGTTTATGTGTCTCTGTCCTCATTGGTTTGTTGTTGCCATGATTTTAACTTGTCAGCCCTGTGCTGTTTGTTGTCATTGCTATTTTTAATATTACGTTTAATAGTGTATTTTTCATTAATGCAAAGCACTTTGTAATTTTGTATCTGTGAAAGGTGCTATACAAATAAACTTTTATTTACTTTACTTACTTGTTTACTATTACAGCTTTGGCCAGACGTGTAACTTTACAGCTTTTGGGCATCATTAAATTAACTCGTCCTTCTCCTCTCTACTTCAAATACACACAGTGAAATATACACACAAACACGTCTCATCTCAGTCTCGTCTCGTCTATACTGATGCTCTGTCAGCGTTCAGTAGTGTCTTGTTGTTCAGCAGTCTCATGTTGTCACCAAATTTTATTTTTACATCTAATACTAATGCCCATACCATCCTACCATAGGTTTTAAGTTTTATTTGATGTTTTCTGTAACTTCAAATGCTTTGCGCGGTACATCACAAACATAGGTTTACATGTTTAAATTTCCAGTGCTTCTAAGTTTACCCTTAAATTGATTCAGTGCCTTTCTCTATAGATGCCTCCATTTCTCATGTCTTGTATAATACCCACAGAGAGGATGTAAGTGTGGATCTGCCATGGCAGGAAGGTTTAAAAAAGATTTAGAAGGTACACAGTTCACACAGCCAATTTAAAACTGAGTGAGTCAGGGAGGACTCAGATACATCATGCAGATAGAAACGGATGAAGGGGCATGGAGAAGCCCGACATGGCGCTGCACAGATGTCCACCACTGCCATCCCTCTAAGGAGGGCTGCGGATGAGGATAAGGCTTTCGTGGAGTGCTCTACGGAGCATCACACAGCCAGTGAGACAGACGCTGTTTTAACAGGGACATACCCTGTGAGTGTCCTCTGTAGTGGACAAACAGTTGTTGTGTCTGTCTGATGTTAGCCGTGCACAGAACATGAGACAGAGCGTGCACCAGTCAGTGAGTTGCTTCCTCTGCTTCACTGTTGTGAGGTGGGGGAAAAAGGCCTCCAGAGAGATAACCCTCGACCTAAAAGAGCTGTTGTTTATGCTCTTAGGTGTAAAAGAGGTTTGGCTGTAAAGTAGTCATGCTCTTCCCTGATAGTAAGACAAGACGGTGACACTGGTAATGCGCATATGCCACCCACTCTCTTAGCCAAAGTCAGGGCTAAGAGGAGCGCTGTTTTTAAAGACAGCATCTTGAGAGAAATTTCGGCTATCGGCTTGAACAGGGGTTTCCCCAGAGCTTGCAGCACTAGGGGTACATCCCACTGACCAACAGGTCTCTCACCTGACTTCTTTCAGAAAACGCTTACCAAAGGATGCGCAAACAGATCTCTCTCCGAAGCCATCTACCAGTGTTTGGAAATAGGTCAGTACAAGGGGCAGAGGACATGACGTGGGATCTGAGCCTCTCTCCATGCACCAGTGCTGAAAAGCAGACCTGAAAAGTGGCTGTAGTAGCCCCCTGGATAGTGCATACCACTGCAGGGGGCAGTCCTAACCTTTCCAGTTCAGGGGCCAAGCCCACAGCTGTTGGCCTATCACGGGAGGTAAAGGATCGCACCGTACAGGTATGACAGTGCATCTCTGCACCATGGGAGCTGCCACGACTTCGCCCCCAGCAGCTGCACAATGGTTGGGAACCATGATGCGCTTGTGTGTTCTGGGGCCACCAGAATGAACACTAGATTAAGAGGAACTGGGGGAAATACGTAAAGAGAAGCTCCAGGCCAGGGCCGGTGAGAGAAGGCATCCACTCCTAGTGGAGAGTCATATTGTGCGTTCATGGAAAACCACAGTGTGCATTGCGCATTCTCTTGGGAAGTGAACAGATCTACATCTGCTTTTCCGAATCTGTCCCACAACATCTGAACGGACACTCCTGGCTATTTCCAGCAGCTGAGCTGAGCATACACTGCACTGGCGGTTGATGTACACTGCTGCCGTCATGTTGTCTGTTCTTACTAAAACATGTCTGTTTGTCAGCAGCCGAGCAAAGTATTTTACACTTTCAGGACTGTGGACAGCTCCAGACAGTGTCTGTGGAGAGACAGGCTTCTTCCACCTCCGTCCAGCAACTTGAAATTTGCACATCCCTCCCCAGCCAGAGAGAGCTGCATCCATGTAGAATGATATGTGTGACGTGGTTCCCCCAAGGGGAACCCCTGATGATAGAACATGGAGGGTTTTCCAGCATGCCAGGTCTGACTGCAATGAGGGAGGAATAGTCTGCATGCGTCTTTTGTGCCGTATTGGGTCGAGAAGCAGGCAGCTGAACCATCCCTGAATTTTCCTCATGTGGAGGAGTCCCAAGGGGACAACCACATGACTTGCAGACATCATGACTTGCAGACATCATGCCCAGCAGACGCATCACAGGTAGCATAGTCACCAATCTGTATGGTAACAGCAGAGAGTTAGCACTTCCAGCCTGGCTGGGGACAGCTTTGCTCTCATGGTGGCGGAGTCCATGTGCACACCCAGGTAAATTATTGACTGAGTGGGAAATAGGGAGCTCTTCTGTGGGAAACAGGGAGCTCTTCTTCCACTGAAATCCAGTGTTGACAAGTGTTGCACAAGTGCCACTGTGCAACGGTCGTCCAGGTAAAACAGCACCTTGATAGCTTTCCTGCATAGTGGCTCCAGCACCGTCTCCACACACTTGAAGAAGGTGCGCAGAGCCAGAGAAGGGTAATCGGTTGTACTGGTATTGTACACCTTGGAAGGAGAAGTGTAGGAATTTTCTGTGCCTGGGAATGATTGGCACATGAAAATAAGCGAGGTCCTGGAAGTGGAGATGAAAATGTGAACCAATCACCGGGACGCACGTACTCCAGCACATGTCTGATGGTCAGCATGTGAAATAGCCATTTCATTATGCACCTGTTGAATAGAGACAGGTCTTCTTTGGTACAAGAAAATAGCAGGAAGAAAACCCTCCTTCTCCTCACCTGGAAGGATCCGAGAGATAGCTTCCTTTTCCAGAAGCTCCACCAGCTCTGACATCAAGGCCATTATCTCCATCTGAGATGACATGACCGTTTCCATCAAACCAGTAAATCGGGGGAGGACTGGTGAACTGAAACGTGCAGCCCCTTGTGATTAGCCTTGACATCCTTGCGCTCATGGATAGCAGGCTTTGCCATGCTGAGCTGTGCTCTGAAAGCGGGCATGTGCATTTCTTACCCCCTTTTCACCAACTGGAACCTAGTGCTTGTGTTGGACTAGTGCTGGTTTGCAGTTGGTTCAACTAGTGAACCTTCTAAGCTTTTTCATTGGCTACAGAAAGCCTTTACGTAACTGTACATGCCTCCAGTTTCCTAGCAACGCTAACTTCAAGGACTTCACACTCTAACATAGTAGGTGGCGGTAATGCACCGTAACATTGGTTGTCACCCACCATAAAATAGAAAAAGAAGAACTTCAAGCACAACAACTACATACGACCATAAATGACAGCAAAATGCAGTAGAGACTATGTTTATTTATGTTATTTACCTAATTTATGCACTTGTTTCATTTCAGCTCAGTGTGAGATTCTCCACTGCTTTTTGTTGTCATTTATGGTTGCACTATTTCTTTCTTCTGCTCTGTATTTCACCGTGGGTGGGGCTCAGCCCCTCCGGCACACACGGAGCAGATCAGAGGAGAGACAGACAGCGACAACTACACTCGTTACATTACTGCAAGTGCAATAAAAGCTTTGCAAGTAAAAAGCTAATAGGAGTAATTTATTAATGTAATCCGTGCAAAAGATGGACATGACGGTCATCTTGGGCAGCTCCTCACATGGTTACTTTCTCACCTGAAAAAATATTAAAACTTAATGAACATATTAACAGCTTTTAGCCTGGCTCAAAATCTCGTTGGTCATGATAATCCTGCCCCCTGCCCCTGATGTAAGCGTTTCTAACTTCCAGACAAGCAAAGAGTTGGTGCCATTCTGGAACCTGTTTTCCTGGTTGAACTGCCTTGGTCAAAAAGGCGCATCAGTGGAGCGTCTGTTGACATAGTTACCAACCAGTGCAATGTCCACTCTGCTGCTGTGTGAAGCGAGTGCTCATTCACCACAGAATGAAAAGGGCTGGCTCTGGCCTTGGTCCTGAAAACGCATGACAGAGTCAGCATTCAGTTCCGTGTGTTCAAACCTTGAGTCTGAACGGGTGGGAGGTGGGTGATAATTGTTTATGGTCAGCAATGCACATTTGAGGTGGGGATTCATCCCTGCTCATGAAAATGTGAGGTGACTGGACTGTACATGCCGCAATGTGGTGTGTGGGGAACGTGTGTCTCTGTGGAAACAGCTACAAAATGCTCAGCGGGGCAAAAGCAGACTAACTGAGAGTAAACTGCTCTTTAGAGGGAAGTGGTTGGCCCTGAAAAGGGCCGTTGTATTTCCTGCTCAGCTGGATTGAGACACGCATTCCCCACGTCCCGTCACTGCCACTGATGCTGGTGTTTGTGAGGAGGCTCGGTGGGCGGGCTGGGCCAAGAGGACGCTGGCCACTGGCTCTTGCCATGATGGCGCAGAGCTTGTTGGACTGCAGCCTCTGGTGAGCAATCCTCCTGGTCAGCCCAAATGGCGTCATATACCGTAGGTGAGGACCTTAAAGGGGCAACTGTACAATGTACAGTGGCTTGAAAGAAAATCTTCACGACTTCACGTGCGTGGATGAACCCAACAGCGACAGCTCTTAGAGGCGAAGCCTATACAAAATAGAACTCTGGGCTCTGAGAAACTGTGAATGCCCTTTTTTCTTTGCATTTCATTGACTAAAAAATTAAGCAATAATTGACAGATTAATTGATAATAAAAAATAATCATTAGTTAAGCCTTGGTACATTCCGTAACAATTTCTTCCCTAAACAGATGTGGACTCTTTGAATAAATCTCCTGACATGAACCAAACTAACGATCTGTGCAGTACCTGAGGCGTGTCAGTCTCAGCTGCTCCTGAAGGTGGCGCTCTTCATCACTCGGCCAGCGGGCCTTTGTTTCTTCAGAGTCTGGCGCTTCTTGATGATGAAAGCGCACAGGGTCCCAGCCAGTCATGATGTCAAAGGTGATGACACAGCCCAGCGAGTGTGACACGATGGACACCTTCCCATTTTTCTCAAAGTCTGGATTCCGCGAGCAGAAGAGTGAGTAGAGACGGTTCAGCTCCAGAGTCAGACCCCTGTTAATCTACACACACACACACACACACACACACACACACACACACACACACACACACAGTGTGCATATATGCATAGGATATACTGTATATACAGTATATAATTAATATATATCAATTTTAATTTTGTGTTAATGTTCTTATTACTGTTATTGTGTACTTATTATTGTGCAACACACACATTATTTTGTCAATAAGATTTGAATACATTTGGTCATGTTTATCGCTTCAGAGTCTCAATAAATATTATTATTATTGTTATTTCACAGACTGGCAGTAGACCATAATTAAATGAAATTGTGACTGATGGGAGTTAATACACACTCATGGGACTAACACTCCCAAATTACCAGCAGGGTGACAGCTGGGAGGAGACAGAATGAGGCTGAACTTCAGGCTGGATGTAAATGTGAGAAAACAAAGCTAGTCACCTCACCTCATCTCTGTACAGAGGACTGGTGTAGTACATGATGTCCATGGCGCTGCTGTTCAGCATGTCTCTGAGACCTCGCACTTTGTCTGGAGTGATGGAGTCCACCGTGTCTGCAAGGACACATGAATACATCAAACACAGCTGTCGGATGTTGGATTTATGTTCCAGTGAAAAGCATTGATTCTGATCTGCTGAAACACGTACAGTATGTTCGTGTTTTATACTGATCATAGGTAGATGTTGATGGTCAATAGGACTATGCATCTGTCCAACAGTTTGATACAGGGTGAGCTATGTCCTGACAACTGCTGGCCATGAAATTTGGAATCCATATTCACAGTCCTCAGAGGACCTACCTTTTTTTTTGTAGTTCATTTTGTAGTTTCCAGATTGTTGTCCTTCTAATACCCTACCTTTTATTTCTGGCTTTACTCACTTCAACACATCTCCTCTCTTTTAGTATTTTATTATTTACCTTGTGCTCTTAACCTTTCATTTACTTTTTGTCTATTGGAGTTTGTATTTATTTATTTTTGATGTTTTTATCTATTTCCAATCCTGCCTCTGGTGTTTCCTCATTGCAAATTGATGAGATTTATAATAGTGTTTCCTCAGTTCCTGTTTTTATTGAGTGCTGTTATTATTGAGTATTGTGTATTATGTATTTATTAATTACAAAGTCATTTTGTGTGTGGATGGGGGGGTATTGTTTTATTGTCTGAAGCACTTTGTGTTACATTTTGTTTGTTTGAAATGTGCTATACAAGTAAAGTCAGACTGATTAATTGATTGATTGATTTACCTATTACCTGTTTTTGACCTGCCTTCCTGCCTTGCTCTCTGGACTTGCTTCCCTGCTTGGACTTCCTTCTCTTTTTTGGATTTTCGATTATTAAAGCCCCTTTCATTTAAGGTAGAACACATAATGCCAGTACAATTTTCCTGCTTTAGGGCAGCTTTTGTTTTGGATGGTTGTGAGCAGAGGTGAAGCATACCTCCATCCAGAGCCAGTTTTGACCTCCACTCCACAGGAAGGAACTCTACATGCTCTGTGGTGCGATCAGAGAAGTGCTTCTCCTCCATCTTTCTGGCAGCGTCTCTCATCCTGCACAGCAGCCAAGACAAAACAATTATTCTCGAGAATGATTCTGATTCAATTCGATCTTGTATGCTACTGCTGCTCCCACTGAACAGCTACAGTTAACTCACATGCTGGTGTTCCTGATGATGCGGCCCTGGTCCATCTTCTGGCCAATGCCGTGCACCACGAACACAATATGGGTAGTTTCAGGTGGGGTGTCCTCAGGTGCTGCCTCCTCCACGTACCCCCGATGAAGACGGGTCCCACTGCTGGAGGCTGGGGACACGAGAGTACACATCACTGCTTGAAGTGACGTGTTCCACAGCAGTGTGTCTGATGTCACATGAGTGTGACAGATTGATAGCTTGGTGTAACAGGGTTTTGAGAGTGCACCACGGATGTAAAGTTCCCTGAGATTTCCATGATTGTCTGTGTCTAAATCTCTACTGTTCCATGTAGATAGTTTTGGTTTTATTTATCCAGGTTTGGAGGTATCTGTCTCAAAGATTTCTGCCTCCACCACAACACAATGGAAGGGAATGAAATTAAGTTTGTGCTGCTCACAGTAGTGATGCATGACATCTGAAAAATTCACCTACAGCATCTTTCCCTACCTGTGTCCCAGTTTCATACTACATACTTACTCTATAAAGTATATACTGTATACTAATCTTTATAGTCTACTGTTTTATCAGTTAGTGAACAAGACATCAGCATACTACATACATATTTCCCAATAATCTGGAACTAATTTAGAGAAAATAGAGACTAAGTTTAGCAACTAGTTTAGTTTAATATGTTATGCTGAGTTTAACAGCAGTTGTTACAGATTTCTAACTGTAACTGTTGATTTTAAGAGGAATCCTAATAACCTAAAACCTAAAGATTACTTGAAACTGCTGAAATTACTGGAAACTTTGTTCTTTATACATGTTGATTTTCATACTTGTGGACAAATTTTTGCATGTTGACCTGACTGGCTGTACACTGACTAGCATTTAACTGGAAATGATTATTTGGTTTTTTACCAATTGAACACTGAAACTGAAATGATTTGGACTTTACACACTCATTAAATAAAGTGTTACCAGTAGTTCTCATCCGAGTCCACAGGATTTTTAGGACTTTTTATCAATGCTGGCTCACATGTATTAATTCATTATTAATTAACTGATACAACACAAACGAGAAGCCCTAAAAGTGTCATGGAAGAAAACATAGCAGTTACTGCATGTCAACACATCTATCTCCGTGACAACTACACAAACTCAAACCACTGATAAACATATGATACGGTTCAAAGCACAGCAGAAAATTGGTAGGTGGACACTGAGTTGGGATTGTTTTGTCAAATGTTGTCAAAAGTTTTCAAAGGGACTATTTCTTTGGTATAAAGTAGTTACAATAAAGACTGTTCACAGTGCGGTTCACAAAGCACCACAAATTACTTTTTTTTTTTTAATTGGGGTGACTTAACTTTTTTTTAGCTCAGAATCATCTGTAACTAGTCCAGTTTGGCTAGCAGTATGGCCATAGAGCACATTAAAAATAGCAGTAAACGACCATTTTAATCCAATATTTTATGAGTTGCCAGATAATTTATCTAATTTTTGACCTTGAGCAGTCAGATGTTTGTTCTTCTGACAATACCATACTTCTTTATCTTATTTGTCTACAGTGCTCTTAGTGTAGTCCTTTGGTGACCCTTGACCTCGTGTCTCAATCCCATTGTACATGTCAGTGCGATTCACCAGGTCAAAGTCCTTATAGATTTTCTCAGGGAACTGAGTGGCTGAGCAAGACACCCCATGATCCAATCTTTTCTCTCGTGTACGCTTCCGTACATTTATCCATGTACCTTTAGAGAATCCCAGTTTCTGAGTGACAGTGCGTGCAATCTTGGAGGTGGTGGCATCGCTGTACAGGTACACCTCGTCCACACTGTGCCAGTCCACATGACTCCGGCTCAGCTTCAGACTGTGGATGGCTGGGAGAGAGTCACACATTAATTAACAATGAGTGACACACTTCATCCAGCTTAATTAAACCACTATTCCCTGTGAGGATGAGTAGAGTGTATGTGTGAAACATGTGAAACAAAAGTCTGACTGTACACACACTCAGTGCCTCCTCTTCTCTCAGGTGAGCTTCCTATTTGTTCAGCTGGAGTCAGCTAATATAGCATTACCTGACCTGTGTTATGGCCTTGTTCTGAATGGCAGAGTTGTACACACATCCTGCAGCCTTTCCCTGCCTTTCTCTTTACTTCTGTTTTTATCTGTCGATCTAATCTCTATAACACACTCACACTCTCTACACACACCTTTGATCTTCTTTGTCCGTCACACACAAATATACTGTACCCATATGCATCTTTCTAGGCCTACTTTCTTTCTTTCACACCCTGTCTTACATTCTTTAATGTCCTTGCTGTCCACTGTGGTGGTCACCGCTTCCATCTCATAGGTGTCCCTCATCTGTTGCCCCCGAAAACGGGCAAGGTGCTCCAGCTCAATGAGGTCACTCTCGTCCTCCTCCAGGGGAAGCCACGTTCCATCAATGAACCACTGACCCCTCATCACAGGAATACGGTCTTGCTCTGAGGGACAGCACATGATGTTTACCAGGCTATTAGAAGGTTTGTGCAGCCTATGTTTGTTTAATTCATGTGTCTATCTGGTACACAATCAAGTTCAAAAGAGTGTTTTTCAGTGAAAGAGGAATCATAAATAGATGTAAACTGATGGAGAGGCCAGATTGGATGTACCCTATACAGTATAACAGTATAGCAGCTGTGTATGAAAAAAGCTGCGGAGATATTTGTGTGCCAGAAATACATTTCCACTATGGAAGGAAATCACAAAGCTTTAGGAAAATATGATGGGTATTTTTTTGTTTTTATTTTGACATTTTATAGGCTAAACAATTAATTGATCATCAAGAAATGAATCAGCAGACTAATCAATGATGAAAATAATCATTAGTTGCAGCCCGAATTTAATTAGTCAAAGTTGAGGCGATCTAGGTGAAGTGAGGGAGCTGCAAATGAACAATTTCATTATCAGAGATGTATATTTTATTTTGACGATGAATTAATTAGTTAATCTTTAAATTAATGTTGAAATGATTAGTCAATTAATTGATTAGTTGATCAACAGAATCAATAACAATTTTGATAATCCATTGCTTGTTCAAGTAGTTAACCAAGACAAAATGCTTGATATATGATTGTAAAGTTTAAGTTTAAGTAAAGCTCTGGGTTTTGGACTATTGATCAGACAAAACAAGATCTCTCTGGAGGAGAGAGATTAAAATAGGTTTCAGTTGCAGACCTAAATAATGTCACAAATAATTATATAATCTATCACAAGATATGCGATGGTTTCAAATTGTTTGCTTAGTCTGTGTCTGATGATGAAGTGACTAATTAACTGACTGACTAATTTCAGCACTGACGAGTAGCATTTGCAGTCGTTATGGCAGACACAGTTTGCATCGCATTATATCTGTAATAGTCATTCACAGTAAAGTCATATTGATAGTGGGCTACTAGTAGCCATGCTGGATGTGATATCAGTATAGTAGCAATGCTAGTTTCATAGTGGTAGTGCTGGTCTCGTGCTATTAGTAGTTGAAAGTAATGTCAGTACTGGTGGTGTTGGCAGCAGTATTATTATAATATTATTAATATTATTAATGCTACACTTTACTTCTTATTGTTACAGTAGGCGTTATAATTCAGTAGCAGTAGTGGGTTGGTTGAATAGTGGTGTTAATGTCAGCAGCTTTATCATTTTGGACATAAATCATTGACATGCTCACGGTTCCAGTAAACAGGGTAGCATTCCTTTTCTCTGATATCCACTTCATAGAGCCCCCCTCTGACACACACTGCCTCCACGCTGATGCTGATGTCCGAATGTTTCATCTCCTCTGACACCGAGCGCCGCTGCCCTCCGCCACGCTGCACCGCCGGCTCCGCCCGGACACTTCCACCGTCCGCCGCCGAGCTCCCTGTCTGGATCTCTCCGGACTTGGCTGTCTCCTTCCCCTCGGCCTCGGCCGGATCAACGGGGCGTTTGACCTTGTCGGGGTTCTGCTCACAGAATCTCCGATAGACGATCTCGATTTTTAAAGAGTCGTGTCCAACGAAAGGCTTCCACGTCCGCTTGTCCTCTTTGTAAAACCACCGAACCTCCTCTGGTCCCAGCTCCGTGACGACCTCACCCCGGTGCCTAGAGCTATTGGACCGGATTCGTTTCTTGGTTGTGACATTCCCGTCACTTTCAGTGTAGTTTGGGTCGATGTCCAGATACGATGAGCCCGAATATTCCTCCCCAGCCAGGCCCAACATCATGCCATCCTGGGATAACCGGTGCGAGTCGCCCCGTAACAGCGGCAGGTGTCTGTCCAAGTCGGGCTGCATTGGGTCCCTTTCCCCGCGGACAACACTGTCTCCCATCGGATTCTCGTCGTAGCCAGACACAAACACGTCATTTGCCATATCCCATTCACTACTGCTGACAGAGTTATTCTCCGAGCTCTGTTGGCGGATAGTCGGTTTATCCTTCATATTGCTCATGGTTCTGTCGCAAATTATTAGACTAAAAACATGGATATAAAAATATCACTGTTATGTCTCTATCTTCACACTATTATAGCTACCCCTTATACCAGACTAACGGCTTTCTCCCCAGCTGGTAACATCTGTATGCCGAACTGCCCTGACCCCGACAACATTTCTTAACATTTTAGCTACAGATTTCAAACCATTAGCCCTGGCAGTTTAAACGACACATTTCCTCCTGTTTTTCTGCCTGTCCATACTCCCGTTCACATTGCTGTTTCCTCCTTCTTACTGCTGGAATAACCACTGAACGGTACTTAGCTAGGATGGTAATCCCAGTCTCTTCATAACGTCAAGCTAAAAATGACGAATTCAACTTCCTGTTTAAACATTCAAAATAAACTCCATATTGACAGGCAAGCATAAACGGATTTACATTGTTTGTAACAGACACACATAAGGAGAAAACATACCACTCAAGTATTTTACTACTTCAGTTTACTGCTACTTAATTTTCAAAAGCTGCGCTTGTAAGGAGCTCTTTGAAGTTTGTGTCTTTTTAATTTGAAGGCAGATTCACCGTATAATGAGCTTTGTTCTAGCTATCATTCGCTAGCATGACTTAACAGCTATTAGGTTGTTAGCTTCACTACGAGAACCTAGATTTCTTTTAAATGTAGTCAGTAATATATTTAAAATAAACCTATACTGTTGAGTGATTATTAAACTCCACTCTTGGTTAACATATTTACATTTGTATTTTTTTGAGATACGTCTAAAAGTCGTTGAGGACCTTTCAAGCCACCGTAGTTGTTTGGAAGTTTCTGTCATGGCCGTCATGGGAGTGTTTACCCAAGGATTTTTGAATAAACTCGCTCATTCTATGGCATAAATGAAAGGAAATGGCAGCGGTTTTTCTTGTGACTTTGTATGAGTACTCCCCACTGTTTTACATTAGTGTGGTTTCTTTGTGTTTCGTTGTTACCGCCGCCATGGTGCTCGGCTGGTAAGTGATGTTTAGCAAGTTAGCTTAGCCACTAATTTATCATTACAACAGCAGTTTGATCCATTATTTTCGCACATTACCTCCACACTTGTGTCCCTCAGGATTTAGGCTTATTCATAACGTTTCATCTTTACGCGTTCGCATCTGGGCTACATTATCACAACGAAAGTAACCATGACTCTATAACACATGTCCATCTGAAGTACAGCTTTCACTACTAACTGTGAAGGAGTGAACGGTCCTGTCCCAATGTCTTCACGACACTAAACCCACACAGAATTAAAATCACCTGTGTGCTCAGTCAGCATACACATGAGATTGTAAGGGCTGAATGCCATAGGAGAAATAGGACGGCAGCAGCAATAATGGAGGCATGTCTGTGTATCTAAGCCCAAAATGTCAAAAACAGTGTGACTTCATCTGACTAAATCTAGTTTAACTGTTTTATTAACGCAGAGGCAACAGAGTATTTTGATATTTTTTTTTCCAAATCAGTCAACCAAGCACATGTATCAAAGTATTGCATCATTAACAGGTTGGTCTGCAAAAGATAAACTTAAGCGTGCAAAGGTAAACTTTTCAACAGATTGTCTTTGTGCGTACAGCGAGAGATGAGAGCCAAGCATGACAGAATTGCTTGGTTTTCTTTGACAGCTGCTGCACTGTGCTTCATGTCCTGCAGGTTTGGTTTTGATGTCCCAGTGATCCTGCGCAGCTCTGATGAGACAGAGTCCATCCTACCAATGCCTGAAAAGCCAATGGTTCAGGTGACCAATCCCTTTGCCCTGGAGATGTGCTCTGGGCCAGTATCAGTCACTGGTGAGAACACTGTCAACATCTAGTAGTACCAGTATCTTTTCTGTCCCAGGTCATGATAACAGTAGCTAATTCTCCCTTGCAGATGGTGTATCAGTGAGGGCTTCCTGCTTGGAGCCCTGTATCCTGAGCTGTTTCTGGGGCTGTGAGATCGGTGCCCTGCAGGGAGCACTGCAGGCTCACCAGCATGGCCCAAGACTCAGCACCCCCCAACATTTCCAGGAGGCCCTGCACTTCCTCTACTACTACTGCCAGAGCTTCCAGTATCCTTTACAATGCTCACAAGAGGAAACACAAAGAGGTACACACGAGGTACACACGAGGCTCACACGAGGAAAAGAGGTACACGAGGAAAAGAGGTACACACAAGGCTCACACGAGGAAACACAAAGAGGGAATTTGATGCTAAAAAGACTGTAAATGTGGCAGATATCCACCTGATATGACTAACTCAGACTGCTGAAGCCTCATATAAGCTTCACATCAACTTTTAAATGCATTTTTGCACTAAATGACTGTGTAGACACACTGTGGATTTTGGCCCCCATCACTTACACTGAAAGCACATTTGATGGGGTTTTTTTAATAGCCAGTATGATCAGGAGGAATGATTACAGCGAGGAAAACCTCTTTCACTGTTCATATGGACACCTGACTGCTGTTTTAAGACAGACTCGAAACATTGTGAACCTGTCCTTTGATGCACAGTATCTGTCAACAGTTATAACTTCTCCTATGAAGGTATATTTTATATTATTACAACTGTGTTTTACTATTTTGTCATTCATTATCTGTTTATACAGCAGCCCCCACAGGAGGAGTGTTGTTGAGGTGTTGTTAATAAATACAATATTAAAAAAAAACTTATCTGCTTAAAGCAAAATGATGATGTGTTACAAATGATTGATTAAATGTTCGTATACTGCTTATGATTATCTGCTGTTCATTTAAATTGTAGCTGCATTGGAAGTATTCTGAGGTGATGTTTATGTTTGGTCAGTTTTCTGCAGGGATAATAAAATACACCAAACAGCAACATGGATCTGGAAATACAAAATAATTGTCCAATAGCAGCTTGTTAACACTGTTCAAGTGTTTTGGGGTGAATGTTCCTTTATAAGCAGTCATTCGGTCATGCTGATATAAAACATAGTCATATCTGAGATATAATCCTTTATCTTTGTCTAATATACATTGTTCCTACATTAGCTCCTGTTGTTAGGCTCCTTGACCCCACCCTCTCAGTATCGGCAGTGAAGACAGAGAGGGGCAACACACACAGATTCCAGCTGACCAGGGGATCACAGATTTTGGACTGTTGCCAAGGGAACGCTACCCTCTAGTGGCTGTGCTGACACTGGCAGAGCCAGAAGCCAGGGACACATACAACATTGTGAGTCCATGCTTACAAACCTTCCAGAACCCTCAGACCATCAGACATTGGTCTCCTAACTATACCCATGAAGTAAATCTGGTGAAGGGGCATACAGTCATTATGGGCCCACTCTCTGGAACAAACTGCTTGATTATATAAGATGTACCAGAACTGTGCTGTCTTTTAAAAGCAAGCTGACATGAATGTCACAACAACAATATTGCCAAAGCATCAAGAATCAATGAAATAAAATACATGCGTTTCATAAATTAAAGGTCCAGTGTGTAGAATTTAGTGGCATCTAGCAGAACAGATTTTGCAAAAATGGAATATAATATTCATAAGTATGTTTTTATTAGTGTATAATCACCAGAAAATAAGAATCGTTGTGTTTTTGTTACCTTAGAATGAGCCCCTTATATCTACATAGGGAGCTGGTCCCCTTCCACGGAGCCCGCCATGTTGCACCACCTACAGTAGCCCAGAATGGACAAAACAAACACTGGCTCAAGAGAGGGCCTTTCGCATTTTTTGCGAGTTTCACAACCACCGTAGGTTTTCCTACACACTTGGAAGGGGAGGTTGAGGGGAGCGGTATTCAGTTGATTGCAATCTGCAACCTCACCACTAGATGTCACTAAATCCCTAAATCCTACACACTGGACCTTTAAAACAAGAAAAGAGTAGCAGAGGATCATTAAAATCTGCTGTGTGCGTGTGTGTGCGTGGGTATGCGAGTGTGTGCGCTTTATTTTGTTGTGTTTATGTGTATGTATTTGTGTGTGTAATTTTGTATGTATGTGTATATAAGTAAGAAATAATCATTAAAAGAACAAATACTAACAATAATAATAATAATTGTGATTTTTATCACAGTTAAGTTATCAATGGATCTTATTTCTTGTAAATAAATTATAACAAATTTCAATCATTAAGTTACTGTAAATCAATATACTTAGCAGGTGTATGAGTAAACAACAACCACAAAGATTATTTATTCGTTTTAAATTATTTGTTTTGTATTTCCTGTGGTTGTTCTCAAGTCATGGCATGAGGAGATGAATTTTGCTGCAGTCATTTCACATAGGGGAGTTTCTGCATGTCTGTTTTGGATTCAAATTCAGGATATATTTTGGTTCTATTTGGAGAAATGTTTCTCCCTTAAAGTTTGGTACTTTGGACATGAGGTGAGAAAGTGTAGCTCTCTTCGTGTCGTCTGTCACACTGGGAGCAGAGTCTCTCCTCCTCTGGCAGCCAGTTCTGTCTATGGAGACCCTTTTCTGTGGCTAGGCTGTGTTCACTGAGTCTGTACATTGTCAAGACTTTTCTTAATTTAGGAGTTTTTATTGTGGTCAGGTAATTTGCTAGTGTGAATTCTCTTTTGAGAGCCAGATAACATTGTAATTTACTCTGTGTTTTAGTTGTTTGTTTCCAATATGCAATATATTTGTCTTTTTGATTGTTTATAATTTGGTTTGGTCTGATTGAGATGATTTTGCTGTCCTGAGGCTGTCTGGGACATGTTGGGTTGTCTGCAGAGAACTTCAGGGCCAGCTGGCTGAGGGGACTCTTCACTGGCTTCAGCTCTTGGCAGGTTAAGGCTGTGTGATGGTATGTCTGGGGGGTCCCATGATTTTAGGTGATTGTAAAATTGAATTTACCTTTTTTGCATTTTCGGTATGGGGGGTATTGGCCGAGTTCTGCTCTGCAGAAAGTGTGGAAAGATTCTATAATGGTTTTGTCCCATTTATCAAATTCATTATTTAATTTTGGTCACCAAATTTCACTGCCATAGAGAATTATTGGTTCTAGTAGAAATTGGAACATTTTTAGCCAGATTTCAATTGGAACGTAGATTTCTTTTTATTGCATAGAAAGCTCTCCTTGTTTTGTCTCTCAGATCTTTCACAGCCACGTTGAAGCTTCCTGTGTATGTGATGTTGAGGCCAAGGTATGTGTATTTTTTTGTATGTTGTAATTTAATGGTGTCCAAATAGAAATTGTGTGTGTTGACCTGCTTTCTGGACTGCTTCTGCAAGATCATTATCTTTGTTTTTGTTGTGTTTACTGTCAGGGCCCAGGTCTAACAGAATTTCTGCAGGAAATTAAGGTGCTGCTGCAAACCTTTAGTGGGTGAAAGCAGCACTAATTCTTCTGCGTACAGGGGACCCCTGATCTCTGTGTCATTCTGGGTGAGGCCAGGTGCCGTGGAATGCTCTAATTGGTTTGCTAATTCTTTGATATATAGATTGAAGAGATTTGGACTGAGCACTATAGCATATTTGCTTTTTGTATACCTTAATCAAATCATATGTTTTTTTCCCCAATGCCATTTTCAATTAGTCTATAGAAAAGGCCCTTGTGCCAGATGGAATCAAAGGCTTTCCTGAAATCAATGAAACATTCATAGACCTTTATTTTCTTTATGTTTAATTCTTGATTAAAGTGTGGAGGGGAAATATATGGTCTGTTGTGCATTTATTTGACAAGAATCCAATTTGGCTTTTATGCAGAACGATGTGGTCATGAAAAAAATTGACAATTTGTTTATTAATGATGTTGCAGAATATTTTTCCCAGGTTACTAGTGACACATATCCACCAGTAGTTTTTTGGGTCATACCTTTGGATTTATGAATTGGGGTTATTAAACCTTTGTTTGTCTGGAAAAGTGCCAACTAATAGAATTGTACTGAATAGTTTGAGTATAGCCAATTTGATTTTATGGTTTGAGTATCTGATCATTTCGCTGAGGATTCCATTAGTTCCACAACCCTTTTTAGTTTTCAGGGATTGGATGATTTCTATTAGTTCTTGTTCTGTGATTGGGTAATCTACAGGATTTTGGTTGTTTTTGGCCTGGCCATCCTCTCTGACAGCCTGGAGTGGGTGTATCGTGGAGGTCTGGATGGTCTGGAAGATTGAAAAGGTCTTGGCAGTTTGTGTGAAATCTGCGCTGTGCGCTCCTCGGGGTGGCGGTAAGGCTCCTGCTGAGGGAAACATCTTTCAGAGTCCAAGCAAGGATGGGCACTGCATCTCTGTGTAGGTATATGTTGTCATGAAGGCAGTCCAGGTCTAGTGTCAGGTGGTGAGCCAAGAACACATTTGGCTTTAGGGTACAATCCCTGTAGAGGCTGACATTCACTATGTCAATGGTACGGGGGTGAAAGTCTGAGTGTGGAGATGACTATCCTGCTGGTAGGGAAAGTGGTGGAAGCCTGCTCGATCACTCTCCTCATAAAGTCTGCCACTCTGTCCTGTTGGGACCTGAAGTCGTTGGTGCCTGTATGGATGATGATGTGGCTAAGTGAACCTAGCTCAGGCACTGTCAACAGGGCTCTCCTCGTTTTGGGGCACCAGATCTTCTCTGCTCTGTGCCTTGGGAACAGGGTCTGTTCATCCAGGAACTTTCCATTAGAGTCTATGAGGAGGATAATGTCAGCCCTTCTGCCTGTGTGTTTGTTAGGTGGAGCTGCTACTGCTGCTGTGGTAGTTTCAGGTCTCAAGCTCCAGGCTGGACCTACAGTGGATGTAGGGGAGTGACTAGAGGCTGGGTCTAGGACAGATGTAGGGGTATGACTGGAGGCTGGGCTTGCAATGTGTGTAGGGAGGCAGCTGGCTGGTACAGGGAGGTGACTAGAGGCTGTGCCTGGCTGGGTGAGAGAGGTTGAGCCCTTAGGGAAAGGACTGTGTTGTCGTTCAGCAGGTGTAGTGTGAGTTTGGCTGGGTGTGGTCTGGGTCTGAGGGGTGTCTGTGGGCACAAAGGATTGGATTGGAGTTCAGTCTCGCTTGTAGACTGAGTGGTGTTCTGTCCCTCTCCTGTAGCTCCTCTGTCAGTATGGCCAACTCAGTTCTACAGTTGTGTCTGTCCTTTCTTAGTTCCTTTACCTCCTCACTGTGGTAATCCAGCTGTTTTCTCTGACTGGCTGCTTCTTGCTGAAACTTTCTCAGGTGGGAGTTGACATTGTCCTGTTCTCTCTTGATAGTTTCTAGGAAGTCACTGACAGGAGAATTAGGCTGCTGTTGGTCCAGCTGGTCCCTGAGCTGAACCAGTTCTACCATCATCTGGGAGAACTGTTCTCTCATGATGTTCAGGGCCTCAGAGTGCTCTGGCAGGGGAAGATCAGTGCCAGCATCTGCAGGCTGTCTATCTGGAGCAGGGAGAGAACAGGGGGGTTTGGCTCTCAGGATTGTTGGGGTGTTTGTGAGAGTCTCTTTCTCCTTCTCAGCACTCAGTCTCATGGCAGCGAAGTAGAGCTCAAACTGTCCCAGGTCACCTTGTATCATGGCAGTTCCATTTTTGAATAGATTTATTGTTATTGTGGTGATGTCTGAATACCTGTTCTCTTTACTGCTGAGTAATGAGAGCTAATAACATTCAGCCAGGCATAAGGTTCATCAGTCCAGAAGATTAAATTGCAAGCCCTGCCGCCTTTGTAGTGGTCAAGGAATAGGATTTCTGGTCTGTCTCAAAGTATTTTTTGTTTATATTTACCTCTTGAAGATTTGCTTTTAACAGCTGGGGGATATTCAGTTGTTGATGTAGACATCATGATACATTTGAGGATCTGTGTGCTGTGATTTAAAGCAGGGAAAGTTCTATTGCTACTGCTGCTACTGATGCTGTTGCTAGGCAACTGCAGCCCAACTGCTGTTTAGCTAGTGTTAGCTTTTTAGCTGTTAGCTTTAATGTTTTAGTTGGGACTTATTTTATAGTTTTAAATGCCAAAACGATACTGATTTCAGTGTCCAGTAGTTTGCTGTTACTTCTTTGAGACTCCCTATCTTCTTCTTCTTTTTTTTGTTTGTTTCTTCTTCGTTTGATGTCCTGATCTCTCCCTGTCTCTGAAGTCCTCTTCCAACTGTATTTTCTTCTTTTCTCTCCTCTGGTGTATTGTGGTCAGTCCTTTTACAATTTCCTCAGAAAATTTCAGTGTTCATTTAATTTTCAAACAGAAAACAACTGTTTATTTAGGAGCTACTGTATCTTTAAGCATCACTGCTCAGTCTAACTTTCTCTCTCACTCTCTGTCTCTCTCAATTCAATTCAATTCAATTCAGTGGGCTTTATTGGCATGGAGATTTCAAGAACAATGTTGCCAAAACATCAAAGTACAATTTGTCCAAATATTTGGACAGTACAAAATGCCAATAATATGGACATTATCACAAATTAAAACTGATATATATTACTTATATACTGTAACTGTATATACACACGTGGACAAAATTGTTGGTACCCCTCAGTTAATGAAAGAAAAACCCACAATTCTCACTGAAATCATTTGAAATGTACAAAAGTAACCATGAATAAAAATTTATTGAAAATTAAACAATCAAAATCAGCCATTACTTTTGAATTGTTGATTAACATAATTATTTAAAAAAATGAAACTAATGAAACTAATGAAACAGGCCTGGACAAAAATGATGGTACCCATAATTTAATATTTTGTTGCACCACCTTTTGAGGCAATCACTGCAATTAAACGATTTCTATATTTGTCAATGAGCCTTCTAGATCTATCAACAGGTATTTTGGCCCACTCCTCGTGAGCAAACTGCTCCAGTTGTGTCAAGTTTGATGGCTGTCTTCTCCAGATGGCATGTTTCAGCTCCTTCCACAGATGTTCAATGGGATTCAGATCTGGGCTCATAGAAGGCCACTTCAGAATAGTCCAACGCTTTTCTCTTAGCCATTCTTGGGTGTTTTTGGCTGTGTGTTTTGGATCGTTGTCCTGTTGGAAGACCCATGACCTGCGACTGAGACCTAGCTTTCTGACACTAGGCAGCACATTTCTCTCCAGAATGCCTTGATAGTCTTGAGATTTCATTGTACCTCGCACAGATTCAAAACATCCTGTGCCAGATGCAGCAAAGCAGCCCCAAAACATAACTGAGCCTCCTCCATGTTTCACCATAGGGACAGTGTTCTTTTCTTCATACGCTTGATTTTTGAGTCTATGAACATAGAGTTGATGTGCTTTACCAAAAAGCTCCAGTTTTGTCTCATCTGTCCAAAGGACATTCTCCCAGAAGCTTTGTGGCTTGTCAACATGCATTTTTGCAAATTCCAGTCTCGCTTTTTTATGATTTGCTTTCAACAGTGGTGTCCTCCTTGGTCGTCTCCCATGAAGTCCACTTTGGCTCAAACAACGACGAATGGTGCGATCTGACACTGATGTACCTTGGCCTTGGAGTTCACCTTTAATATCTTTGGAGGTTGTTCTGGGCTCTTTGGTTACAATTCGAACTATCCGTCTCTTCAACTTGTCATCAATTTTCTTCTTGCGGCCACGTCCAGGGAGGTTGGCTACTGTCCCGTGGATCTTAAACTTCTGAATAATATATGCCACTGTTGTCACAGGAACTTCAAGCTGCTTAGAGATGGTCTTATAGCCTTTACCTTTAAGATGTTTGTCTATAATTTTGTTTCGAATGTCCTGGGACAATTCTCTCCTTTGCTTTCTGTTGTCCATGTTCAGTGTGGTACACACCTTGTCACCAAACAGCACAGTGACTATTTGTCACCCTTTAAATAGGCAGACTGACTGATTATGAGCTTGAAGACACCTGTGATGTCAATTAAAGGACACACCTGAGTTAAACATGTCCCTCTGGTCAAATTATTTTCAATCTTTTATAGGGGTACCATCATTTTTGTCCAGGCCTGTTTCATTAGTTTGTTTTTTTAAATAATCATGTTAATCAACAATTCAAAAGTAATGGCTGATTTTGATTGTTTAATTTTCAATAAATTTTTATTCATGGTTACTTTTGTACATTTCAAATGATTTCAGTGAGAATTGTGGGTTTTTCTTTCATTAACTGAGGGGTACCAACAATTTTGTCCACGTGTGTATGCACACTGTGTGTGTGTGTGTGTGTGTGTGTGTGAGAGAGAGAGAGAGAGAGTGTGTATGCATACGTGTGCTGTGTGCGTCTAGGTCACATTCACTGTCCCCCAGGTTGTGGCATGTTGATACATATTGGGCAGCAAGACATGCCCTGTCTCCTTCTCCTTGGAGTATTTTTAATTTTGAGAGGTCATTAAGCTCTTTGAAATTTGAAATTACAGAGTTGAACTTCTTAAAGTAAATGTTCCTTATTTCATTGAATGTTTTACATTGTAGGCGGAAGTGCATCTCTGTCTCAACCTCACCAGTCGAACAGTGACCAGATATTCTATTTTCTTTTGGTTGCCATGATGTTTTGTGTCGTCCTTTTTCGATGGCCAGTTTGTCGTCACTGAGCTTGTACTTGGTTAGTCTGTCTCTGCTTTCTATCACTGACAGTAGCAAGATATTCTGCCAATTCATAACCCCTTTTTTGGGCCAGATAACATTCTAATCTAATTTCACTTTTAGTTTCTTCTTTCCATTGCTCCAAATACATTTCATTACATTGCGTTATAATTTGGTTTATTCTGATTGGTGTTTGGAAAGCAGTGTTGGTGTGAGACTGGTCAGAGTGTGTCTTAGAGGGGGCAGTTAGTCTCAGCACCAACTGACATAGGGGACTTTTTTCTGGGCTGAGCTCTTGAGTTTGGAGGGCTTTGAAATGGAGGGGGTATAGGTAAAAAATTTGAGTCTCTCTTTTGAATGTTAATTATCAGTGGGTATCTGCCTAAGTCATGCATTTGTGTTTTTCTGTTTACGTGTAAAATGTATCTGCAGAATTCTGCATGTAAAGATTCTGTTGGATGTTTGTCCCATAGTAGGGTGACCAGACTTCCCGAACAGTCCCGAATTACGAGAATTGACCTGAATCCTGAATCCTGTCCTGTTTGTCCCAAAAATTAACTGTTAAAATAATAATAATAGATAATATGAACACGCTAAAAACGAGAGCTACCTGTATGCTGTGAGACTCGACTTGACTTGATATTTGAAGGCAAAAATGCTGAGGAGACCTGACTTGGTGACACAGTAATATTGAAAAATGCTGCACTGAACGTATTGTGTCTTTGTGAGCGTTGCCAAATTGTCATGAATAATTAATAACATAATGGAGAAACAGGCAACAAGCTGCTGCTGTCACCTGAATAAAATGTAGAAGACTCTAAATTCAAATGAGAGAAGCTTTTCATTAAATTATTAATTAGGCTAGTCTACATGAATTAATAGCTCAGTTTTTTTACTCTCTGAATCTGTGAAAATATTCTGATCAAATTATTTAGGCTACAGGCTATAATTCCTGCTTTTAGTTATTAAAAAATATGTCCTGTTTGTTTTTGTAAAATATTAGATATATAAGAGTTTTACTGATGTGTTTTAACTTGTCTATTGCACTGAGTAGGCAACAGATTGTTGATGTCAAACAACCTGTTTTAAAGCAGATGTTGGGAGGAATTTGGGATAAAAATTAAAATATTATAAAAAATTTAAATATTTGTAAGCTCCTACAGCTTAATGACAGTCTCAGCTGCTAATATGACTGTAACAAACCTGTCACCTGTGCGTAATTCGTGCATCTTACAAACACAGCAAGGACACTGCGCTTCATATCATCCTTAGAGCTAATCTATTTACGAGTTAGAGTCTGATGTTACTCTAAATTCTATACATTTTAATCCTTCTGACATTTAAAATTAAGCCACCTGTTTGAGTCATTGGTTCAGTTGTTTCAACATGAAAATGCCATAAAATTTAACTGAACTACATATAAACATTGTGAGTCAACTGAACTCAGTAATACTAGAATCTTTTTCCTAATGACAGACAGTTGACTTCATGAGAAAAAATAATAAATTTTAGCATTGAGTTTTGACTTTCACGTGTTTTACTGTTCGTTGACACTGAATGTAATGTAGTGGAGGCCGCGCCCACTGTGAGCACGCCCACCACAACTCCCCTACCCCAAATTTCACCCATTCTCATCTGATCACCCTAGGGTACGTCCCATGGCTGTGTCTCTGAGGGTCTTTGCAAATATCCTCACCCTCTCTCTATGTAGATGGAGTACATCATAGAGGTCCCAGGTGCCAATGGTTGGGTGGAGGGCCAGGTGGACATTGGGTAAGGTGGCACATCCTCTTTTGATCTCCATATTAATGTCATGGGTGACATGAGGAGGGGTGTCTGTCCAAGGCAGCAGGGTGGAGACCACAATGTGGGTGTCAGGGAACTCCCTACTGGCCTGCTTCGCCATCTTCCTCACTGCCTCAGCAGTGTCCTTACGGAGGTTGTGCAGGTCATTTGTTCCTGTGTGGATCACCAGGCAATGAGGACTCCTGAGGTTCTCCTTTTTCAGGAGTTGGACATGCCTGGTGAAGCTCCTTTCTCTCTTCTCAGCATCCTCCTTCACTTTGCCTAACTGAGCACAGATCACACTGTTCTCCTGTTTGAGTGCCTCTAGACTTCCTCTAAGGTCAGATGACAAGGCCTGGTTGTCTCTCTTGAGCTGCTCTTTAAGCTGCTGCAGAATGTTGTCTGGGGGGTCAGACAGTCTGGCCTGGGTCAGCTCTTTGAAATTTAGCAAAGTCCAGCTCTAGCAGGGCCATACTCTCCTTCAGCTGGTTGGTGGATCTGGCAGGTGTGGGAGAGGCAGAGATGGACAAGGTGGTGGGGTTCTCTGCTGGGCTCTCATCATCTTAACTGTCAGAGGGGACGCTGAACTTCTTGGTGTCCATTTCAGCTTTTAACAGGGGGAATTCCTCTTTAAAGGACTCTAGGCTGGCTTCATTCCCTTCAACCATGACCTTTCCTTTTGTGTAATATGTGATGGTAAGCAGAGGGTCATCCTTGTCAAGGTGTTCATCTTTACAGATTTTTAATCTGCCTCCTGAGCCGATGCCCTCGCTGGACACATATGCATAATTGCTGCACAGATTATCTTTGCAGATGTAGATGGAATCAGTGAAGAATATGAGGTTGTTCTTCCTTCCTTCTTTTTGTTGCACGTCAGTGAAGATGACCTCTGGGTTTTTATGCAGTATCTCCTTGTGTTTCTCCTAGCTGTTCCACTCTTACATTTAGCAGGATACTCAATCTCCTTTCTCTCCACTCCGAGAGCTGTGCTGTGCTTAGCTGCCTGCTTACTCCAAGGGGAGCTAGGTTATTTACTTTGCTTGCTAGCCTACCTTTACCTGATATTACCAGATGTTACCAACAAGGATCCTTTAATTTCTCCTCTTGTCTTCACAAAATAACTCTTCTGTTAGTTTCTTTGGTGCAGTTTCTCCTTTGGAATGTTGGTAACTGTAGCAGGTAGCAGTTAGCAGTTGACAGATAGCTAGTTGTTGTGATTTTTAAAAAAAATCCAAAGAAGATATTTCCTCTTCTGTTCTTGCTGATTAATGCTGTTCCCTCTTCTTTAGAGTCCTTTCTGAAGATTATTTGAATGTTATTTTGCAAAATGTCCCACTGGGGGTCCAACTTTGAGATGTATTCAGGAGCACATTTTTGGTGCAGCCACTCTTATGGAATCTCTCTCTCTCTCTCTCTCTCTCTCTCTCTCTCTCTTCTCTCTCTCTCTCTCTCTCTCTCTCTCTCTCTCTCTCTCTCTCTCTCTCTCTCTCTCTCTCTCTCTCTCTCTCTCTCTCTCTCTCTCTCTCTCTCTCTCTCTCTCTCTGTATGTGTGAGTGGGTATGTTACACAAATATATGTTTGGGTATGTTTGTAGGTGGGTGGGCAGGGGATGAATTATTTTTTTCATCTCTCTGACTTAACTATGGAGGATGTTTAACCCAGCTTAGCATAAAGACTAGAGCCAAGGGAAAATAATGTTAAGTTTATATGTATAGTCTCATCACATAACTGTTCCTGACTCAGGCTCAAGCTCTCCAGACGAGGAAATACAGTTAAAAACCCTCAGCATATAAAAAAATACAAATGAATGGAAATCCATTATCCTGTCTCTCCTCTTTCAGGTGGCCAGTGTGACAGTTATTCATGTTCCTGATGACAAATACAGCCTGTCTGCACGGATCCTCTTTCAGTACCTTCTCACCTCACAAGGGAACATGTATGAATTAAAGGTATGTCACATTTGGTTTAAGCAAGTTGTTCCTACGTTTACCTCAAACTCAGATAGCTGCTTCACATCTTCTGTACAGGAGTTGGATATAGCTGGAACAAGGTATAATATTTAGCTGGGTGACCACACTATGACACTTCATCAAAACATAGAGGGCCATGTTACTAGCCATGCATTGTGGCTTTAAAGAATTTCAAACAACATGAAGTGAAGTTTTGCTTTCAGTCCAAAACTGAAGAATCAGATTGACTGGATTTCCCAACAGACTCTTTTAAGCAATTTTGGGAAGTTGAAAGGGACCAAGCAGAATGGACACATTTGAAGCAGCAGAGGCTGACTGTTAGTGTATAGTATTGGTCAAACTCCAAAACCAATGGTTCCTACATTCCCCATAATGCAACTCAATAGCGTCCTTAATTTTCTGCATTACATGTGTTGTTCTTGCTATCATAAGTGAAAATGTCAATTGAAACCATGTCTCGTGCCTTCGGCAGCCTCTCTTCATGTCAGCTGGCAGTGGGGGGGCATCTGGGCCTCCTGAACCAGACCAGAATACCCAACCCAGTGAACCCAGAGAGGAGGACGCCAGCGGGGGTGGAGCCGGTGCTGGAGGAGGAGGAGGAGGAGGACTGGTCAGAGGGGAGGGGCAGAGACTGTGTGGTTTGTCAGAATGCAGCAGTGAACAGAGTGCTGCTGCCCTGCAGACATGCCTGTGTGTGTGACAGCTGTGTATCTCACTTCCAGCACTGCCCCATCTGCAGGGGCCTTCGTCCTGGAGTCCTTTGCCTTGGCACAGGGTGCAGCTGCTGCAGAGCAATGACTCCATGTACGACTGCAATGAGCCAATGAATGAACTAAATACCTGCAAGACCCTAAATAATGATTTTATGTCAAGCTTCCATGAGTAAAAAAGTTGTAGAGACTGTAGAGATAGCAATATCTGTAGGCTCTAAAGGTACACTGCAGCAACAACATAAAAAAACTCCATAAGATTGTCTCTAGCATTCTCTCAAACATTTTCAGATCTATGAATAAAACAAGGAGAGAAAAGTCATCTCTTTAAGACAACAGTTTGTCTGTGATAAATTAGCACCATCCTTCCTACTTCAGGTGCCAGCAGATATGACAGCAGAGAGATAGTAATTGAATGTGATAGTGTGGACTGTGAGGCTGTCTACACATGATTACTAGCATGAATGTAACTGTGCTCATACACAGCAGATAATTTATATGATGCATAACTCAACTGCAAAGAAACCTTATGCAAACAGAGGTTAGAAACATCCTCAACATCACTCCCAGCAAGTTCTTTTTTTCCGGTTTGTAAAGAATGAAGATAACAGTAATAATAATGAAGATTATTTATTTACTCCGTATTGTGGATGTATTTGGTTTTGGAAGATTATGCAAGTTTGGTTTGACCTCTTTTACAGGACCAGTGCAGTATTCACTTGCCACAGTCAATCAAATCCTAATATTTAATCTGACTCTGTGTAAATGAAGGTGAATGGTGAGGAAGAATTCAAGACTTGACATGCATGTGTTGTTTTTGAGTGGACACATTTCCACCAATTACATATATATATATATATATATATATATATATATATATATATAAACTTAGCACAAAAAGTAAGGAAATTTGTGTTTGGTAGATTATTTCTTTGTTGTAACAATGCTTCTTGGCAATAAATCTTATACCGTTGGAAAGCCTGTTTATTTCACTTTTAAATGGTGCCACATTTGTAAGGAACATGCATTTGTGGGATGAGCAGCATGTGGGTTGCGCCCATGAAAAATTTGCCAAATCTTCTCTGCCATTGCCAAACAGCTTATTTTGCTGTTGCTATTGACACTTGTTTTGGGCTTCTGGTACCCCCCACCTGTTTGCGCTGGTGTTGGCAACATGTGCACTGGAACCTGAACATGTGGAGGAACGTTATGTTTGGATTGGCAGTTGGATTGTAGGGTCAAAATGTGAAGAAGACGTGGAGAACGCTATGCTGATTGCTGCACCGATAGAGTAACATCTTTTGGTGGAGGCAGTGTGATGGTGTGGGGCGGCATCTCCCTCACTGGAAAAACAAGGTTTGTCATTATTGGAGGCAATCTCAATGCAGAGAGATATCGAGATGAGATTCTGCAACCAGTGGCAATCCCGTATCTCCACAGTCTGGGACCAAACTATCCTCCAAGATGACAACACTCGCCCCCACAGAGTGGGGTTTATCAGAGACTACCTCCAGAATTTTGGAGTGGAGAGGACGGAATGGCCTGCCAGCAGTCCTGACCTCAACCCCATTGAACACTTGTGGGATCAGCTTGGGCGTGCTGTTCGTGCCAGAGTGACCAACACAACCACGTTGGCTGACTTGCGACAAATGCTGGTTGAAGAATGGGATGCCATCCCACAGCAGTGTGTGATGAGGCTGGTGACCAGCATGAGGAGGAGGTGCCAGGCTGTTGTGGCTGTGTATGGTTCTTCCACATGCTACTGAGGCTCCTGTTTGTTAAATGAATAAATTGTTAGATTGCCAATATGTCTTGTTTCTTCAAACTTCAATCATCCAATCCACCAAACACCAAATGAGTCAATGGCAGAATAAGCATTGGCAGAGAAGATTTGGCAAATTTTTCATGGGCGCAACCCACATACTCAGCTCTGCCGCTCATCCCATTTATTGCCAAGAAGCATTGTTACAACAAAGAAATAATCTAACAAACACAAATTTCCTTACTTTTTGTGCTAAGTTTATATATATATGCGTGTGTGTGTATATACAGTAGAGACACACCTTCTCATTCAATGTGTTTTCTTTATTTTCATGACTATTTACATTGTAGATTCTCACTGAAGGCATCAAAACTATGAATGAACACATGTGGAGTTATGTACTTAACAAAAAAAGGTGAAATAACTGAAAACATGTTTTATATTCTAGTTTCTTCAAAATAGCCACCCTTTGCTCTGATTACTGCTTTGCACACTCTTGGCATTCTCTCGATGAGCTTTAAGAGGTAGTCACCTGAAATGGTTTTCCAACAGTCTTGAAGGAGGTCCCAGAGGTGTTTAGCACTTGTTGGCCCCTTTGCCTTCACTCTGCGGTCCAGCTCACCCCAAACCATCTCGATTGGGTTCAGGTCCGGTGACTGTGGAGGCCAGGTCATCTGCCGCAGCACTCCATCACTCTCCTTCTTGGTCAAATAGCCCTTACACAGCCTGGAGGTGTGTTTGGGGTCATTGTCCTGTTGAAAAATAAATGATCGCAACTCAACGCAAACCGGATGGGATGGCATGTTGCTACAGGATGCTGTGGTAGCCGTGCTGGTTCAGTGTGCCTTCAATTTTGAATAAATCCCCAACAGTGTATGTATGTATGTATGCATGTATATATATATATATATATATATATATATACACACATACATACATACATACACATAACAGTTGAAAGCTCTGGAAAAAGTCAGTGAGTGGACTTTGAGTTAAGAAATGTTCTGGTAAAATTACTATTTCCAAGGTCAGGAACAAACTTTCATGCTAGAAATGTGAAGTGTTTAAAGGACCAGTGTGTAAGACTTAGTGTCATCTCGCAGTGAGGTTGCAACCCCTGGCCCCCTCACCCTCCCCTCCCAAGCCTGTAGGAGAAGCTACGGTGGCCACAAAAAATGTGAAAGATCCTCTGTGGAGCCAGTGTTTGTTTTGTCCGTTCTGGGCTACTGTAGAAACATGACGGTGCAACATGGCAAGCTCCGTGAAAGGGGACCAGCTCCCTATGTAGATATAAAGGACTCATTCTTAGGTAACAAAAACACAAGGATTCTTATTTTCAGGTGATTATACACTAATGAAAATATATTTATGATTATTATATTCAATTTCTGCCAAGTCCGTTCCACCAGATGCCACTAAATTCTACACACTGCACCTTTAATTAATCAATTCATTACTTTCACTCAACTCAAGGCAAAGAAATGAATGAGTGGTCACAAATTGAAACACAGAATTTTAGATATAATGGTTTATTTCAGTATATGAAGGTATTTTATACATGTGTTGTGTGGGATGCCAGAAGTGACCAGCCTCTTTGATCCAGTGTAAGTACTGAGGCAGGTCAGACTAACAAGTGGAAACAGGAGCTTACTGTTACTGAGTGAAAGTCACTTTGTTGGCAATTTTTTTTTTTTTTTAATGTTGCTTCCCACAAACAAAGAAACTGTTTGGCCTTAAGCATACAACACAGCAAATCCATGAAAATGTTATGAAAAATGTCAGGTAGAGAAAAGAACTACACAGAAGACACAGAGGGTTTATACAGGCTTGTAGTCCAGCTTGGACTCCAGCTTCTTTGAATCAGCCACCTTCCGCACAGCTTTCATGAAGTCTTCCTGAGTTACATACTCACGGTCGGAGCGGATTGCAAACAAACCTGCAAACAAACAAGTTAACATGGATAAAGCTGTTCATGGACAGAGCTTGAGACAGGAAATTAAGTGACATTTCAATGTCCAACCTGCTTCTGTGCACACGTTTCTCAGATCAGCTCCGTTGAAACCATCTGACAGCTTCACAATGGCTTCAAAATCTGAAAACATAAGACAATTTACTTTGATTTGTCTCAACTCCAAGTTACTGCATCTCTTTGTGTGTTTACAGAAATATTTTCTAACCTTTGACCTTCTCACTGTCAGTTGCTTATAATGTAACTTATCTAGAGAGTAAAGCTGAATGTACTGCTGGAATCACTGAAGAACTATAGCCCATTGTCTTCCACTGTTTACTATGTATTTATTATACTATAAACCCTTGTAGCTCTTTCTAAAAGAGCCACTCTCAAACAAGGGGAAATGTCTCACAAGGTGCATGGTGTCTGCCAAATGCCTACAAGTGTACTGTAAATGTACAACATTTTACATTATACATTACATTGAAAGTTAAATAATGAATAAAAACACATCCCACGTATGAAGTTCATACTAATAGGTGAAGACATGATCAGCTTTTCAGTATTGGATAAAGTCTGAGCATTATACCGTTACTACCAAATAATAGTCATAACAATGGAGCCACATCTAGTCATAATTAATCTAATACTTTTTCAATTAATCAATGAATCATTTACTCTATGAAATATCCGCACAGACAACACTTATCACAAGTGCTGAAAGTGTTTAAGTGTCTTGATGCACAATTAAACAGCTGAAAGGATTATTCAGTTATCAAATTGTTGCAGATCCATTTTCTATCGACTGACTAATCAACTAATTCATTGACTAATTGCTTTATCTCAAGATAACAGTCATTCATTCTTTCAAATTACTTTCCCAATTTACTACCTCAACCCAAAATAAAGAGAGCAGAAAACAATATGGTCTGTAAAATGCTGTCAAATATACATTGTTTATCAGGCAAAGTATATTAATGCATCTCAATCCAAAATCAAATGTATTTAAAAAATTGCTGTTAGATCACCTCTCATAATTATTACACAGCAGTATGTGTGCACGTAGCAGCCAGCAAGGACTAATACATTCTGAAACCACAATGGTTGTATTGTCTATGTAGCATCACATCTGGATGAGAAGAACAGCATCAGGGGGATGAGGACTAATGAAATGAATGATAATTGTTCATTTAAGGGAAGTGATTCAGTAATTGGAAGCTACCTTGCTTGCTTACTTAAGGCTAGTGAGCTTACACGAGGCTTGTAGCTGACACACCTCCAGTGAGTGCAACAGTGTAATAAAGCTGTAAATCCCTACATGACCATAATTTCAAGCAACATGAGAGCTACAAGGTGTGACAGCAGAACTAATAGAACCTCTCTGTGACCTTCCAATGATCATGTAGGATAGAGAAGTGACAAAGGAAGTCAGCTGCAGTGAGCAGGTTAAACTTGCATACAGGAGCATATCAGAGCCAACAGAGGAGATGATATGAAGAGGACGTGACTTCATCAAGGTAACAGTTGAACTGACTCACCTATTTCTCCATGCTTGGTGATGGGACTAGAGTGGATCTTGAGGATGTCCAGACGAGCCTGTTCATTGGGTAGCTCGATGTCTGCAGAGTAGAAGAAGATTAGCTGTGCTGCATGAGGTATTACAGAGCTGACAGATGATGAACAGGAACAGGTCTTACGGATTTTGCGGTCCAATCTGCCGGGTCGCAGTAAGGCCGGGTCCAGAGTGTCAGGTCTGTTGGTGGCCATGATCATCTTGACTCTGTGCAGCGTGTCAAAGCCGTCCATCTGGTTCAGCAGCTGACAGGAAAAACACACACACAAAACACATCAAACAACTCAACCAACCACTGCTTTTAATCATGTGATGCATTTCATTGTTGCACTTATGACTAAAATCATAGAAACTTTAAATAATTTGCAGTAATAAAGTACACTGAGTCAAATATGCTGCTCTCCAGGAGTTCATTCAATTCTAACACACTGCATATAAACTGTACTGTGCTATAGGACTTAGTCTCCGTTTTATTTTAAAGCTGAGCTTATGTTAATTGTTCAATATCAGGAATGTGGTTTTAGCCTGTTTTCCTGCTCTATTTGATGTTTTCTTCAGTGAGTAACAATGGGCCCTGATAGCAGAACGACTGATACATTCAGGATTAGATCCAGTGAGTCTGATCGATAAAAGTTTAAATATTTGTTTTCTAACAATTTTGATTGCATAAATTCGGTTAATAAAAATTGTGACCAAAATATGCACTGAGCAGGACATTTTATAGTTGAACAATAACCATCAAAAAAATAACACTAACAGAAAATATAAAATCTATCTATCTATCTATCTATCTATCTAAATCTGTAAATCTTACACAGTAAAGAACCATTGGTATTAGGGCCATTGTTAGGAAAAGAGATTTCAGAAAGAAAATTAAGGTACTTTAATAAACTCATAATTTGAAGGAAAAGTTGTAATATTATGTATTACCATGAGATTTAAATACGAAGTAAACAGTAAACAGCAAATTAATTCTTAAAATTCTTCAAAATATTTACATTCAATTCTTAAACTCTCCTTTTATAGAATGTTTTCCTAATGAAGTAAACTTCACTGGAAATTAAAGACTTAAATAAAAAGAAAACGTAAGTAAAAAGTATATGAAATACTGTAGGGAGATAAAACAGTAGCATATTTGTGGGTTTACATTGGCTGCACAGGTGTGTTTGGGTGTTGACAGACTGTGACACTAGAGTGACTCCATTACCTCCATCAGAGTCCTCTGGATCTCCCTGTCAGCAGAAGTTCCCTCAGAGAAACGTCTGCCGCCTATAAGGAACAATACACACATGACAGGATAGACAGTCAGGATTTATAGTACACAGTGGCAGGACTGTTCAAGCCCTGAAGAATGTAAACCACTGTGTTGCTATGAAGCTCCCTATTTGTAATCATAAAAACTGGGTATATTCAGACATGACTGCAATGCCACACATATTAAGAACAGTTTCATCATCATGTACCGCACAGTAATGAAAGACCGTAGTTATTCTGTACTCAGGAAATGACCTACTTCCTTGTGTAGTACGAAGGTTACATCAAACAACATCTGTCCAGTCTGAGCAGAGAATGTAAATTAGGCTACATGCTCAACACAAGACACACAGAACAAGATTCATGAGAGGCCAGAGACTGCCAACTACTTTGTATCTGTGAATGCAGAGTAAGGCTACAGGAAGCTTTAGCTGCTTCACAAAGCTACTAAACTAAAAAGATCTGATCCTGGACGTCACTCACCGATGGCATCGATCTCATCCATGAAAATGATGCATGGCTGGTGGTCCCTGGCATAGTTGAACATTTCTCTGATCAGCCTGGCGCTCTCCCCAATGTACTTGTCCACGATGGAGCTGGACACCACCTGCAACACACACACACACACACACACACACCCCCCTAACTGACTGCGCTGCAGTGTGGCAGAACAACCTGATGGTGGCACTGACACTCACCTTGAGAAAGTTACAGTCCAGCTGACTGGCAACTGCTCTGGCAAGAAGAGTCTTCCCAGTGCCTGTTACAGAAACAATCTCATCAATAGCAGATAAACAGGATTAAACAAACAATCACCTATCTACGCTACACTTATAGGGTTGTATCACAAAAATCAAATGAATAATGAACCTTACACAAAGCATAGTACCTCAGAAACATGTGTTGCACTCATAAACAAATGTGATGTGCATATAAGGATGTCATTGGTTTGTGACACGTTACAATAAAAATGCATGTATTCTTACTGACAGTTTGTGAGGAGGTCAGTTTGAATGATATACACATGATCAGACTACTAACCCGGAGGTCCGTATAGCAGGCAGCCTTTAGGAGGAATGATCCCCACTCTCTGGAAGAGCTCAGGGTTGGTCAGAGGCAGCTCAATCACCTGCCATGAAATCATAACAGCATTGGTTTGAACTCATTTATAAAACAGTACGTATGATCCATCCGTAAATGTGCACAAAAGTTGAAATTGGTGTGTGTCAAAAATAAATCAGATGTATGAAACCGTGCATATGCACAAATGCACGTATTTTTCCCGTTATAAATCACAGTCCAGCTGGAAATGTGCACACATGGATAAGCCTCATATCCAGCCCTCTACATGCCCACATTCAACCATAAATGGTCGATGCAAAAGCCTTCACGAATATTGATATTCATGTGTTTCTTTCGCTCTACCAATCAGTCTCTCTGTCTTGAGATACCTGACCAATCAGTATTGAGAGTCAGCATACTGGCCCTCACATTCGTCACTTGCACTCGGGCAGCTGCAGAGGAAAGACCGCAACAGCCATGAACGGACTTTTACCGTTTTATTTCCCTGTTTTCGGACTTCTTGAAGTTATGTGTGTAACCAAAAACAACCATATACAACTTCAATAAACATTCCTGTGCATTGTAAAGTCACATCTCTGGTTAAGGTTAATTGTATTAATTTATATTTATATTATATTATATATTATATTATTATATTATATTTATTTTATATTAAGTTTTTAAGTGTTTAAGTTAAGTTATTTGATGTCATCAGGGATTTCTACAACTGATGATGATAATTTCATCAGTTAGTTAACATGGTTGAGGTGAAAAAGAATCAGTATATTCATGCTTAATATCGGGGAATGGCAAGCCAGATTTTCCAGAATCCTGCCACCTGCCATATCCTGACATCATTCATTTCAGCTGTGCTACTCCACAACTGGCCCCCTCTGCACTCCAGGTGAGACAGCGCTGATGAAATGTCGAGTGCTTTAACTTAAGATTTGAGTTGGGTTATATCTTTTCAAATTGAAAAGTGCTTATGGAATAGTTATGGCTCACTATAAGCACAAGTACAGATAACACTGCTGGTTTGAATGTTTATGATAAAGTGAATCTATAATTAACATTTGATATGATGTGAAATTAAATGTTATTATACAATTATACAATCTGGCTCCAATTCACCACCTCACTATCTGCGTCACCAATTTCCCCTCTCTCCAAAATGTTCGTACGCATGGGTCAGAGTTTCCGCACATTCTCTCATCAAGCTTGTTTTTATAGATCAAGAAAGAAAACAAGTGAATCTGCAGAGGGTTCAGTAGTTAAACTTTAGAATAGTTTATTAACATAAAAAATAGAAAAACATAATGCAACTTTGCAAACATGCTTTATCCGTCTAACAAAACAATACAAGTTAGCTTGCCTTGTCACTTATTAAAATGACGTAATAACGAAAAGCTGTGACTACTATCACATCAAATTTTTTTGGCCATCTCTGTTTTAGAGGCAGAAATCTGGGTAAAAATTGCAAAATTGTAAACCAGCCATTATGCTACATCTTTATATATATCTGTGGTTAGTTCACATATCACTAGATTCTCTAGTTTTCTTTATGAAACAACACTAGTTGTGCAATACACTAGTGTTAGTGGGTAACTAGCCTTTTGTTGCTACTCTGTTTACTTAGCTTTGTGCTTAGCCTAGCTTAACAGTTAGCTTTGTGAATCCACAGTCAAAGCAGCCTCGTTAAAACGATGATGTGTGAGGACTGTTTCGCAGTTGCAGACAGGATGTCTCTAATAGAGAGAAGTGTCTGTGAGTTAGAGCAGCTTTTTTCAGCTAGGGTTACTTTAGACACCAGCCTGGGTTCACTGTTGACCCGGGGACAAGCCGACATAGAGGCTAATCTGAGGGTGCTACGGTACCATCATATCGCTTTGTGCTCCTCAGTTCCACTCATTTTTTCCCTTTTCCAGGACATCCACTTTCTTCACTGGTAGCTCAAACAATGCTTTGTGGTAGGAAATGGGCATGTATTTACACGTGCAAGCCAAAAACTGCAGACTGACTGGCTGTTGTGTTTATTTCTGCTGTGATAGGCTGTTAGATCTATCCATATTGAGTAAAAAATGTCCAAGTTTATCATTGTTATCAACATAATTTTTATTGCAATTCCGTATCGAGACTGTTTTATCGCCCAACCTTAGGTACCAGACTCCAAAAACAGCCCAAAATGAAGAGTCTGCCTTATATGTTGCATTGTTGATGCTTGGTCCTACCTCTCTCAGCTCTCGGATCTGTTCAGACAAGCCCCCAATCTCAGAGTAGGAGACGCTGCCAGGGTCTTCATGGGACATGTTGTACACCAGAGGGTCCACCTCTCTGGGCAAGTACCTTTGAAAGAACGAGAAAACACATGCTGAGCACACTTACATCATAAAACAGTTTCCTTCAGAGAAAAAGAGCAGTGGTGCTATTTCACACACAAACCCAATCAGCGTGTCATACTGTTTAACCAGTTCAATGTGATGATTGTGTCCAGCCTACCTCATTATAGTGAGCGTAGTCATGTCCAAAGCCACTCTGGTGCCTGGCTTCAGCTGTGACTTGTCCAACTGGGATGAAAAATATTACAGATTACTGTTCACATTCTCAACACTGAGATCAAGATTTACTGTCTTGGCAAACTGAATTTTTCATCCAACAATTTTGATTTTTAAAAATAAATAATCTTAAAAAATACAAAAATGTGTGGGAAAAATAATATGCACCATAATTGGTCAGGTATTTATTTTGATGGATCAGCCAAACACAGACATAATAAGGGTAGATTCATGTCATTGATGCCAAAATCATAAAAAATCCAATATTGCATAAAGCAGTCATGCTCAGTGATTACAACATTGCCTACATGTGACCCCAGAGACAATAAAGAAACAGATATCATGGTATACAGCATGACAAAATCTCTGATGTACAGTATACTGTCTCAATGTGCAGCCGACTCATCTCATGATTGACACCATCCGAAATGTTCTTTTGACCCATCACAATCCATTGATCTATATCAAGCTCACCCTCAAAATAAGGTCAGATTAATTATCATTGCTTTCACCTGACCAGTCTATTTCTTGTTGTCGTCATGTTTTGCATAGCTTATGACAGTTTCTAAACCTTTAGGTCGGAACACAAAAGGGGGTGACTTAATATGCAGGTACAAGGGTGCAAACAAGTAAGGGTGCAAAAAAAAAAAAAGGTGAGAACACTGCATGGATAGAGAAAACCTGCCACAACTTGTGGAGTCCAGGGGTATGCTCCTCCAGGAGAAAATTTTGAAATATATTCACTTTACATGCTCATTTCTAGTTTCTTTTTAGTATATTTGCATCTGCCTGAAAACTAATTATATTTTACTGACCCATTTTGATCTCAAAATGGCGAATTTCACCGAAAGTTGAGGAGTTTGCATCTCTGAGGTAAGTTTCCAATGTATTCATTTATGTTTGACATAAATGTTCTTCAACAACAACGAGAACATAAATATGCTCTAATCAAATATCCATGGCCTTTGTCAACTCTTTAATTAATGATGTCATGAGAAGTTTTTTAGCCCTAAAAGTTGTGTCATGGATCAGATAAGGCTCAGGGTTCATCACCTACCTGTCTGCGGCATCCAACCACATATCGGGGGCCATTGGTGGCCTTGACAATGACTGGAATTAAACAAGAAACACATTAGCATCACATGTCTGACAGTTTTACATATAAATGTGATATATCTGCCAGTGAACTCACATTTCTCCTCAGTTAGCTGTTTGAGCACTTCTCCAACAATCTGCAGAGACACAAGGCACACATGTGGTTTGGAAATACAGAATAAATCAGTCTCTGCTCCTCTCTCTCCTGGCTGTCTAGTGAGCTCCTTTCCACTGTATCATCATCTTTGCAAATCTCTGCAAACTGCCTCTGCGAAATGGTCCCTCGGGGACAAATAAAGTGTTACAGAGTAAATATGTGTAATACGTGATAAACATGCATGTTTATCACGCATGTGCTGAAAGTAGAAATCCATCAGATGATAAAACATTTTGCATATCAAACATGTATTTGACAATATGCTGATCTACAAAGACCTTTTCTCACCATTATCAGAAGTTTTATAAAGTCAAGTTTGTGTCTCAACCTCTCTATATAGTCTAAGGTCTCAACTCTGTGCCATTCTTGGTTAGCCTGTTTGCAATAACTGAGCAGGGACTACAGGCTTCTCTGTGCAACCGCCTAGCTAGCCTCTACTGATAGCCTGCGTGTGAGGCATTAAGGGAGCATCAGTAAATTGAAGCATGCGAGTGGTTTAGGGGACATCTGTAAATTGCAGCGTCAACACTCTCCCCCTCTAAATTGCATGAGTCTCTGCACGCACATTGGTCACACGCCACGCCACCCACCACCACAAGTAAATTCTCAATCTGTGGGAAACACTGAAAACCTTTGATGAAATTACTTAATAGTTTAATAATGCAGTTGTCTGACTATAACAAAGGCTTTCTTTTCAAACTTGAATTGTGTGGTGTGCTACACAAAAAGACAGATTCAGAGTATTGAACAGAACACCGGCCTCTTGACTTTGCTGACAAACGGACATTATTTTCACTGCTGATTAATCTAGAGCTGCCAGCTATTAAATTAATACCAACTATTTTTCAGGGTTTTCCCTGGATTTTTTTGAGACAAAGGGGGCAAAGGCTGGAGAACATGCATGGTGTGGTGTACACAGTTTGCGCACACACCTTTAGAGTGTTGTGTGCTTAAGTGAAAAAAATCACAATTTGACAGACAAAAGTGTCTAAAGGGAATTAAATTCTGTACCAAGATGGAAACAAAAATGAAAAATAAAGGCTGTGAAAAATGATGGTGTTTATTTTGTAGGCCTGGGACGATATGCTCTCCCGATTCAATTCAGAATCAGTTCTCAATTCAAAACCAGTTCTCAATTGAATGAATAGAAAAGGGGGCACAATTTTAAGTCTCTTGCTCTAGTCTACTGTGTGCCAAACCATTCACTTGTGTCCTTAGTCTACTGAAGTACAATATGAAACACAACTGGCAATTAAGATAAATGGTCTACAGACTTTTTATTTTAAAATATTAACTGCATTAATTAATTAATTAATTAGAAAGCATCTTAAAGTCTCCTGTCTGTATGAGAATAACAAATGAGGGGGAGGTGGAGTGCGTTATTAACATCATGTCTCCAGCAGTGGAGAGCCTCTCTGCTCGCAGTTAAGTTCAACCTTTTTCATTCTGTCAACATCACATGCCGGTATTTTCAACAAAGGCAGCAGCCAGTAATACAAAGGCCTTTGAGTTAGATAGGCAGGAAAAACCCTGTTTTAATAATCGTTTGGAGTAATTCTATAAGAACACATTTCCAAATTATCTGGTTCCACCTTCTTCAATGTGAATATTTTCTGGTTTCGTTAGTCCTCTATGACAGTAAACTGAACAGTGATCAACAGATCAGAGAAACTTCCCACTTTCAGCGGATGAATGTGAAAACAGCCTTCTACTGTCAAACTCTGGACATACATCATTCTGTACAATGAAGCTCAAACATTAAACTTTAGGAGCAATAAGAAAAACACATTTTAGAGCGGAAGCGTACTTTAAGGAGTTAAGATTCAGTCTACTGTTACAACAACTTAAAAAACATTCTTACCTGACCAACACTTTGCAGAGCCTTAAGGTCGTTCTCTGATTTCTCATACTGTTTAGTTTGTTCTCTCAGCTGTTCCCTCACTGGAAAACAAACAGAAAGGACACCGAGGATGTAACGCGTTACTGCAACTGTTAGTGTTAAACAGTCAAACACTATAACAGAAACATGTTCGTGGAGGCAAGTTAGCTTAATGCTAGCGTTAGCTGCCTAACGTTAGCTGCCTAACGTTAGCTTAGCATAAAGCATATATCAAAGTAATAGCAATGCAGATACAGGTTAACCGATTTTTAGAAGTTATTAACCAATTTAATGTTTTACACAGCATAACTATTTTGTCTACTTCTCGTTAGCCAAGTTAACGCTTGTAGCCGGTTTTCTACGACGATGCTCCTGCATGACAAAGCACTAGCTAGCCAGCCAGCTAGCTGATTCTGACTGTCCAATACGGTTTATGTCATCAAAACAAACAAGATGTCTTTCTGCCACAACACGAAAGCTACATTTAAAATGTTCAATTCTCACGTTCTTTTAATCGCCCATCCACTTCTTTGTGTTCAAGTAATTTTTTCCTGTAATCTTGCAGCGCTTTCTCCCTGCTTTCCGCCATGATGCTCCACTGAATGCTGGGTAACTACAGCGTCACTACAGTGTTTGGCTATCAGCGCCCTCTCCCCCTCCCCCTCCCCCTCCCCCTGCACCGCCCCGCCCCGCCCCGCCCCCGGCTGCTGTACCATACACTCTATAAAATACAGTCCATATATATAATTTATGTTCATATACAGTCTCTATATAAAATATGTGTCAATATACAATGTGTATATATAATTTAAATATTATAATATTATATATAATAATATACATATTTGTCAAGTTGTCCCACTGATGTCATAATTTTATCCGGCAATAAGGCAATAAGCTAACAAAATCTGCTGTGCATTAAGTTGGAATGACACAGGAACTTTTTTATTGATTGGAATGTTATGATTTTGTTAGCTGTATTGCCTTATTGAGTTAACACCATATGAATAGCTGCACTGGAAATATGTTTAATCAAAAACAAGTTGACGTGTTGAATACTTATTTCCCCCACTGTATATATACACAGTCTATGTCTATTTGTGATGAGGAGTCTCTGGAGAGTGGAGCTTGGTTATCGTTACGGGGTGGTTAGCCCAGCCGAGCGACTCGTATTGCACTCATTACTGGAGGGTGGCTGCTGTTCACACGCTGTTTAGGGCTGCCAACAGTGAAGATAGGTAGCGGGTCGTAGGGTGAGGTTCCTGTGTGAGGCAGGGCTGGGGTAACATAGTGGGGATACAGAAGTGCTCTCCAGCCTGAGGCTCTCTTGCAGCATGTGGGGACGCCTCACTGCGCTGGACTGGCGGTTTCCCCCATAGCAAACTGAAGACAGACCAGCGTCAAAGCCCAGACTCGCACCCTGGCAAAGTTAAGTGGTTTAGACTTATTTACTTGGTGGTGTTTGTCTTTATTTATGTCTTGTGTAGTTCAGTGTTGAATGTTATTGATTTTAAAAGAGTAGCTAGAGCCGTAATACCGGGGTTTGGAAAGCAGTTGGGGGAGCTAGGCAGATCTTCAGGAGCCCTGATAGCATGTGTAAGTTTGCGGTGAAGAGTAATTTTTCTTGAGGTGCAATATTGTGTGTTGTGTCCGGAGGGGATGTAACTTCGGTGTAAGCTGCAGTGCAGTATTAAGTTGCCGTTCCCTAAAGGGGTGTAGTTTCTGTGTGGAGTGGTCTAGATTGGCAAGTGCCCATACACCTGTGTCCGGCCCATGTTGATGGCCCTGAAGGGGAGTTTATGACTCAGACTGTGCCCAATATACCTGTGTGCAAAGCTGTTTTGCTACATAAATAGGTGTTAATAAAGATGATTACTGTTACCCTTGGGTTTCCTCCTTCTTTAATTGTGTGTATAGTAGAAATATTCACTGTGCGCCTTCTGAAATCTGAGACAAGGTTTATTACAGTAACACTGAACAATTACCAAACCAAACCAACAGGTTTCTCATGACGTGTCACATTTACTGTAAATACTATAATTGCAAATAGTAAATCTTTTACATTTCTTGATATACAGTTTAAACTAAACATTAATTGCCTTTTAATTACTTAAATCAAACACATCACAACATTCTCCCACCCGATAAACAACTGTTCATCACTACTCAGTCCATCTCTTTAACTAATCTCTAAATAGTATATGAACTGAACAGGTCTCTTCAACAAACTGCCCACACTAGTACGAATAGTACAGGTATGAATGACAGATCTCACAAGTCTCTCCCAGAAGCCAACCCACCAAGCAGCTCACTCAGCAATGAACTTCCAGATGATCCCTTTGTAAGTGAAAAATTCTGCAAGCTCTGACCCTCTGACTGACTTCTATGGAGCCAGAACAGCTACAGTTACATATTGGCATTCAAAATAAAATTTGGCATTGAAAACAAAACCTGAACTGAAAAAGGAAACACTGGCATTGAAACACTTGTATTGGAAAAAGTTCTATTGGCACTGAAAAAAGTTCCACAGAAAAATAAAACATGGACATTAAAAAAATTACAATCTTATTATCTTATTTTATGTTGATATTTTTTGCATTATGATGTGTTTTTCAATGTCAATCTTCTGATTTTTTCATCATGATTGTCTTTTTTTCAGAGACAGATTTTTTTTACGCTGTCAGTATTCTTTCCGTGTCACTGGTTGTCAGCTCTTTGGTGATTTAATGCTGACTCTAATGTCTCCGCAACATTTTGATATATGATATAATTCCTTTTGGAAGATAAATGTTCTCTCACAGAGTGAGTGTCTCACAGATGAAATCTAACAATTGTAGCTACCACATTAGTTTGTCTGAATGTAAAATGAAGCTTCATGTTTTTACTGGACAGAACAGCAGCGCTCTATATGTACAGATATCACCACATTTCAACAAATATAAATTAAATTAAATTAATTATAAATTAGGTCTTTTGTAACTTTCAACACAGCTGTCTCTGTGCTATGATGCACTCTAAATCCTGACTGAAAATCCTCAAATAAACTATTGTTATGTAGAAATTCACACAACTGATTGGCGACTACTTTCTCAAGGATCTTACAGAGAAGGGAAAGGTTAGATATAGGTGTATAGCTGGCTAAAACACCTGAATCAAGAGTAGGCTTTTTAAGAAGAGGTTTAATTACAGCTACTTTAAAGGACTGTGGTACATAGCCAGTGGTACATAGTTAATAAAGACAGATTGATCATATCTATTAAAGAAGTGCTAACTAAGGGCAAAACCTCTTTAAGCAGCCTAGTTGGGATGGGGTCTAAGAGACAGGTTGATGGTTTAGATGAAGAAATCATTGAAGTTAGTTCAGGAAGGTCAATTGGAGAAAAACAGTCTAAATATATCAGGTTTTACAGCTTTTTCTAAGGTTCCTGTGTTTTTGGATAAATCAGTGCCTGATGAGGGCAAGAGGTGACAAACTTTGTCTCTAATAGTTAGAATTTTATCATTAAAGTTCATGAAGTTGTTACTACTAAGACCTATAGGAATTATAGTTATGACTCTTTGTCATCTTAGCCAAAGTGCTGAAAAGGATCCTAGGGCTGTTTTTATTTCCTACTATTAATTAGTAATAGGCAGCTCTGGCATTACAGAGGGGCTACCTATATGTTTTAAGACTATCTTGCCAGGCTAAGTGAGATTCTTCCAGTTTGGTGGAATGCCATATGATTTCAAATTTTCAAGATGTTTGCTTTAATTTGCAGTTTTGGGAGTTATACCATGGAGCTAACATCTTTTATTTTATTATCTTCTTTTTTAAAGGGGCGATGGAGTTGAGTGTCATTCACAGTGAGCCTGCAGCACTATCAACAAGATGATCAATTTGGAAGTGACTAAAGTTAGCATAAGAGTCCTCTGTTGTATTGAGACATCACATTGAATTTAATGCTGATGGAATCACTTCCTTAAATTTAGCACTATCAGATAGACATCTAGTGAAGACATTTTTGTCTAATGGCATGTAGTCCAGTAATAATCATTATTGATGTCCACATGAATATTAAAGTCACCTACTATAATTACTTTATCTCTATTAAGGACTAAGTTTGATAAAAACTCTGAGAATTCAGATAAAATTCAGAATACAGGCCAGGAGGAAGGTGCACTATAGCAAATAGAATTGGCTGTTAAGTTTCTGAGGTTGGGGGTGAAAGACTAAGAACAAGACTCTCAAATGAGTTAAGTTTAGGTCTAGGGTTGATTATTAGGCTTGAATTGAAAATGGCTGCAACTCCACCTCCTCGGCCGGTGTCTCAAGGAATGTGAGTATTAATATGACTGGGGGGAGTGGATTCATTTAGGCTAACATATTCTTAGATAGAGCAGCTCTATCCAAAGTGGGATGTATGCTATCTCTCCTCATCAGACCAGGTCTTCCCCAGAAAGTCTGCCAATTATCTACAAAGCCCATGTCATTTGCTGGACACCACCTCGACAGCCAGTGGTTGAATGATGACATGTGGCTATACATGTCATCTGGCCTCAGGAATACATTTGACTATGGCCACCGGTGTCATTAACTTCACATTTCTAACTATGGAGCTGCCAAGAATCAATGTTGGTTTCTCAGTGGGTGTGTCACTAAGTGGGGAGAACCTGTTAGAAACGTGAACTGCTTGGTGGTGAACCGTGGGCTTCTGCTTAGGGCTATGCTTCCTTCAGACAGTCACCCATCCACCCTGGCTTCCTGGCTGCTTGGGAGCAGCTTCATGCTCCATGGTGTGGAGCTGCACTTCCAATTCACTGAGCCTCACCTCCAACACTGCAAATAAAATACATTTATTACATGTACCATTATCACTAAAGGAGGCAGAGGAATAGCTAAACATATGACACACCGAGCAAGAGAGAGCAGGGAGCGAGAGGGAGAGAGATAAGCCATCGTTAACTGCTAAGCTCAGTTAGCAGCTAAACTAACTGCTGAACTAAAGTAACTAACAACTGTGGGATTAGTGAGAAAGTCGCTAAAAGAAGGAGAGAGCTAGGAGTGTTTGAGCAGCACTAGCGGAAGTTTAAATGTACAGCGGGTTATTATCTGCAGTAATAAAGAATATAACAAAATTAACTGAATTGAGAGTGCAAAAATGCTATCAGTAAAACAGTAACTGGAAATGAGACAATACATATACCGCAGCACATCAGCAGCACATCAGTATGTCCATAAATGAAGTTTCTCTGGCTGCCTCCATCTAACAGACAGCGCACAGTTTTTGTCCCTGCTGGACCCTCTGTCAACTGTGACTGTCTGGAGCAGTACTCTGTCTGGGCATTAGCCTTCAGTTTTACTGTGATGGACAGAGGAGGACAGAGGACACCACAGTGTATGTACTGCCACTGTCAGTGTCTGGCTTTGCTTCACTTTAATCACAAACTGACTGGTAATGTCTGCGACTACACAAGGCACATGAAACACCCTTAACTCTGCAGAATTTGGCTGTTTTGGGCCTAGGCAGATGTAGCATCTTCCCCATTTCTCAGGTTCTCTTTACAAACAGGCACCGAATTGTCTGGACAATGTTCTGGTTGATGGTTAGCACTGTCACAATATATACATGTCTGAGGAACAGTATTTGCTGTGTGCACTGCAGCCGCTGAGTGCATACTCCATTTTTTAAGTCTGGTTTCACTGAAGGATACTGGCTTACTGAATGATCAATTACTTGGCGGAATGTCCCTTTAAGTATTAACTGGTCTGGTAAGCTGAAGTGCTCTCTCTCTCTCTGCTTTATTTATTTATTATTATTATTATTATTATTAAATTTATTTATATCAGTGACCATGTACATCTCAAAAAAAGAAAAATGATGCTTTTTACCGTAACCCAGGTCACAAAGAGTTAATAACACGGAAGTGACTTAGCCAATCAGAATGCAGGTATTTTCGCAATATTTTTTTCCCAGGATGGTAAAGTCATGACCTGCCCTACTCTGCCTCTGATTGGCTTACCCTGATATTGTTACTCTAACCCTAACCAATCTCACTCCTCATGCCTACACCTAAGCAACCCAACCAACAAAGGCAACAAGTACCAGTCAATCACAGGCAGAGTAGGGCGGGTCATGACTTTGCCATCCTGGGAAAAAAAACTTTGGCACACCATAGGCAAAGGCTAGACAGCATACACTAGTCAGATGCTGGGCGACACTGTTGGGAGAGGACCTGCTGCTGAACAGTAAAAATGTAACTCAGATAAAACTGTAAAAACATAATATAATGTTGTCAAATCGGAACGGTAACAACCTGTACTTTGTTGTAAGCTTGAAGATGTGAGTGTGTGAGAGGCCCTGCTCACTGAAACCTGCCCAGTGAGGAACTCCCAAATTGGTGAGTCACGGTAAAAGTAAATAATTAAATGCTGTGCCACAAGGTGCTAGGCTAACCTAGTGAGTTGAAGTGAATGGGCCTAGAGCTAACAAAATTAACATTGAGTGCTGACCAACCTTACCCCTCTTCTGCCATGGCAGTAGGGTAAACATCATAAACTGCACAAGGCCAGCACCACTCTTACACTCAACTCCCAGCACCACTTGCACAACCTCAAATCCTAGACTCTGACTTTACCTTTTTTTTTGACTTGACTTGGAAAAGACACTTACCTTCTTCATTCCTCTTCAAACACCCTGTTCCTGTGGAAGTACTGAGTCATAACCATCACTGGTTCAAGTGAGTGGACTGAGTATTCTCATTTTTGATATTGGTGTATTATTGTATCTTGGTTACAGTGATTTTGTTATTGCTGATGCAGTGAATAGTGAACTATTGTCAGGTTGAAGTGAGTTGTGAACTGGGTATTGTTTTAATATTGTTACCTACCTAATGTTGGATCCAAATACAGAGAATTAAGATTGCCTGGGTGCACTCAGGCAGACAGAAAAGTAGTTGAAAAGAACTCAGTGGTTCAAACCCAATAAAAAATGACAAAAGAAATAATTTGTTGCTGGACTGAAACTGAGGTAATTTTTTGTGGAATTGAACCATATACTGGACCGATGGTCATTTAATTTATTTAGTTTATTTTAAAAAAATACAAGGTACCAGTTCGTAGCTCACATCTTTTTAATATGCTTTTTGAATGTAAGAGTGGAATCTAGAGTAACACCTAAGTATTTAAACTCATCAACATCTTTTATATTTTTTACTTATTTTTTTATTTTACATCAGGGTCTCCACACCATCACACACAGAAGATTATTTATGTATGCACTGAACAACAACAGTTCTAAGATCGAATCTTATGGCACTCACATATCACAAGCTCTTAGAGATGATGTTTTATCCTTTATCCGGATGCATTGAGAGCAGTCAAGTAGGTAAGGAGTACAGAGTGATTGAATGCATCAAAAGCCTTGCACAGGTCAAGAAATGCGGCACCCACCACCACTCCTTTATCGAGGCTAGCCTTGATGACTTCAAGGAAGTAGCAACATGCAGCTTCAGTAGAATGGTTTGCTCTAAACCCAAATTGCATGGGATGGAGTAGATTTTCTTTATTTAGATGAACTACCAGTTGTTCAGCAACAACCTTTTTAAAAACTTTTGAGATGGCAGGTAGTATACTGATGGGCCCATAGTTGCTTACTTCCTGTCTGTCACCTGATTTGTATACAGGGGTTACAATGCTGGTCTTCAAAGTGCTAGGGAATATGCTTTCATCCAGTGACCAGTTTATAATATGAGCGATAGGGGTAGTTAAATCATCTTTATATTTTTTTAAGAAAAGCAGTATCAAGTCCCCAAGTATGTTTTGCTCTTGAATTAGATAATGATGAAAGGATTTCATTTACCTTTGCCTCATCTGTATGTTTAAAATTCAGTGTAGTTGCTTCATTAGTTAGAACCATGGTTTTCTGTAGAATTGCCACCCATTTCCAAAACAGAACTAATAAAATAATCATTAAAATTACTTGCAACAGCTAAACTGTCATCTTCTATAATCCCATTTAACCTAAGTTCTATAGGTCCACTCTTGGGGTGCTCTTTTCCTGTGAGTTGATCAATACTTTTCCATAACATTTTTGTGTTCCCTTTTGCCTGTCTTATTATATCCAGAAATAACCGAGGTTTTGCCTTCTAAACTGCTCCGTAACTTTATTTCTAAGGCCTCTATATATCAAACGGTCAGCTTCCTTGTTTCCACAACAGGTAATTGTATTCAGTTTACAAAGGATTGTGTTCACACTGACAAGGATGAGGAAAGGAATGAGTATACATCAGTGTGAAGTGGAGAGGGGATATCAGTGAATCTGGAACATGGACTCAGTTTCTAATCTTGTTTCTCAGCAGACAGTTTATGCCATAAAATAAATGTGGTTTTAAGAAGTAGCTGCAGAGGTTTATGTTTCCACCCACGATGTCTCCACTGAGAATGGCTGTCTGTGTACAACATTAGCTTTGATGACTGCCTCTGCTCCTCTTGCTTCAAGTACTGTGTAAACTGAAGCCAGCAAACATCTCTAAGTCAAAGTGACATGTAAACACTGGTCTGGGATCTAATGTGGTCATCCTAGGCCTGGTTCTAATCACATCCTGTTACTGAGCCTGGGAAAAGCACTGTGATCACTGTTACTAATTTGCCTGTCTCTCTGTTGCACATTCTCTCATTTCACTTCCTTTAATCATAACTGCTCCCAGTGAATTAAGTGACATATTGTTGCTTCCTGTGCAATTGCTGATGCTGCACAAACTGAGATTAATCATGTCTTACGTTTGCCTCCTTGAATGCTGATATGACAACATATAAAAGCATTTATTCTGTTGATTTAAATGAGGCTAACAAAGTCCATCAATCACCATTCAGCCGATCACTGATAGCTAATGTAATTGTTCTTTCATCAAACCTTTGCAGACACACAAGTGGTCAGACAACCAGTCCTTAGTTTAACCCAATTACTGTTGTACATCACTCATCAGTCGGGCAGTTGCACCACACATTCAAAAGCTTACAAAGTTGTCACTTCCTCAGTTCTCTGAAAATAGGTACTAAAATTCTTTGAGAAACCTACAGTGTACAATGCAGTACAAAGTCAAGAGATTGTGATATGTAGCAAAACAAGAGAAGCACTGTAAACAGCTGCATTGTGTGATGGCATTTACCTTACATGTAACTGCAACTGAAAATGGGATCACTGTTATTAGTCTTTGGATCCTTTTCTAAATAAACTAACATTTCTTCCAGTGTAATGGTGTGGCTCTTATCCTTTAACAGCACCTAGAAGAGATGGTGTGTACCAGGGACGTAATGCCAGCCATTCTCCAGCTGAGAGCTCACAGCTAGGACACACCTGCCATGAACTGCTTTTCAGTTACCTGCTTGCCTCCCTAGATAATTCCATTGTGTGTTTGCCCGCATTAAATAGACACTACTTCAGAAGTTCCCCTCTGTACTACTTATGACATTGTGCACCATTGTTGGAGTTGGAGTTGGCTGACAAGCTGAGAATTTACCCTACATGGTTAGAGGCTCATCTTGGATGAAATGAAGTAAGCAGTATTTTCCAGCTGGATGCAAATAGTAGTCCCACCCCAGCACCTAGCAACACGACAGGAAGTGACCTTTTATTGTTACACACTTGTGTAAAGGAAAGTTAACAATCAAAATATCACAAACACTGCAATTGTCTTTACCAGTCAAAGTCAAAATATTTAAAAAAGGAAAAGAAGTATTATCAGTAAAATGTATCATGATATATACTGCATAGATAGATAGATTGGATTCATATATAAGAATTTTTAAAATGTTGAGCTAATGATGGCACAAGATGGTCTGAGGGTCACCAAAGTTCTTACAACTTATCCTGAGGGGAACATGAATGTCTCATCTCTCATCATCATAAAAATACAATTACAACAAATATTAGGTAATGCTAAGCTTATACAATCAAACATGTAGGGTGATGTTTTCTACTACATAGTGATACACAGCAGAAAACTCACAGCACATAATAGGAGCACTACAATGACAGATAAGCAGCACAGACTTCATTACATAAGCTGACATTTCAGCAACAACAGGTCTTCCTCAAAGCTTCACAAAAAGAACATCGTAATACCATCATATTCAATGGAAATGTAATTCATTCCAGGATTAGTTGCCCATACCACCTAATATCGGCAAGGCCTACAACAATCACAAGATCAATAATATAGCTGCAAGCAGCAATGATTGGGGTCCAAGCAGATTGCGAGCAATTTAATTTAATATGACCTCAATAAGTACTTCAAAACATACCACATGCATTGTTGGCCAACTGGGGATTCAAACCTTGGACCTTTGTATCTGCAGAGAAGGTGACTTACTGACTGCAACACTGAGGACATATGGTTCCCCACACACCTTCTCACAACTTGAGGCAATGACATCACACATGGTAAACTATTTTTGTCTGTTTAAACTTAAAACGCATACAGTAGTTTAAATGTTGGTGATAAAATTCAGAAAAAAATCACAAAATTCTGCTGGTTTCGAGTGTATTGTCAAATATTTTGGTGAAATTTGTTTAAAAATTAGATGAAATAGAAAATGTTGTCCATACAGTTCAAATTACAGTAAGATATTGAAGATTACTGTGGATTCACTGTTCAACCGATGAACACCATTTGAAACACTTGATATCCAGTATCCAAAGAATGTCTGTGTCAATTTTGGTAGCATATGAATGAAGACTTGTGGAGATATAAATGTTATTTGATTTTGCATATTGTGAAAAATTTGACTTTTGAATTGACCATAGGTTGCAGTGAGGCAAACTTGTAATAATTCAGTGGATGTGCTGAAAAGGTTTTGGCTCTGCAGGACATACATAAGTTTAGAATGTGAAATGTCTAGAAATTTAGATTTGTTGTAATAAGCCACACCGACTTTACTAAATTTTATGCATCAACTGACCCCAGATAGTGCAAACCAAATTTCATACAAATCCATGTAGCCAATTATGAGATATAAACTTTTTGCATTTGTGGCAGAATAGCCGAAGACTGTGTAGCAAAGCTCAGACCTAGCAATATTTGACACAAACATGTGCACCAAGTTTGGTTGCAATCGCTTAAGCCAATTTTGATTTATGAGCGTTTATGTAAAATTGAACTTAAAGACACAGGTGATAAAATATGTAATTTAAAAACCATATGGAATATCAAAAATCCCAAAAAGTGCTTTTTTACAGCTCTGTCCAGATATACTATGTGCCAAAAATTTGGTGACAATGGCTCAAAATTTGTAGAAGTAGTAGTGAAAAAACGGATTTGGACAGAATTCAAAATGGTGGAAAATCTATCTACGTGCAAATGGGCGTGGCAGATTTGTCTGGACCCACAGAATCCAGGAAAAAAATGTTGTTTGTGAGACTTACGTTTCAAAAGTTATAGTCCAAAATGTAAAATTTGTTGTTATAGCGCCACCATATGGTTAATATAAAGTTTTTTTTTGTCTGAGTAGTGGGTGACATTTCCAACCTATCTGCCAAGTTTGGGAGCTGTTGCTGTCAAAGTTTCTGAGACTCAGATACTTTTAGGGCAGAAGAAGAAGAAGAAGAAGAGTCACCATCATCCTAACAGATACAATAGGGTTCCAGCAGTTTGGCAACTTGGACCTCTAATAAATGTTTTAAAAAAAAACAAAAGTTCAATTTTGGGGGTTCATTTGAAATTATGTGTAAAAAAATTTCTGGACATTAGATCACAAAATCACAAAAGCAGTGAAAAATTTTAAGTACAAAAATGAACACAATACCTCAATATTCAATTTCAATATACAATTAGAATTACACAATCAATAAAGATAGATAGATATTAATGAGTTCACATCATGTGGTTAACTTTCTCTAAAAGAGGTCAGAGGATCAATGAAAACACAAGCAGAGTAGATAAATGCAATATTTACATTACGCCCTCTATATAGGAGTAGGCTTACAGTGAAATACAGGGACTGGAGAGCCTCTAAATATGAATATGTCACCATAACTAAGCCTTCTCAATTCATTCTCTAGGAACAGGTAGCAAATATTATCAATAACTGCACATAGACCACTTACAGATTTAATTTCATCCCATTTTTACATTTTCAGATGTACATAAAATAAACTTTTTACTAATATTAGGCTAGAGCACAGGATGGCGTAAAATCACAAGAATGATGAAGAAAAATACATTTGTCCCTTGAGTTTCATTGTGTATTTTATAACAAAGAAGAAGGGAATGTATGTTGTAATTTATTATATTTGCTTATATGTATTTACACTATGCAGGAACATAAGCATACTTCTAAGATGTGTGCAATATTTGAAGCAGCTCTGAGGATTACATCTTACTGTTCCATAAGGTTCCAAAATGCAGAAAATGATGTTTAAACTTTTGATGTGGTTTTGATGTGGTTGCAACACACAGGAAGTAGCATTTAAAGATTCTATTTTGGGTACAGCAGTTATATCCAGTTTCTGTCAGTGTGAGAACAAGGGTGAAATAGTTTAAGATAAATATATCTGAAGATCATATAATCATCATGTATTGTTTTCACACTATTTTTCTCGCAACATGTCTAAACTTTTACCTATCACCTAACAGCCACCAAAATATGGTTAGTTATAGTAATTTGCTGTGAAATCTTCTCTTGTGGCTCCCACATATTTCTCACACTTTCCCAACATGCTAAATTTGGGAAGGTACAATATTGACACTGGGGTTTTGATTGGATTTCAAGTGGAGTGCTGTCACAGATCAGCCATTATGTAGTCTGAGCCCAGTATACATTTACCATTATGGAGCTACAAAACTGACAAAGTAAAAGGATATCAGACAAATATATATCAAAAATAGTCAAAAAGTTCAAAATATAAATAAATAAATATAAAACGGAGTGTAAAAAGAAAGCTTTATACTTTCCTTTACCATCAAACAGTTAATACAATAAAACTTCATCTCTTTTACTCTTCTTCTTTATCTTTCACTGGCTCATTTAATTTTTCAACCCCTTCATTTTATTCTTGGCACACATTTCATCATTTATCACTATACACACGTTGCTTGTCCTACACCTACAAACAAGGCTTATTTTAAATTGTATATTTGTTAATAGAGTTCAGCATGAGCGTTAAGTTCAGAGGCTCAGAGGCTGTTCAGTTGGGGTGTGGTTTCAGCACCTTCAGGGGACACGCCCCCAGTGTTTCCAAGCTCAGAATACTGCTTGTTTTTCCATGATTTTGAAACCTAATTTTATATACTTGGTGATTTCTTTAATCTGTCAAAATTGGCTGGGTGGTTAATAACACATATTTATTATTGCTTTACACAGACTTTAAGTTCACACTATGACAGAGACCGCACCACAGGTCTGAGAGGTCTGACATAACTTATCCATATACATATCCACTGTCATCCTCATTTTCCTGCTTGTGGAGCTGCACAGCAAGGCCTCTCCACAATCTGTCTGGTTTGAGCACTGACAGTCTTCCCTCAGACAAATATGGACTCTTGAAGTTTCCGCAACTTCCTCCAGATGATTTTCAGAACGGAGGGGCAGAGGATGATGAAGACCCAGCAGTTGATGATGGAATAAAATGAAAAAAAAAATGCAGAGCACCAAGGTCATCTTCGTGTCACTCCTTTTGGCTGCCTGTGAAGTTTATGTACACTTGGGGCTGATGGGGAAGATCACAAAGGAGAAAAAAAGAATAAAGAATACATTTTATCATGATCACTGATTGTCAGCTGAGCTCTGACAAAAGGGCTCACAGATGAATCATAGTGTTAGCAACCATGTAAGGTACACCAGTGGTGAATGTACATCAGTGTCATCTAAATACATAATGGAGGCTACACAGTAAAGACGTGGAAGTAAAGACAATTCTACTTTAGCACACTGTGTTACCAGTGGAGAAAGAAGCACTCGGATGCTTCACTTGAGTAAAAGTATTGATACCACAAAGTAAAAGCTCTGCATTTAAAATGTTACTTAAGTAAAGTACAGAAGTATTATCAGAAAAATGCAGTTGAAGTATAAAAGTAAAAGTGGTATTTTAATGTTGTACATGGCTGAGCCAGAACTACTTTCAACTACTTCATATACTGCTAGACAGTGTTAATCATATATTTTGTATGTAAAATCCTAATCTGCAAAGTAACCAGTAACTATAGCTGCCAAATAAATGCAGTGGAGTAGAATATGAAGTAGCATAAAATGTAAATACTCAATGTACAAATATTGTAAAATTACACTTAAAGCTGCAACACTTATCACTATTTATATCATGATCAAATGACAATTTGTAATGTAGAAGAAGTCACTCACTCACACACAGATGATCACACTTTAGTTTTGAGAGAGAGTTTCAGCCTCTTTTAGCTCATTGTTTTGGTTTACTAGCCAGCAAATTTCTCTCATTTGTCTGGTTTCAGCAGCAGTGGGTAGCTGTTTTAGTGAAAAAGCTCTGATAAATCCATTGTACACTATCTGCCTCTAAGCAGCTAAAGAGCCAGATATTTTTCTCAGAAGCTGACGGAGACAAAACCAGAACTAAAAGGAGAGTGAATTTTGGACTCATGTCTGTATATCCTGAAAGCCTCCGTTTAGTCAGAACTGAAGAAGCCTTTTGGTTGAGAGATTAAACATCTTCTAGTTATGTCTAGTCCAATTGCCCTTGACCTATAACTTATGACAAAATACTGGACTTAAAGCCATCAGGTGGACGCAAAAACGATACTCAAATAGGAGGAAATAGTGCATTGTTAGGAACTATTTTCAGCAGTGGATTAATCCACATTTGGTGCTTTAGTCAGTATTTGCAGCAGCAGGACAGTGGTGTGTGGGATTGAGTCAAAATACATTACAGCGTGTGTTCATGGTAATGAAGGAACGTGTCACCCAGTGCAACAGTGTGACTCACTGATGTGTTTTTAATAGTTTTTGGACAACAATTGAGTTCTATGACACAGATGAATAATGATACACACACTTGCTAGTAGATCACTTCATTGTTGGTTTTGTTTTGAGCTAAAAATATAGTATATCGCCTGACTTATCTTTAAACAATTCCATCTCCTTCTTGTTCTGTGATAATGCGCTGTGATGAAATATTTGGAGGAACTTGGTCTGTTGGGAGAACCTTCCCAACAGGTGTTGGGAGAACCTTCCCAACAGACCAAGCTGGGCATTTTTTCCAGAGAAACCTTGTAGCTAATTATTTAAGTCCCTGATGGTTCTCCTGTTGAATCTGGTTTTAATAGCTACAGGAATACAGACAAATACAGGCCAGATGTCAACTGTGACAATGATTGGGTCATCCCCCAACACGATTAGGCCAAACAAAAGCTTTTGTCAACTGTGTGTCAAACTTCACCTCGTTAGGAGCATAGCTCTTACCATTAAAGGGAAGGTGCTGCAGATAAAGACCATGGTGATGATAGCCAGCGGCAGGAGATGCTCCACTTCCTCTGTCATGGACAGCGACCTGCGGTACCAGGAGTGCGCAGACACTCCACTCCGGCGGACTTTGCGCCTCTTGTACATCATGACTAAGTGGAAAATGACAAATATGTTGCACACTACTGTGCTCGTGGTCAAGATGAGGATGAAAGATGCGTAAAACCCGACATAAACTGTATCCTTTCGAACCATGTTGCTCGTATCCAGGAAGCACCAGGTCCCGTGGCAGTGCTGCACGTATTTTCCAAAACCCATGAAAGGAACGACACAGAAAAGGCGCAGGTAGATGAGAGCAATACATAATAATGTAACCACAGCGTTTGCTAAGGTGCCTCTAGTGAAAGTAAGGGTGATCAATGGAGAGGTAGCGCTCCAGCTCCATTACGCACAGGATAGCCAGTGTGGAGAGGCTCAGGAAGGTCACGCTGAAGCCAAAGTAGAAGCACACCTCCCCATCTGCACTCATCCCCACCAGTACAACGGCACTGACAGAGAGGGAGCCAAGCAGGTCCGTCACGAGGAGCACAGACGGACTGGTCTTCCTGCGCCGGATCTCCAGGAGGACCAGCGCCACGATGTTGCCCACGACACCGGTCAAGAACATCACCGCAGAGGTGATGGGCTGCCCGGACACCACGTCGACAGTGTGATGGCATCTACAGTCTGGAAATCGTTGTCATATGACATTAAGAGTACACGAACCGAGATCAAAGTTACTCTTAATGGTAATTCACCGAATCCGCGGTGTAAGAGCGCAAGTTAACACACACTCAGAGCTCATGTTTGCGCCCCGCCCCCCACACTCATTTCTCATTTTCTGAGAAACGCGATAAAAGAGGCAGGGCCGTAGCAACAGCTGAAGGCTTACAGGTCCTTTAAGTTTCATACTAATTTCCAGGATATATTCTGAGTATTTTGAAGGTATTTAACGGCTAATTTTAAAGGGTGGTGCAATTTGGTACAAATGATAAGAAACAACAAAAAGTGGTTTAATAAAGTAGACTTTTGACAATTCTTTAACTGACAGATGAATAATTCATATGAATGATGCAGTTATCTATTGTGTAGTTGGTATGAGAGGCCTGATAAACAGATGAGATGACTGTTACCTGAGAAGCAGTGAGTGAAATTAACAGTACAACAGCTTATTCCAAATTGCTCATTGAAGTTACAAATAATGAAAGCACCAGGGTTTAAGCAAGTTGATAAAGGTTTTGTAGAATACTTGCTTGCTCCCTGGGGTAGCTTCTCAATGAAAATGGAGTTTGATGTGCTGGGGTGAGAAGCTGGAGTCTGGATCTTGTAATGATGAGTAAGTCGGCCAGTCTGGGTTTGAAAAGTATCCATTGGAAGAGAGTTCCTGGTTTATGTTCTCCTAGTCTTGGCTTAAAGGCAGTGGAATATATACTTACATACAATATTAATTGTCCTTTGAGTGTGTGTGTGTGTGTGTGTGTGTGTGTGTGTGTGTGTGTGTGTGTGTGTGTGTGTGTGAGTCTACATGTGTGAGTGTTCCGGTAAATGTTTGTGAGCTTCTGCATGTCACTGGGGCATGACATGTTGTGCTTCTCCTTGTTGTTGATGGATTGCAAACTGTCTGGTGCTCTTATGCTGGTTTGTCCAGTGATCAGTTCTTGTGTTTCCATGCAGGAGATGAGGGGTTGCTTATCGGATCCTTTCTGTTTGCAGGATGTTGTTTATATGGTGTGGTCAGTGAGAAGTTTGAATATCTCACTGGTGTATTGTTGGCCAGCATTCCTGGGGGGTTGAAGAAAGAACTGGCCTGTTGTTTGAGGGTTGTACTGTCTGCATTCAAAGCCATGGGGGACTTTCCCCTACATTATAATATGTAAAATTAGCAACTGCCAAACTTGATGCCAAACAAGTATGAAAGGAACAAACTATAATGAACTATAAAAACTTAATTTACTTCTTCAACTATAATGAACTATAAAAACTTAATTTACTTCTTCTTCAAAAATATCTACATGAGGATATTCTTTCTAAGGCAAATGTCTAAAACTGGACTAAAATTCTCCACACAAGTTGGCCACAAACCCTCATTTCCAAGGCAAATGTGCTGAATGTTTCTCTTTACAATATGAAGTGACATTTAGAGGAAGGAATGCAAATAGTCAATGGAAAGATGTGAATGATGAAAACAGATGTAGATCTGCAGTGGAAATTTAAAGGTTGTAATATCAATTAAAGCTGCAAACAGCGATGAATGGGCACTCACACCTCACGTGTCGGATTGCCACATGGCAACTGACATGGATATACATTTTCATGAATATTGGACATTGCATGTAGAAAGTGACTTCCCGTGTCCACTGTGTGGTGCTTGAAAACACGCACTAAATGTATATTATGTTGCTGCATATCAAATGTAGACCACACACTTTAAATTTCATGTAAATCAAAGGAAGATTGCAACATAAGGCTTCTCTTCCTGTTGCCAGTAGGTGGTGCTACACAAGTGTCTTTAATGCAGCAATACATTTAATGGAGGTTGCCTGACATCCATATGCATTTTCATGAATTTCAGATGTTGCATGCAAGAGTTAAATATCACTTCCTGTGTCCACTGTATGACACTAGAAGCACCCACTACTTATACATCGTGTTGCTGTATATCATGTGTAGACAAAACCACGTAAATTTAATGTTAATTGGATGATGTTTGTCACATAAGGCTGACTTCCTGTTGTCAGTAGGTGGGGCTATGACTATGACTCAATATAGGCACGTAGATGTCTTCAGGCCTGAACTCTTATCCAGCATGTGAAATTTGGGGCAGATTGGACATGGAATGGAATGTTGGAATGTAAAGTCAAGTTATAACAGCTTCCTCTTTAATGGTGAAACGTCCAAATTTTCCACATCACCACGGCATTCCAAGAAAACTCAAGCTTCCTGTTTTATGGTGAATAATGTGCCGCAATGGCAACAGCATTTGATGAAAACTAGCATCATCCGAGGTCTTACAACTTAGTTGACCAAATTTTAGGTGGATCTGGTTAACCTACGAGGAGTAGTTTGTCAAAGTATAAGACCTATAACTTCCTGTAGGTGGCGCTGTAACTATGATTCAGTATTGGCCTGTACATGTCTTCAGACCAGGACTCTTATCAAAGATGTGAATTTTGGGAAAGATCTGACGGATCTGTGGAGTTACAACAGTTTCTTTTTTGATTTTGAAACATCGAAATTAGATGTGTTGCTATGGTCTGAAGTCTGAAGATGTTACATTTGCCTACCAAATTTCATTCTTTTCCGTCAAATTTAAAGGTGGGGGCTTTGACTTTGAAAATTGTTGGCCGCTATCAAGCCAATCACACACACGCTATCACACCCAAGCCCAAGAGAACCATATCAGATATCAATTTTCGTCACTTGCATGTGCAAAGTTTAATGAGTTTTCAAGCCTCCTTTACACCTCAAAAATGCGTTTGAATGCATAAAATAATAATAATAATTCTTTGAAATACAATAGGACCTTCACACCACTCTGTGCTTTGGCCCTAATAATTTTTCGAAATACAACAGGGTCTTCGCACCACTCAGTGCTTGAGCCATAATAAAAATAATAATAATTCCTGCATTACTGTGGGACCTGCATTACTCTATTACCTAATCTTTTGGGGCCCTCTGATTTTAAAACAGAGGGGCCCTGTTTTAAAATCCAGTTTCAAGGCTATGCTTATGGCATATGTCTGCTCCTGTTGTCAAAGATAACAGCCAATCTGGTTAATGTGAGTTATAGCCTTGGGGTTTGAAAGTCTCACTTTTTCTTTATTTACAGAAAAAGACACACACATTTTTGTAACCAGCATTGGCCTTCTGTCAGCATATTGGCCTGTGGGAAGATATTCTCTGTGGTCTATTTTATGTCTGAGCAGGGCTGACAGAGTAAACATGCTTTTCAGGGAAACATGACTGTGTTCCACTGATCTTGTGTATGCCAGGAGTGAGAAAAATATTTTTTCTTGCCAGTGTTTTCAGGGGACAAGAAGAAGAAGATGTTATGAAATAGTGAAGAAATAGTGGTGCAGGTGATGTGCAGGAAACTGCATGATGAACATCACTAGTCCAAAACATTTAGCTGCAGGGGGATAGGGGGGGTAGGATAATAATGCATATGATAAAGTATCTTTTATCCTTGCTGGCATGAGCAACACATTTCTCTCAGCAGTAGCATAATCCATGCATTTCAGTTGGTGCTTCATCAGACTCATCATGCAGGCTCATGAAAGCTCAAGCTTTCTGCAAGCTTTTTGCTCAGGTCAGACTGCACAGCAGTGATGTGGAAGGTATTCCAGGCATTGTGCAACTTGGGGAGATCTCAAGACAGTGAGGATGCTGGAAGGACTACATATCCCATCAGTCCTGGAACGCCTATATCCCTGTGGTAACTGGAGGCCTGGAATACCTTATGTACCCTGCTATTGCAACCTGGACCTGGATAAACACCAGAAGTAGGTGGGTGGATAAACATCTGACTGAGCTGCTCCAAATGGTGTTAACCCACTTCTGTTTGTTGTTCATTCTGGTATTCTCAAAGTGTCAAAGGACTGCCTGGTGCTCTGTGTGGGTTGACACAAACACTTCATTTGTTTAACTGAATATTTATGTGATTTGGTGTGGCCTGCCTCTCAGGAATAATGCATACATTTGAATTTCAATTCATAAATACACAAAATTATTCAAACTAAACATTCTTAATCAAAATATTATTTATGTAAACATATTATTCAACTAACTAACTTAACAAATATATGGAATGGATGATTTCTTTTAAGAGACCAATAAGAAAATATAAATAGAATAGTAATATTGTTATATAGGAGTTGTATATGAATTTTCAGAGGGGGAAATGGTTTTAGTGGTCAGCATGCATTTGGTGTAGACTGTGTCCAGCAGATGGTGCCATGGACCAGGATTTTACATGAAGCTCTTCACAGTATCAACGTGTTTTTTGTTTTTCTTCAAGGAACAGTTCACTCACATTTTTGTTGTACACTACAATCTGCTAGGTCTGCTACTAATTATCATTGTTGCAGATAAGTTTTTGTTTTAAAGTATAAGTTTGACTCCTCAGCTGAGAATACTGCCACTAACCCAATACAATGTACTGTAGAAAAATAGTTGTATTTGAAATTGTTCAAATAACAAAACATCTGTAACACTGTCACAGTTGTTATTTAAGAACTATTTTCTATCAAAGATGGAAAGTGTCACATTCTTAGCAAATAAATTACATGAATTACATGATTGGTACATTACGTTTGGTAATTTTGCTGGACTGACACTTTAGCAGGCAAATCAGATTTTGCAGACTATGTTATTGTTTCCTAATTACTCTTGTGTCCTTTCCATCTTTCCAAGCAGCCAGTTTAATCATTATTATTACTTTAAAACACTGTACCTATGGTTATGTCATGTTGTAACACTGCTGCAGGATGTATTTATATTTCTACTGTTCATTGAAGTGTCTCAGCTTTGCACTGGAAAACAAACACCGCAAGATTTATTTGTAAATAATAAACTTAACTTATGTGTTAAGTCAAATAACTTATGTGTCATTAAGGTGACACATGCATGTGCTGACTGACTAGATAGTCAAATGGATGAAGAGGTGGATGTTAATAATTGAGTTTAAAATGGAGTAAACTCTGTGCACCAGAGTTGATTATAGTTCTGTGGCTTTTGTGAAACCTAGGAATCCCTCTCAGTGTTGGTGCTGAAGCCCTCTGGCCTCCCTGGCTGTGAGCTCCTTCAGCCTCCTCACTGTGTGTATAATCACACCACAGATCTGTAAATGCTACAACCACAAATCTGGAAGGCTCACTCGGTAAATTCCAACATGACAGTGCTGAGCACGTACACCACTCAGCTCGCTGGAGTGTTTTTCAGCCATCCAGAAACATAAGCTATGTAATTTAACAGTCATAAGAACCACAGCATGCAGAAGGTAGGGAGGAGTGTTAGTCTGTGTGGCTGTTTCCTCACTGCCATCATGTTGATCTAACAAAAAACACTGAATCACTTGGTGCATCAACTTGCATTATTATCGCTTACAGCCAATATGTTTAAAAAGATTTCTCACTTGGGGACTGCCAGCTCATTCAGGGACACAGAATGAATGGGCTGAAAGCAGCACATAAGCTGTACTCATTTTCATCAGGATTGTCTAATTTTTCTACAAACAAATATTTATAATTTTGTTCAATTATGACAACTTGGCAACTTGGAACTCCATCTCGAGATGTTTCAGTTGGGTTGTGATCTGGTGACTGTCAAGGCCATAATATAGGATTCACATAATTTTATACTCATCAAACCATTCAATGAACGCTAATACCCCATATCTGCATTTGTTATGTTTCAACACTCATTTATTCAGGTTTTTTCCTTAATTTGTCACCTTCCAGTATCTCTGCAGTAAATGTTGGTCTAGTCCTTTTAAGTTCAAATTCAAGTTGAACTTTTTTAATGCTACATGTTGCGCTAGGATTTGGTCATCCCAGTACGTTCATATTTAATATACTGTATATATACATATGTATATATACATAAAGACATTTCCAGACTTGGATCTTCACTGGAATTTAGTCAAATACCTCAGTTAAAAGCTGGCTGCCACCACATTTCATGGAAATTAGTTTCCTACTGTGACCTGCAGATGGACAGATGCTTCTGAAGACATCAACAAAATGAAGCTGTAATGTGATGGTCTATCTAATCCTTCTTCAGATCAACATGCCCTCTGTGCTCATTCATGACCCTCCTTCAACACTGGAGCCATGTTGTTCCATTGCAATAATTACATGTGGTTATGTAATTATGCTGTGCTATGCTAAGTAAGGGAGAGAATGACCCACAGACTGTTCTGTGAATGGACAGTTGGGCTTTTTCAGGCCAAAATGACTGGTATTTACATTCCTCACTCCCAAATATGCTTGAAGCTGGCTATCCTCTGCCTCCATGTATTCATATGACAGCATGTGTATCTCTATATGAGTAAACAGCAGAGTTTGTACCCACTGTGACAAAAAACAATTGAAGAGTTGTTTGAGTTCTCAGCATTTTAGGGGCACTCCACTGATATTTATTTAATTGTCATGGTGAGTTCTATTCTGTGAAACAGTTGTGTAATTTGATTGATTGATTGATTGATTGATTGATTGATTGATTTATTGATTGATTGATTGATTGAATGATTGATTGATTGATCTGATCAGCCTTTTAGCACAATAATCTATTACTCCAACTGGACTGCTGGATCGTTTTTCATTGTCTCACTGGCACTTTAAACAACACGCCCACCAATCCTGATGGAGCTCAGGATTCATCCATAGGGGCTGGTTTATTACAAACAGTTCCACCGTATAAACCTGGAATCTGTGTGTAACAGCTGACCTGTAGGTGTGTAGCAGAACACAGAACATTAATTACTGTCAGATCCTGACTGACCCAGTGTTAATGCAGTTACCACTGCTGTGGCGCATGCGTAAATGCGCAGTCACTCAATTTAAAGACACTTATCATTTCAGCTGCTGTGGGCAACAGAACATCAGTACTGATGTTTCTGCATCATCCCGGATATATTCAGTGACAGCTGAACGACATTAACGTAAAATTCAGACATTAATCTAACATGTTTCAGACCTGCCTGAGTCACATTAATAGCTGTAGCCTATTCTGACGGACATTTCAGTAGATTATGTTATAGATGTGAAATACTAGAGAAGTAAAGGTTTCAAAATACATGAAAGTTGATTTGTGATTGTGGAGATCTCTGAAATGTGGAGAGAAGCCTGAAACACTGTAAACTGTAAACAGTAACTTAACTGCCTGTAATAGCTACGTCCACGGCCTGTATGTGTCTTGTCTCGTGCAGCACCATATTTCTCCCCCTCCCCCTGTCGCTCCACATTAAGTTCCACTTTGTTACATTAAAATACCAGTTTTGAGGAGCAGAAATATGCGGGGCTCAGCTCAAACCATTCGGGGCTGAAGCAGCAGCGGCCCACAGGACCTGCAGGACCTGCAGGGTTCACTTTTGCTGTTGAAATGAATGCAAACGAGATGCAGGTTTTGAGGGGACTTGAAGAATATGGGAGGAGGGTAAAGTGGGGGGGCCTAATTCCGGCGCCAGTGACAGTGGCCTGTCTGAAGTAAGCCTCATCGTGTATAGTATTATCTTTCAGAAGACCAACGAGGGGCATATCATCAATATATTTGAACAGCTTGACATTACTGCTATGAACAGTTATTTCATTTGTATAAATGGAAAACAACAGTGATGACAGCACACAGCCTTGTGGTGCCACACTGTATAAAACAAGCTTGTCTGAGTTGACCCTGTTCATCATAACTCTCAGAGGGCGATCAGTTAGCAAGCTTCTAATCCAATGAAGGAGACCACCATTCATGTTCATTATAAAAAGTTGTTCTAAAGTCAATTTGCATAGCGTTAAAAGCAGAGCTAAAATCAATGAAAAAAACACAAGCAAATGATTTTGGTTGTTGTAGATGTCTAGCTATTTGGTCCATTAATGTTTTTGTCAAGTCAGGGGAAATAACCCTGATGATGCCATAGTGATGCTGCAAGGGTTATCTCACCTTGGGCCACAAATTTTTAACAGAAAGCCTGAATTTGAGAGACACGAGCATTGCAGGTACAGAAGGGCTAATGACTAAATGCCATTGAGTTGCATTATGGAAATGTAGTGTTTTGGAACTTCAGCCATACTAGTGACTAGAAATCAGGATATCTCCCCCTGGATCCAAAGTGTATCTAGGGAGTGCTGCTGACTAGGAAACACAAAACCCAGCGAGAGACCAAATACCATCACAACACACGTTACCTCTGACTTTCTGATCCTTTCTAAATCCTGGAACTCCCTCTGCATCAGTAATCATCATTTTATCCACTGGCAAAATGTTATGAAAGAATAGGAGTAGGCTAATCTTGACAATTATTGTTCCATTAAGAAGAAGATATTAAGGTTCAAACTGCAGAACGCCATCTAGAATTACTGATGTATATATACTGTATATATAAACCATTTTATATACTGTTGGTACCTCAAAACTCCCACAACACAGGCCTGGCCTCTGTTGCTTTGATTTGAACATTTTGTTTCAAATCGCTCACAAGCCTCCCAACTTTATGAGGATGTTACATCCAGGCTAAAGGCAGTTAAACAGAAACAGAAATATTGAATAACAACATTAGATTCTTATCTAACACATGGCGTGATTAAACAAGTTATATCAGTAATTGCTGTGTGGTTAATGCTGTCATTTTGTTTAGGTATGCATGATAAACAAGTCTAGAGCTTGAGGCCATATGGCTGTGTATTTATTTATATACCCACCTTACATGACTGTACAACAAGACAGTTGCAAATAAACATGACATGTTGTTGTACTCTGTTATCTGACACCACAGTATTTTGCTGCAGTGGTTGTGTATACTCTAGGAATCAAAATAGCTCTTGAGGAGCATCAGCTCAGAGGCTGGGCGTTCCAGTGGACCACATGGTCCAGTTCCTGTAAATGAATGGGTTTATATCCTAAAACAAACAGTTTGGGCTTTTCTCAAGGCTGCCAAGACATAGAGGTCCAGCCACTAGCCACAGGGAGACCAGACCTCCCAGTCTCTCTGTCCCAACAACCCCCTCCATCACCCTGCACTCCTCTGGAGGTGTGACCAGCACTGGAGGAAGACTCCACTTTGACCACGGGTCACTGAGTTCAGCCAGCATACCTCAACATGCACACTGCAGCCAATGTCAGGACAGGGCTTGAACCCTGGTCCTGGTCATGCAGGCTGAGCACATTAAGCTCCACAGTGCTGATGATGAGCTGTCAACTCAAACACTAAACAGCAACTCGTTTTGGGTTGAGTGCTAATCTGTGGGTTGGAGCAAGTGGCTCTCACAGCCCCACTGACCCTGAGACCGACATAGTTAGTGATTAGAAGGCTGACCCTGGGCCTCAAGTCCTCCACTCATCACAAGACCGAGCAGTGACCTCAGCCCATTCAGCTCTCTGAGGATGGAAATGGAGATTTAACCACTCGTCTTTACAGGCCATTTTTCATCTTTTATGAGGACATTGACAAACACTCCCTTTGTTGTCACTAATGTCCCCAGTACATAAATGTTAAACTGAACAAACGACATATTGATTATTTTAGCTATTCCTGAAGGACTATAGTGGTTTTGCATGTTGCATAGTTATGCAGTTTGATTGTAGATTGATTTGATCTGAAAAGTATACACTGCATGCATGATGACAAGCTGCATTATTGTCCAAAAACACATCAGTGAGCCACACTGTTGCAATGGGTGACATGTTCCTTCATCACCATGAACACACACTGTTTTTTATTTTGACTCAACCCCACTCATACTGTCCTGCTGCCAGAAACACTCACTAGAACACTAAATGTGTATTAATCCGCCACTGAATATGGTCCCTAACAAATGCACAATTTCTTCCTGTTTGAGTAACGTTTGCTAAAAACTACAGTGACCAGCTGTTTGAAGAAATTACTGAACATTTTTTAAAAATTAAACTATATATTTGTGATCCATTTTTAAAGATTTACGTCTTTAGAAGAAGAATGGGTTTGGGTCTGAGAGCCACAGACAGAATAGGGAAGTCAGCAGTATTGAGTAACACATTGTTGGTTTGGGTATTTTCATGGGATTAGTTGATAATAAGATGTGGTAAATGATAAATGTAAAATAATGCAGCCTCATCCTTTAATGAACACATGATGAACACAACATTACAATGAACTGATGACCTATTGTTAACACCAAATTTGTAGAGCAGGCTTAAGATGAGTTAAAAGCCTGTCAATATGAGACTACTTTAAAATGATTTAACTTAGAAATACAGTGTGACTACAGTAACCCCTGTAGCCCATAGCCTCATGTCAGTGACCCCCCTGCAGGACAGACCTGCTCTGCTAACCACAACTACACCCGCACCTCAAACCTTCTCTCACCCACCCACCCTGCCTTCTTTCAACACAAAATCTCTCCACCAGCTCAGTTGTTTTTCTCTTTTGTTCCATCATCACTGTTTCTTCATTTTTTGTATTCACCATAACAAAAACATTACCAATGCCTGTCTCCCTCTATTCATTGCAGCAGACGTGTTAAAGCTGGAGGGGGGAGAAAAGATAAGGAGAGGAAAGAAAAGTGGAGTGGATTAGATTACAGCCATGATTTACTCAATTTCTACCTGTGTGAGCTGTGGGATGTCAGCCAGCTGGCAAACAGTATTACTCTTTCTGAGCCAATGTATTCTGCTAGGGCTTGTGAGACTGAATTCTGTGTGAGCATGTGGGTGCCTGATGATGTGCTATACCTTCCGTCCTTAGGAAGAACACGTCATGACATGTCATTAAGATGGAAAAAAATAAGAACAAAAACTGATAGATATCAGGGTGAGAATTAGGGTCATGCTTAGCTTACATTATGAAGATAAGGAAGTGCAAAGGTTTAAAAGTTAAGTAATAGCTCAACATTTTGGGAAATACCCCCTGAAATTGTAAACAAGCTGATAGTTTGCCAGATTATGACTGTACTGTTGCATCTGTAATGCTTCATGTGCACAACTACAGTAAACATTGTAGGTCAAAGCTGAAGTCAGGAAGAGTCTGTAAACTGTGATGGATGTTTGTTTTTGTAATAATTTTACCATTCACCTTTGTCTTGTCTTCCAAATAAGTTTTACCAACCTGGACTTATTATCATAACCGATAACCGATAACAGATGGCCAGAGCAATTAAAATAAAATCCAAGCTCTAATAAACTATTATTATTAACTATTATATTGGAATGTGTGTTTAAAATGACATATAAAATAATGGTGGGCGTTGTTATAAGTTGAATGCATTATCCCTTTGATGCCAAAGACTTGCTTCCTGCCTCTGAACCCAGAGGGAAAGTCATTTACAGTAGATTAGTCATTTCTACCCACACACCCTCAATGAGAACATACCCTTGCCAAGCACCTCCAGGCTGCATCTCCTTATGGTGAGGTGGTGAAGGTAAACTAATGGGACTTAGATGCTGTCTGAGCAGAGCAGGGATTTAGGGAGGGTGAGGGAGTTGCCCACCGCAATGTTATATAAGTCTCTCTGGCCTTTGTCTGCACTCAGGTCAATGGCTTCCAGTCAGTCGCTGCAGAGGTTGGGTAACCAAAGAGAGTTCGTGCCTGGTCTCCTCCAAAACAGCAAAACTTATTTAACACAGAGCAACATGAAAACAACACCAAAAAGAAAACAGATTGGTAAAATTAGAGACAATCAAGACACCTGGAACTCCATCCATGCCAACTCCCTCACTTTGAGAACACTGGAACAAAACAAAGGCTTTGTGCAAAAATTCAGTCATCCATGTACATATTTCCACTATAGTTTCCTTTCAAGTAGCTTTAAAGTTTGAAAAGATGCTTCTCACACTGTATGATAGACCTATCTATGATAGATAGGTACTTCATAAACCAAAGGAGGCCAAAGGATAGGAAAGAGGATGTAATGAGGGCATATCCAGGCTTTACACCTGCCATGTAAGCCGGATTTCCCATGCTATGGGGCGGGGCCTCAAGAGCTAGTATGGTTGACTCCCACTATGTCTCAAATGCTACAGCCCTTTCTCTGACATAAACAGGAGTGGAGCCATAAACAGAGATATGGAATTTATCCACAACTTTTCACTTCAGTAATACCATGTTTTAGTTGTCTTGAAGCTCATCCTAGCCCAGGTAATGTGCTTGTGCTGGAGGATCAACCTGCTGTCTTGGACTAATGTTGTAATCATTTTGACTTTGTCCATAAAATCCCTGATAGGGGGCTACTGCACACCACTCATGGTGATAAGGCCCCATCTGCTCTGTCTCGGCTGCCTTGACCAGCATGTTCATTGTGGGTGAGAAAGGGATTATTGGGATTATGCAACAGTTAGTATCCCCTTCTCAGGGTTGTGGCAGTCCAGGTGCAGGTTGAAGTTCTAGGTCTTATCAGGAACATAATTCTGTCCAAAGCAATGTCCACCTAACCTGATGCGCCAGATGGTTTATTACCCAGAACCATCTGAGAAGTCGTCCTTGGAAACTGTTTGGAAAAGGGTACTGTTTGGAAAAGGCACTGTCAAAAAATACTTGGCAGGTGATTGGATGAACCATCTATCATTGTCTTACCTTGTGAGGCAGCTGGATTCGAGATATCACGTGAGAATCCTCATAAGATGCTGATTGGCCCAAACTACGGTGGTTCGGACACAAGAAGATAACCTGAAGTCTGACAAGATGGATTCTCACATGATCTTGTGATGTCGTGATCTCGCAAATCCAGCTGCCTTGCAAGGTAAGTGTCCACCAGTTTGTGAGGTATGGACTAGATTTCCCTTGTTCTCTATTGACAACGGGTGTATTGTACTTGTGTGTTCCAGGCACCCTTGTACTACAGGGATCCATCCTTTATGCATTTTTTGGGTGTTGATGTAGGGAATTTTAGAGAGGGAATCTATGAGCCTTCTGAAGATGAGAGTGAAGAATATTTTCCCTTCCACACTGAGCAGGAAGATAGATCTGAACTGTTCAATGGTCCGAGAGTTGTCCACCTTGGAAATCTGGACTCCTTCAGCATACTTCCACTGGTCTGCAAATCCCCACTTCTATGCCGGATTACTTTAAAGAGGAGCAAACACTTATAGGACACTCCACTGGGGCCCAGGGCAGAGCTTGCTCTCACTAGTCTCATCACCTCTTCCACCTAATTCCAGCTGGGCAACCTCATATCAAACTCCAATGGAGGTGATTGGCTCATAGGGGCTGCCCCACTCAAAACAGTTGCTAGTCAACCTTGGCTCTATCTAGGATTCACACCCTTTCCAATCCATTGATTAATAAGATGTTGTTTTGAGTTCCCTTTTCCCATAGAAATTTTACTCACATGTTCCACATATGGAGTAGCTGACTGAATCACATATCCAATATGAGATTCAGTCATGACTTTTACTGGGGACAACTAATTTGCATTAGCTTATGTGGTTGAAATATAATACTCATTCATTCATCATTATGATGATAATCATTATGAATACAACTTTTAAATTTCCTCTCACTTAAATCTTTATTGCCCTTTCATTGTAAACCACTTACAGGTCAGGAGCTACATTAGAATTTGGCAACATTTCTCTACACAGAGTTGGGGATAGGTTAGTTTCGCCCCAAGAACAGGCCAAACATCAGCTAATCAGACCAGCCAGAGGGGCACACATGCCAAATGTAATATAGCCTGCACCACAGACCTCCATATTATTGTATTACATAAGCAGAAGCTATAAATCATTTATGAAATGAGTGAATGAGTGTCCCAGATCAACTTCACTTTTTATGTAACTAGTCTTTAAGATAGACAGCTAAGTTCATAGATGGCAACTGCCTGTTAGTGCAAAAGAATCATAGGCATGCTTAAAGGATGGATAGGTGCATCTAAAATGTGTCTTAAAACAACAGTCAGGTACCCATATGATCACTGAAAGAGGTTTTCCTCGCTGTAATCATTCCTCCTGTTAATACTGGTGATTAAAAGATCCCCTTCAAATGTGCTTTCAGTGTAAGTGATGTGGGCCAAAATCCACAGTGTGTCCACACAGTCCTTTTGTGCAAAATGCATTTAAAAGTTGATGTGAAGCTTATATGAGGCTTCAGCAGTCTGAGTTAGTCATATCAAGTGGATATCTGCCACATTTACAATCTTTTTAGCATCAAATTCCCTCTTTGTGTTTCCTCGCATAGTGTTTCCCTGTTGAGCTGTGGTGGAATAGTAACAAAAAGAGGGACTTTGGCACTAAAAAGACAACATTGTAACATTGAAAGATATTTATTTGATTTGACTCATTTGGATGCTGAAGCTTCATATTAGCTTCAGATAAACTTTTAAATACATTTTTGCGCAGAAGTAGGAGGATTTTGTGCATTATGAAGGGATCTTCTAATGGAATTCACTTGTTCACTTGTTTACTTGGGCACCTGACTGTTGTTTTAAGACAGACTTGAAAAATTGTGAATCCGTAATTTAAGTCACTGTATTCCACATGCTATCTGTTGTAAATTTCCAGTAGATCCTACAGAGCTAGTACTTTACTCAACTATAACCGAAAGTACTCAGTGTAGTTGTGCACACATACAGTTTTACAAATCAATGAAGGCTTCTATTCTGTCACACTGAGAATGCTGATGGACAACAGGATTTCAGTTCTTTTACATTTAACAGCCACCTTTCAGGCCTGCCGGGGCTGAGTCTTTGATATTAAAAGGATACATTTCATGTCAAGTATTGCTTTTACTTAGCAGAGCAGTCTAACATGTGTCTTGGTAGTCAGCCCCAAAACAGTGGAGCTTTGCCTGGTTTTCTCAGATAGTGGTCGGCAGTGCTTAGTTGTGTTATGGGAACCCAGGATTCCTTCCCATCTCTGTTATTGAATCCAGGCCTGGGTTATCTCTGAGAGGAGATTTGTCTACAGGTGGGAAAAAAGCCTACTAAGATCCCCCCGTCTGCTCCTCCCGACTTCCTTACTTACAGCTGTGCTGCCATGTCCTATGGCCTGCGCTGTCTCCATGAAGGAAGGAAGCCACATGAGAGAAACACTATCAAAGAGACCACTGATGGCTGGAAGAAAACCCATTCACTCCAGCTCCATCTCTCTCCGACTAAAATGGAAATGAGATGGTGCTACAGTGTTCTTTCTGGACCCCCAGGTCTCTGCATCGCTGCCTGTCTTTCCTCAACCTCTGCTCCTCACCTCCTCTTTCTCCACAACTTTGTTCTGTCACAATGACAAAAACCAACCAAGGCAAGTTGAATGACAATCACAACAAGCCCCACATCCTGCTCTCACTTCAGCTCACCACAGCTATGTTCATGACAAACCATAGGCCAGATGCTAAGCAACACACATGTAAAGTATCACCAGGATGACAGAAAAGACTTAATTTCTTTAAAGTAGGGGGAGAAATACACTTCCACTGATGACACAGCTTCAATAATGTTGCTGGTAATAATGTGTTGCTTTGCTCGGGGGTCATAGTCAGTTGGAGCAGAAGACCTCCTTAAAGACATTTTAGAGAAGGAAACCACCAGGGAAAAAGTAATTTCCAGAACATTTAAAAAAGTGTGAAACTATGGAATGAAACTCTGACAATATAGAATAAATCTGAGGCTGTGTCCGAAATCACTCCCTCATTTATTCATTCATTCATTCATTCACTACTCCCTATATAGCATAAACACAATAGTGAGCAGTAAATTGAGATTTTAGACACTTACTAATCATTATCACTTTGTGTCATAACTGACAACTGTAGAATTGCACAACTGTAAAATGTGTTGCATTGCATTATGGAATTTAAAATGACTATTTGTATATTCTGTCTACAAAAAAATTCCACCCAATGCACATAAACACCTCAGTAAAAGCTTCATAAAAACTAGTTGGAATGTGTCGTCCGACTACGTCTAAAGTCAAAGAGTCACACTGGAAGGTGAAATCCTGCTGCCATGACCTCCTGGCTGCATCCCATCACCCTGGGATCTCTCCCCAAAATCTCTGCATCTTTGTAGTCTCAATGCAATTACTCGTACAAATTGGGATAACGACACACACTTTCAGACAGTCTCTCCTTGAAAGCATTCATGGTGTTGGAATGGAAGTAAAAAAATCTACCTTTGGAAAGGTGGAAAGAACTTTGTTTGAATTGTATTGCTGCCCTAAATTTCAACAATTTTGCATGGTATACTGGTCTAACAATTACCTTAAAAATGTCCTGTTTGACTTTGGACTCTGCCACTTGGGTCTATATTATTTAATAATAATAATAATAATAATAATAATAATAATAATAATAATAATAATAATGATAATAATGATAATAATAATAACTTATTTGTATAGAAATTACATGCACCAAGTGCTTTACATGAAAAGGACATAAAAGAACATAAAAGCATGAAAAAAATACAATAAAAGACATAACATAATAAATAATAAAAAATAAAATCCACTTGATAACATCAATAAAAATAAGATAAAGGCAGTATTTAACACAAAGGCTCCGAGCTTGAACAGTACACCCTCACATATACATGCGCATACGTACAGTATACACAACAGATCCAAAGCATCCTCTCATAGATTTCTCATGGATTTTCCTTTTTTATCAGTTGTCCATTTCCAGATAAATCTCCTTACCCTCCTAAAGAAATATGTGATGTGAAGGCCTATTGTATTATGTGACGTCAAAAGTCATGAACAGGAAGGCCACCAATAACAGTGAGACGGCTCACAGGATGTTTTATGTGCATTGTGCCTGTCGTGGTGAGTCATTCCCTCACTATTCATCAGATTTTTTGTGTTTTGAAGAAAGTGAATATGGAGAATTTGAAACTAGCTGAGTTGAACAAACATGAAACAGTGACAAATCCAAAGAGGTCACCCCTCGCAGGGGTTTATTGTGACAAGGCTGCTCATAGATCTGCTGCTATGTGATATTTTTTTGAAGGCCTGGTGTTATTTGATCTTCTAGCTATTATCAACAAATCTCCCAAAGAGACTGAAGAATCGCTCAGTGCCAACTACAGAGTGCAGCAGTGTAATATTTGACGGAGAATTTCATTTCAGTAGCAATGTTTTTATGGGTTTTTTGTATTATTTATATATATATACTTTTTTTTTTTTAGAACACATTTTTACAGCAGAATATACCCTGTGATGGCCGCTACAGTGGACAGTTTAACCTGGTACAGCCCAAATCTAACCAGCATTTGGCTAGTGGCTGATGTAAATGTCCATTTGATGGTCCATTTCATTTTAATGGAGAATTGTTACAGTGTACATTTCAGGTCAAACACTTTTCAGCAAGTACAGCAGTCTGTAAACAATGTAAAAGAAATGAAGATGAAATGAAAACAATTGCCAGTTTAGTTTCTAGCAGCTTGAGCTGATTAGACTTCTGTCAAATATCCTAGTCCTGGTCATGTAATAACCCTGCACTGCACGTTCTCCCTCTGTTGTCTCAGATACTGCAGCACACAGCCACTTGGGGTCAAAGGTTTGTGGGTCAGATATTTCTACAGAACATGCTTATGGATGCAAACTGACAAGGTACAGTATTTATAAGACTGCTGGAAGCTAACAGTACCTAAAGATCACACAGGGGTCAGTCACAACACTGATTTCTGACAGCAAACATTCTTTGAAGTGAAGTGAGGCGGTGGTGTTCTGAATGTTTAGGTCAGCAGTGATGTCACACCAGTTCCCTGTCTGTTTCCTGACATGAATGACATAATTTTTATCTGATTGCTGCTATCACACAGGACTGTTTTTTCTGTGCTGACCTTGGAACACAGTGGTTCCTTTATTAGTTTAAGATATGACACCATGGGTTTATATTTTCTTAAGTCCCAGTCATCACTATCCGGTCAATCTGCTCCACTGACCTTTTCTGTCTTGTGACTTGCTTGGGTTTACTTTTTTGTACTTTATCACACCAAATAAATATGTCAAATATGACTCGTCTGCATCAAGTGTTGGAAGGAATGTGGAGAAACCTATGAGAACTTCACCCCCATATTTTGGTCATCTGAAATGTTAAATTCATACTGGATTGGTGTGAAAACAGAAATATAATGTATTATGAAAATTTCTGTGGGTCCAGATTTGGTTTGTCTTATGAACTGTGATGCCTCCTGAAATAATGGATCAAAAGGACAAAATAGATATATGCGTCTACACTGAGTTGTGTGTGCATGCGAACAGACATGTAAATGTAAGTACACATGACATACCTCTGATTCATTGATGTTGTCTGGCTTCACTGTATTGACTACACTTCCTTATTTTTATGTTTTTTTTCTTTTCTTTGTTACTTCTATTATTATTATTATGTTTATTTATTTACTTGTTTTCTTCATGAATCACAATTATTAGTTATCAGTAATGCACACACAACCCTTGAAACATTAAATTGGGGCTGCGTGCAGTATTGTCAACAAACTTATCTCAACAAACTTACTTGTCTCAATAAAGTATTTTTTTAAATCCTCTTTTTTGTATCAGATGTCCTAATCCAGACTGCCTTAGATCTAAAACTGGCACTTTCAGTGGTACAGTCTACAGGTCATAGTACAGTATTTCTCTGAGGCAACATTATTGTAGATATTTAAAGCTCACTTTCTTATCTGGAGCTTGCATTGTAACTTTGATCACATCATCCCAGTCAAATGGTTAAGGTAACAACATGGTGGCACAAAAAGAGTAAAAGGGCAAAAGAAACCTGGAATGGAACATTAGGTTTTATCACATCATGGCAGCTCCGATTTTAATTTTGGGCTGCATTCCAGCAGTGTTCTCTTATGTGTCTTATGTGTTATCCTTTATGTAAAAATCTCTCGAATCTGGCACTTGTGTGGCACAAAACAAGGTATCTACGTCTAATATGGTTGGAAAAAGGCTTCCAAACAACAAAAAGACAACTGAAAGCAAAAATGAAAGAAAGAATTAAATAATTTATTCACTTTCTGGCACTCATAGTTCTGAGGTTGCCTGGGGACAAGGTAGGGTTTTTTTAGCCTTAACAGTCCTCACTGTTTATTTTGTTTAACTATCTAACTCTGTTGTAAGTGCAAACCAAAGATTGGTCAAACTACAGATACCATTTTTGTGCAACCATCTTCATGAATTCAGTGGACATCCCACTGCTACATCTACTGTATATCTAAGAGGCTATTTGAAACCAAATTAAGCCACTGAAACAAAAACTACAAAACTGACAAAAATAAACAATGATGTGGTCACACTCCTGCATGCAGACTCCTGATTGTGATTTTCTAACTCAAATCCAATCTGTACACCACATTGTTTCCAAACAAGTATAAAGAATGAGGTGCAGGATTATGTATGGTGGTACTAAAATAGGGCTCTCATTTATCACAATGTTAGAGGAGAGAAGAACTTCTCTTCCCCCTCCTTTTCTCTCTTTTTCACTCTGTCTCTCTTTTGACCCAAACACGCTATGGACCTTGTACTACCTTGTAGATTACTGTTCATTGACTACAGCTCAGCATTTAACACCATAATTCCCTCCAGGCTTGTCACAGCTCAAGAACCTGGAATTAAACACCTCACTGTGCATGTGGATCCTTGACTTCCTAACAGGCATACCTCAGGTGGTGAGGGTACACATCTCTTCTACCCTAACCCTTAACACCAGAGCACCCCAGGGCTGTGTTTTGAGCCCCCTGCTGTACCCCTTGTACACACATGACTATTTAGCCACTTTCAACTCCAACACCATTATCAAGTTTGCTGAAGAGCACTGTGCTCCCAAAATGCAGGCTTACTTGTGGTTCCTAGAATAACTAAAAGTAGAATGGGAGGCAGAGCCTTCAGCTATCAGGCTCCTCTCCTGTGGAACCATCTTCCAGATTCAGTCCAGGGGGCAGACACCCTCTCTACGTTTAAGAGTAGGCTTAAAACTTTCCTTTTTGATAAAGCTTATAGTTAGGGCCGGCCAGGCTCGCCTTGGACCGGCCCCCAGTTATGCTGCTATAGGACTAGACTGCCGGGGGACTTCCCATGATGCACTGAGCTCCTCTCTCCTCTCTCCTCCTCCTCCTCCTCCTCCTCTCCATTTCAATGCTTCATGTACCATTAATGCATGTTACTAACTTGACTTCTTCCCCGGAGTCTCTGTGCTCTCTCGTCTCACAGGAAGATCCAGCACCTGGACGGTGGGCCACGGCTGTGGGGACTGTGACGTGGTCCTGTGGATGTCCTGCTTCTATTTCTGCTACTGATATTATTGCTATTGCTATTATAAAGTCATAGCTCTACTTACACTACTGCTGTTATGGTTATTGTTGTTGTTGTTATTATACTTCTCTGTGTCTCTCCCAACCCCACCCCCCTCTCCCCTTCCCCCGTCCACCTCCCTCCTTCTTTCTCTGTAAACCCAACCGGTCAAGGCAGATGGCCGCCCACCTAGAGCCCGGTTCTGCTTGAGGTTTCTTCCCGTTAAAGGGGAGTTTTTCCTTGCCGCTGTCGCCAAGTGCTTGCTCATGGGGGGAATTGTTGGGTCTCTGTAAATAAATGAGTACGGTCTCGACCTGCTCGATGTGTAAAGTGCCCTGAGATAACTTTTGTTGTGATTTGGCGCTATATAAATAAAATTGAATTGAATTGAATTGAATTGAAGACACAGTTGTGGTATGCCTGATCACAGATAACAATGAAAAGGCCTACCTGAAGGACGTAAAGGCCCTGACCTGCTGGTGTCAGGACAACAACCTACTTCTGAACGTCAGCAAGACTAAGGAGCTGATAGTGGACTTTGGGAAGAAGCAGGGAAGGAACTACACCCCCCTTAATATCAACCGGTCCTCAGTGGGAGGGTGAACAGCTTTGAATACCTTGCTGTCCACATCACCGAGGGCCTGACCTGGGCGCTGTATACTGATTCAGTGGTAAGAAAGGCAAGGCAGAGACTGTTTCACCTCAGACGCTTGAGGAAATTCTGGGTATCCCCTCAAATACTGAGGAATTTCTACTCCTGCACCATCGAGAGCATCCTGACAGGGAACATCACTGCCTGGTACAGAAACAGCACCGAACAGGGCCGCAAGGCCCTACAAAGAGTGGTTGTTCAGCTGAGCATACGATATCCGGTGCTCTGCCTAAAGGATATTTAGTCTAGCCTTATTCTTATTTATTTAAGAATAAGGCCAGGAGAATCATTAAGGATCCCAACCACCTGGATAACGGCCTTTTCCTTACTGCTGTGGTGGGAAGAAGGTACCAGATACACCAGGTCAGCACTGAGAGGTTCAGAAAGAGCTTCTACCCTGAGGCCATTAGGATCCTAGATGAGGTCCCATAAAAAATGCTACTGCAGTAGTCAAATCTGGATGTTGAGTTTCTGCAGAAGAAAAGGAGAGGAGAGGAGACAAGCTATGTCTTTCAAGTGGACAAAGGCTATTTTGGTAATGAGATTAGCATGGTGATTTAAAGCAAGGTTGCTGTTAAAAATAACTCTAAGGTTGCAGATGTGTGGGGAGGGAGACGTGGTGAGTTGGTATGTCAGTTTTGGTTAATTTTGCTTTCGACAGACCGACACCCATTAACCGATAACTAACCAGTTCATTTTCAAGAAAAGTTGTGACGTAGCTTTCGTTTGTGAGAGCTGCCCAGCAGTAGGTGGTCAGAGCTGACATTAGCTTGACTTTTAGGTTCTTCTCCTCAAAGTACAAAAACGTACTCAGGCTGGAGGTATGAATATAAATAATAATACGAATATAAGGCGTCCCTGATTATAAAATGACACCCCCCCCCTTTTCCAACAACTGTTTTTGGAAAAATAATGTTATTTTTTGATATAACTTACATCATAGTACATAGTTATTTTCTCCGCCAGTTAGCATTTATAAGACTGCCTGTTTGTCTTTTTGAGCTCCTTATTATCTGTGACAGTGGTATTTGGCAGCTTGACATATTCCATTTCTGCAGTAGAGAAGTCGGAAGACGTTTTGACCTCGTTTTCACTCGTCATGAATTTATTTCCTCCATGGCAGAAAACCACGTTACATGAGCCTTCAGAAACTCCTGCAGATTAAACTGGATTAACAAACTAATTTTACCGACTCTAACGCACTCACTATAGACAGACTTTAAGACACTTGCTAGCCTAGCAACATTAATGCTACAAACAACCCATAATGCAACACTCTGTGTAGTGCAGTGCAGTTTTACATCGGTACTTTATCCATTAGGAGAGATCTGATGTTGTGAACATGTAATTGTCTAGCCGTTAGCCAAGTGTGTATGGAAATTAACCTATAGACTGACATGCGTAACTGGTCAAAAATATCAAATAGCAGTTAACTGATTAACGGAGTTGCAGTGACGATGGATTTAGTGGAGATGTACAGCTGGACAAGATCAGAGTAGCATTGGAAGTTGAGTCCATGATGATGGATGATGTCGCCAAGGGGGAGCATGTAGATGATGAACAGGAGAGGACCAAGTACTGAACCTTGGGGGATACCTTGGGACAGAGGAGCAGTGGAGGTGGTGCTGTTGTTCCTACTGATGAATTGAGATATGACCAGCCAGGAGAGGGCAGTGCCACTGATGTTGAGGGAGGACTTCAGGCAGGTCAAAAGCAGCAGTAAGGTCCAGGAGGATGAAAATATTGAGATGAGCAGAGTCTGAGGAGAGGAGGAGGTCTTGGTGACTTTGAGGAGGGTAGTTTCTGTGTTGTGTTGTGTTCAGAATCCAGATTCAAAGGTTCAAGGTGACCCATTACAGTATTTTTGACAGGAAAGAGAGGTTAGAGATGGGTCAGACCGTTGTCCAATGATATATGGAACTTTGCTCTTGTGATGACAAGTGGTAAAATGCAGTTGAAGTCCGGTAAAAGCTAGTAAGTGGACTTTGGGTTAAGATTATACTGTCAAACTGCTATTTTACTGCTATAGCTCTCTCAATACTAAGAAGGTTTTTTAAAGAATAATTGTTTAATGTGGTTAGTTAGAGTTTACCATCATTCTTAAGCCCTATGTTTGCCTATTTCAGCTTGTCTTCTCATAAACACCACTTTTTTGCATTTTTCTAGACTTAGACTTTTTGACACCCATGTTCACTGGGGAAGTAACATTTTTGCCCTGACGTCAATTCCCGAGCCGGCGCAGGCAACAGCACAAGCTTAAGCTGGTCTCATTTACAACAGCTCAACCTGCCCTGTGTTGAATAAAATAGTTTCTTCTCATTTGAGCATGAAACGTTCATGCATGACCTTGGGAACAGAAGTTTAAAATAATTGTAAGTTCAATTACAAGCTTTTCCAAAAGCTTTCGACTGCATCTTACAGCCTTCATCAGACATCAGACTCCTTTCACAGACTTCACAGCAAGGACCCTGGAGAAGAGACTGAATGAACAACAGAAACAGACATCATCAGCTGTCTGTGAACACCAGACCAAAACCACTCGCAGCACCCACCGGCAAGAGGTCAAAAGTCATTGACCAGGAGTCTGTGGACAAACAGAGAAACATCAAGGAGGGCATTCACATCTGACACCAGAGACCATTCACCAGAGACAGAGGTTACCATCTCCCCCCGTATATGACCACCTGCATCGTGAAGTTCCACGCTTCACATGATGACACCTGAGCCATGTCCATGTGACAACTGAACAAACTCCAACCACTGATACAGACCATAAGATACAGTTGAGAGCTCCAGAGTAGACCTTGAATTAAAATTTATTGTGTCAAACATTTAACCTACAAAACAATTTCAATATTACTACTGTACTGTACTGTGAGTGTATATTAATTAAAAACATTAAATGAATATGTATTCATTTTTAATATTTAGTCTTTCTCAGTCTGACAAATATCCTGAGTGATCCGTACACACAGAACGCAAAGCAAATTTTCGCCTTGCATCATTCACACAAGTTTGACCATTTGTCCGTTGGTGTTAATTTCTTATCTTATTAACTATAAGATAAGATAATGATATGGTTGCATTGACTCTACAGTATTTCAGGGCTGAGATCACTGAGGTCATGTCCTCTGTATTTTTTCTTGGAATTTGGGGGAGAGTTACAGTTAAACATTTACACATTGTGAGTATTTTATATGTTGCTGCCAGTATTTTTAGGCTAATTTAAATTTGACTACTACCAACAAAAAAATGAATAAATTAAGAATTCAGGATCCCTCCACCAGAATTGTATTCCTGGCTTTGAAACAGCAAATAGATCATCATGTTGGGGAAATAAAATTGACAGAAAATATAATTATGGCGATTGAATAGATAAACTTGGCCTCAAATCCTCACTACTTCTAAAATCCTGGCTGTGGCCCTGCTGTACTTGGCTTTTGAATGAGCTTGCCTTCTGCATTGATCAACTAATGTTAAAATATCTGTGTGCTTTATTACCATAATACCATTTAACACCGAATATTACTTGTATGATCATTTTAAAAAGCTTCTTTCCTGCCTTTCAGTCAGCCCCAGTTCATTTTTGGGGGGAAAATATGCTTCATGCAACAGGGAGCAAGAAAAGGCTGCACATCTGACTCCGTAAAAATAGCCAGTCACAGATTTGAGTGCAATGCTCTTATTTCACCATAGGCCTCTAGTGTAACAACATACCACAGCGTATGAAGCCAAATAAATCAGATATCTGCTCTTCAAACAGATAGCCCCTCTCCTCCCTCTTTGCCGTGCTTTCTTTTTCTCCATCAAAGCACACAGACCTCAGTCCCCTATAACAAAAACAAGGGAAAAAGTTGTGCCATGGTAGCAAAGTATTTTCAAAAATAAACCACAGTGCACTTTGTATTGCAAAATACCACCATGTCAACAGTCAGGCGCCCAGAATTGGATGCCAAGGTCTCTGGGATCTCTTGAAGCCCAACGTGTTGGCGGGAAGATTGCCAGGGCAGATTGGAGGCTGTAATAGGAGAAGTGGAGAGGGGCTGTGGGGGAGAAGCAGGCTATTACTTAAAAAAAATAGTCCCTGTGAGTGCGGTTCAGTAAAATTGGATTACTGCTCTGTGGAAATGAACAGGCCGATGCAATGATTCGGCAATAACATAATGTGTTAAGAAGTCTATATTTCGCTTTCGCTCCCAAAGCTGCCTCATTGCTCTGAGAAAGTTGGATAGCAAAGTTGCTGTCTGCTTAATAGATTCCTTTCTGTGACCATATTTCACCTGAAATACTAAAGCTGATGGTGGGGTTGCTGCAGTACCCCCCAACAATAAACCATTATAAAAATCATTAGTTTATCATTTAAAAAAAAGGTTGAACTTTTATATACCCCCCCCCCCCCACCTTTTTTTTTTTACTGGGGGCTGAGTAGTATATCAGTGTTTGTGACAGGACAGAGGTTTTATTTAGCTTTTTTTTTTGTCCTTTTAGGGTTAACTATATAACCTATAATTGTCCTTTTGCAAAAAAAAAAAAGGTTTTTATCCTGGAGAGAGTACAACCCAGCAGGTATAACAGTAGTAAATTTTTGCCACTGTGCAGTAATCAGTCATTTGTACCATAGACCATACAGTTTTTCATTAATGTTGTTCTAAATTTTGGAGATTTGTTAGAGTATTACTTATGTTTACACATCATCTCGCCGCCTCCCGGGAGAGAAAGAGCAAGCAAGTGAGAGCGAGAGAGAGAGAAAGGGAGAGAGAGTGCCTTCTAGTGTCCCTGTCTAGCAGTATATCTCAGTGCATATAGTTTTGGTTTTATTCCACCTTTTTATTAATATCTGTCTGAGATTTTTGCCCCTGCCCCAGCACACTGGAGGTAAATGGAATTTAGTTTGTGCTAAATCTCTGGCATCATCTTTGTCTAGAGACAATGAGCTGGTTACTCTGGATAATGCACTGTCAACCGTTTTTATTTGAACTGTGAAGAAATTGAAAAAATGTGTGTAAATATATGTTGCTTGTTTTTACAAATAAGGTTTTTAAAGAAAGGGTTGATAGGCTACATGGCAGCAAGAAAGCCTTAGGGGTAGAGTCGGCAATTCTAATCCATTCAAATCTGGTGTTTATACACAGCACTGGCTCTGTAAATGAGCATGTAAACAAAGTGGCTCAGAGCAAGCCACACAATACTACTCCAGCCAATCAGCAGGGGGCGTTCGTGCTTGTGCACAGGATAGGGAAGTCATCAGAGCAGCTGTCTGTGAGGACATGACAGTCTTTGTCTCCAGTGCCTGTTTAATGGTGGGGGAGAGCTGGTGAACTGGAGAGAGAGAGGCCCAGTTTACATAGAAATTGTTTTCTCATGGAACAGATACCCTTCCATTTTATTAAATGTATCAATCCACACTGAATCCGAGATGTTTTTACACTCTGAGTCTGTTGCATTTAGTGAAGAGTAACCTGAGCAGGCAGCTGTTTAAATCACACAAATATTTCACTGTATATGTGTTTTGAAGCTATTAACCATATCAATGAATCAATAAAAACAAATACTGTCAATTTCTTCCTGTGGAGCCGACATGCAAACTATTTTGGTTCAGTTCCTCGGGAGCTGCAGCTGACAGACGGTTGCTTCTGTGGACAGAGACACTGAACACAGGTTGAGTGAGAAGTGGGGAGGCTGCAGAGAGGTAGAGAGTGTAGATAGACTGTTGTTCTCACATGAGACAAAAAAAATGTTCTGCTCATGATAATGTCTGAGAGGAACAGAAGTGACTCCCTCTGAATTCTGCCACATTTCTCCTTTGGTTGTTGCAGTGTTGCCAGATCAAAAATGCTAAAGTATCGTACCAGAGGCATAACCAAGAGAACAAATAGACGTAAATGTGTGATTCCAGAAAACACTGCTGTCTGCTGTCAGCTGCCCTTGCTGGCTGCAACATGTGCTACATTCATGAATGCACCATAAAGTCCCACTTTGAAGATGTGTGGTCACAAATACGACTTAAAAAACATTTCTAAATTACTTGTGTAAAATATCTTATCAAAAGAGGCATATCGGAGAAAAAACATGCATGTTAGAAGCAGTGTGATGTTTAGATGTTGCTCTAGACATCTAGGCTACTGTCCAATTTGTTGCGTCTTTCCTCTGTGCTGCAGATGTGAGATGTATGTTAATTTCCCACAGCACTGGAACGCAACTTGATGCAACTTGTAGGACATAGCACATACAGGTTGCCCTGTACCAATACTAAGTGTCATAAAATGATCAAATTATCGTACATTATGGGACTTTTGGCATTATTGATCATACATCGTAGGGCAATATTATTGTACAGATATGATAATTATCGTACATCTGACAATGCTGGGTCATTGCATTGGCAATGCATGTCAATGAATTTGGGGTGTGGAGCTTTTAAAGGAGCATGAAGGGAGGGGTGTATTTGTTTGGGTGTTTAGTTCAAATATCAACAATCTTTCTCCAGAATGACTGACTCTACCTTTACTCTATAAATCTGAGAACCAAATTAATATTTAAAAATAACATATCATAGACTGTCATAGTAAATGTTACAATAAAATAAATGTGTAGAAAGCTGTAGGTAATGTTCTGCTCTGTAACTAGGGGCTGTAAGGTTTTCAAACATCACCTGAGATTCTGTCCTTCTTTCAGTTTGTGGATTTAGGTGACACAACTCAACAGTTTCATGGCAGAGCCAGAGTGATGCTCAAACCTATCTTTAAATCATCTCAAAAACTTTTTGTATTAGAGCTCACCTGAGAGGCTGCAGCTGGCTAATTTAGCATATAAATAATGTTTATATCTTAATGACACATATGCAATAATAACTCTGCTCTTGATGGCATTAAATTTTAGATGAATGTTTGGACTGATTACAGAACATTCTTATTAACTAAGCTCAGCTGTTACTGACACTTTGGACCACATGTCTTAATTTGCTTTTGGGAGGAATTTTCACCAATAGTAATAAAGTTATTTAACTTTAAACAGCATGTCTGAGCAACAATCACAAATTAGCTAACAACACCTAACACCTGAATGCCATTACTGCTGCTGCTGGGCTGCTGCTAGTCAACAACGCATACAGCTTGAAGTTGAGGGTTGCCAGCTCATCAGGTTGAGTCCATATCCAAATCTACACTCAAACCACACAAAAACTTGAATGAGGGGGGGGAATTGATGCATGTAACCCGAAACAAAGAGAGAGAGAGAGAGTTGAATGAATGTGAATATCTCTGGCCAAAAACTAGAATGAACTTAACTTGATACTTGGCATGTGACATGCTCTGCATAAAAATGACAACCTTTCTGTGTGCCTAATAATACATAATAGTGCATGCTTGTGGTCTGATGCATACTATATGTAGCAATTTGGCTGAAATTAAATTTGAATTTCACCCTTGGCCTAAGGACCAATTAATTGCATTTTTATCAGCATTTGTGACTTCAGCCATCAAATGAGAACTTTTGAGTTGACTGGTTTTATAGCCATATTGCAGCAAGTGTCATGCTGCACTCATGTGTTCATGGTACTAAACAAGAGTTGCTTTAATAAGTTGTTTTGTCAGAAAAAAAACTAAACCATTACAGACGGTACAGCTTTGCAGGGGGAAAAAAAGGTTTCACAGGAACCTTGTGGATTTTTTTTATTTACTTGTAAATATTGAGATCTGTGGCTGTCTTATTTTATTGTACTTTGCAGAATTTAATTAATTTTTACATTGATGTTTGGTGGTGCAACTTGAATATAAATAAATGACAGAAGATTTTTTTCACAATCATGTTCCACTGAAAATAGTGAAAGTGAAGATACACAATGAAACAGTTCACATTTGCATTCAAAGGGATGACTAGGTAAAAGATAAGAAACAGACAAGAGCACAAATATAATATTTTAGCCTGGGGATGCCATATTTTTAATAACAAAACCCATGAACTGACAGTGCACATTTTTTGGTTACTTACCTTGTGTCTTGTGTGGCCATGTACTGGTTTTTAGTTCAATAACTCGGTATATTTGCATAAAATGTGTAATGTGAAAGGCGTAGCTACTGAAGCACAGATAATTATAACCAACTCTGCAGTTTCACTGAGCTATTCAGCTGTTTTTAGCTCATTGTTTTGGTTGTATGGCACTTTTATTTCAGTATTCAGATCTATAAGGACTGTGAATATACAGCATGACTTACATTTGTTAAGTGGTCAAACTCTAAATGAATGTTAATATTGTTGTGTAAGTATAGGCAATTGTTTGCTGAATGGTGAGCCATATCAATTTTATAAGGTGATGTCAGGGCTGTCAGCTTGTTCCGTCTGTCCTCATGGGAACAACAGGTGATGGATCCAACATTAAATAAAATGATAAAGGACGACTGTATCTTTGTCATATCATATCCAGGAAAACAGTCTGGTTAAGTTAACTGCATGCACCCTGGGACAGAACACACACACCACATGACTGCTCACTGTTGAATTACCATTATCGTATCTAGTCCCCTGAATAAATAAAAACATTCCAATTCAGCAGGTAGAGTCCCACATTCTGAGTTAGATATGAACAGTCACTGGTCAAATGGTAAACATTTGACCAATGACTGGAAGCAATTTCAAAGTAGTTTAAAAATTAGGATGCTGATAGTTTTAGGGTAAGGTGACTAAGCAGGAGTCTATTTTTTGCTTGGCAGGTAAAAGTTGCTGGTGACTTTTGAATTGGATTTATGTGACAACCACTGTCACTGTTTACATATCGTCCCACAGAAATCATACTGCATAAAAACATACAGAAGAAGAGAAATGAAGTTCAAGCTGAGTTTCAAGTTCTAAGACTCTTAATGAAAACATAATATTTATACACTCCGGTGTATGTGATGACCATTTTCTACCTAGACAGTTGCATGTTATTCCTGCAGAGGCGCTGTTTGCTTTGAGGATGTGGCTGCATGTGTGCGGCGTGTCAGCCGGAAGCACGCCTACCGCGCAGCCGCGCCCGCTGCCTGCAGAAAAGGAACTGCGCAGCACTGGAGCGCAACAGAGGGGGCTCTCTGCGGGGCAGGAAACACGGAAACCTGGACTGCCATAAAGAACCACCAGCTCTTGTTCTCAAACTTTACAAAAAAACATGACAGCAACTATTATTTATCCTTTCTTCGAGTACAGTGAAGTCTCTAACAAGGTAAATGACGCCTATCCTGGAGTTTTTATCTAGTGGAGAAAACATGCTAACATTAGCCTAGCCACTTTTCTGACTGTAAGTTCGATGCTAAGTTTTTAGGGCAGTAAGTTACGTAACTTCTGTACTCAGCTTCTGTAAACCAGATAACACTCACATAAATTAAAAATAGGTTTTTGTGCCACTACTGCTAACGTTAACCAGCTTGGTAATGTTGGCGCAGTGGCATTATTAATGATTAGCGTTAACTTAGTTAAAAAGGTAATTTGAGTTTGACGCCACAGAAAGTAGTCGGTGTTTAATGCCAACCTTTACGCTGAAATAAAGTAACTTAGTCAAATGTAATTAGGAAATTCCAGTAGCTTTAGTACCATTTTTAGTACAAACAATCCAAAAGTTGTTTACTCTAAAGCCGTGTATAACTCCACGTAACATTAACCATTCAGTGTTAACTAGTGTTAGCCTACTTTCTTTGCATTTGCTCGCTGTGTATTAGGGTTGTTCAGTTAACTAAGCTAATATTCAGCGTCACTGTGTTAAGCAGTAAAGTGATTGCTTTATCACGTTAGCCATCGTTTACATTGCTTAATTACTTAGAGCTTCACGTCCCCTGGGATCTGAGAAACTGGGTTGTAAACAATAACCGCTCAGTTTTAGTATCACCTGTGTCAATCAGTGCGTTGTAAGTCCGCATGCATTCACTGAACTGTTCACTGTACTGTTTTCTATTGGGGCCATACGCTTGTTCTTGCATTAATAGTCTGCGTGGATATCAAAATACCATAACAGAGGAAAATAATGCGGCGGCTCAATCATATGTTGAGCAATGGAGCAACTGCGTAGAAATAGGCTGAGGGTGTGGGGTTTGACTTACGTTTTTGTCATCAAACATAGTGCATCTGTACCCAGAACAGACTGTACTGTTGAATTAATCTGTGGATCCATGCTGTGCCAATTTGTACATGTCAGGATTGCACTATGGACAGATTTTGCCGTTATTTAAATAATGTACTGTTAAAGGCTGTAAAGCAGTGTCTCTCAACCACACTGTCAGAAGGGCTGATACGGATACTTGTTTGATACATTTCTATATACAAAGTGGATTATATCATGTCTACACAATCAATTTGGATACTCTTAACGACAGAATAGAAATGTAAGCTACATTCAAATTCTTGTAATAGATTTATCTGATTATCATTAGACTTTAAATTTCAGATTCTGCTTATCAGTTCTGGTTCTCATGGAATTATGGTTCTGATTTGAGTAAGGAAAGAAATCAGAATATGTTGAAAGCAAAACCCACTTTATTTTCAGAAGATTTTCGCTACCACTAACAGTAACAAAATACAAAGTAACATTTGTCATAAATGACTTGGAAGGTGAAATAAAGAAAGACATATTCTAACTGTGCCCTGTTGAAGTTTGTTTTTAGGGATTGTTTTTACTTATGTTGGATGCTGTGTCACTTGTTGATTCTGGAGCATTGTGTGGGGACATTAAAATACATTCTTATACAATGCTGCACAAAATGCTTTCATGTTAGACACTAAAATGTGACTCATGCATAATAGCTAATGTAAACAGAGGCACATTAGGTCCAAGCTTTCAGGAACAAAGATTAAAAATCATGTTTCTTAATAAATCACCAATTCTTATTCATGTGGAACCAGTTGCAATTCATAACGGGTTCTCGGTTTGCAACTCTGCTTGTGACGTCTTTGAATACTTCTGATTGCTATGGACATGTGACCTTTTGCAGTATAAAACGGGTGCACGACTCAAACAGATGATAAACACAGCACACAGCATTCACCAAACACTTAAATCACAGAGGATGAAATAGTGTGCTTATTGTACTGACTAACTAATTCTCTTTACAGAACAAGATGAACTACAGCAACAACAGCAGTCTTGGTGGACCTCTTCTTACATCTATCCCATGCTCCAGTGCCAACCTCTCCTCCTGCACCCCCACTGGGTCCCTGCTGGACAGGAAGGTGGTGGGGGCCCCCTCTGCAGGAGGCCTGTTCCAACGCCGTCACTCAGTCAGCCTCCCCAGTGAAAAATTCAGTCAGAACCAGTTTATCAACAGCCTTGAAACAGATTCCTCTGTGTTGTTGGGCAGCAGTAACAACAAAGAGAACCGTTTCCGTGAGCGGTCCTACTCAGAGCTGGGGGACAGGCTGCGGCCTGGTAGTCAGGCGTGCATGGGTGGAAGCAGCCAAGTCAACTCAAGCCGCTATAAGACAGAGCTGTGCAGGCCCTTTGAAGAGAATGGCACCTGTAAGTATGGTGATAAGTGCCAGTTCGCTCATGGCATGCATGAGCTGCGCAGCCTGAGCCGTCACCCAAAGTATAAGACTGAGCTGTGCCGCACCTTCCACACCATCGGTTTCTGCCCGTATGGCCCCCGCTGCCACTTCATCCACAATGCAGAGGAGCGCCGCGGGCCCCCACCCCTCTCTGCCTTCAACAAGATGGAGCGCCCTCGGCTGCAACACAGCTTCAGCTTCGCCGGCTTCCCCAGCTCTGGTGGCCGGCAGGACAGCCCCACCTCTGTCACACCTCCACCCATGTTCTCCACTGAAGACCTGACGGAGTGGCAGAGCAACCCTTTCACCTACTCCAGCCAGGAGCTTGCCAGCCTGTTTGGCCCCAGCCTGGGGGCCCCACCTGTGTCTGAACCTCAAGGACCGGCCCTGCCTTCAACGAACACCCCCTGCTTTTTCCAGCCCACATTAGAGAGCCCCCCCAGCCCCTCTGACTCTCTGTCTGACCTGGAGGGCTACCAGAGCAGCCAGGGTAGCCAGAGTGGCTCTGAGTCTCCCCTCCTGGATGCCTCCCGCCGTCTCCCCATCTTCAGCAGGCTCTCTGTCTCTGATGATTAAGGTTTCTGCATCCTTGGGCTTGAGATGGAGTGATGGAGCCCTGTTTACAGGAGAAGCAGACTGTGTTGCATTGTTGTAGTCACTGAGTCACATCAGAATATTGGATGCCTTATGACGATTGTCTTTTACTTTTAAGGACATGCCACCCCCCCCCCCCCCCCCCCCCCCCCCCCCCCCCCAAGTCTCTTCAGTACGATGAACAGAATGACTGTGAATGATTGTGAAAAGTAGCTCAGAGATCAGATTATAAAGTAGTTTAAATATGACTTATCATGGGCAGTAGCAGTGGCAGTGTGGTCAGTGTGTGTTCCAGTACAGGGTGCCTGTACTGTACTTTGTGTGTTGCAGTGTTGTGTAGCTCCAGACAGCCATTATTATTATTGCCTGTGCCGCAACCTTTACACCTCCCAGAGTGTGTGTGATAACTCAGTGTTCAGTTTTTAAAGATTGGGCACTGTAAAAAGAACAAGAGAAAGTCAGTGGACAGTTAATTTATATAAGTGCCTTTGGTTTTTTCAGGTGAAGGCGTAGACTTTCTTTTTCTCTAATCATACTCAGTTTCCTGTTCTCTCACTTGTGTCATGGTGGTTGTTTTTTTTTTTTTTTTTTTTTAAGAGGCTTACTCACAGATTGCCTTCCTTCAGTCAGGCTGGAATGCTGGTGCTATGTGCCTTGTTTTATTGAGCTGGTGGCCAGTTATTCTCTATTTGCTTGTACTGTAGATATGTCTGCCTCCATCCCAATACAATGGAGGTGAATGGAATGCAGTTTTTTTCTACTCATGAATTCATCATAATACATTAAACAGCAGTCTCTTCCAGATCTATATCAGTGTTACTCTGGATAGTGTCCATAGAACATACTGGAGAGAGTTTTCATAGAGACTATTTCTTTGATAGAAAGTAGTTTAAATGAAAAATGTTAATTGGATTATTCACAGGATCACTGACAAGTGGGGTGTTGAATTTTTTTAATCATATTTTTCAATACTACTAGAGTAAAGAGAGAATTTTGTAATTTTGGGTAAACTGACCCTTTAAGAAAACTGCCAGCAGACAGTGTTGAACAGCAATTGGCAAGTACCTTTTGTCAATTTTCATTTTCATCTTTAGAGTTGAAACTCTGCTGCAAGGTTTTTTTTCTATAAAATATGAGTAGTTCAGCTTTCTCTTTCTCATCACACCTTTCCAGCCCCCCATAGATCAATTCTCTGATGTCTCAGTCAGCTGTTTGAAATCAGATGGGCATAAGCGCTCCTGTTGATTCCACCGTGTTAAAATACTATGTTGTCATTATTAATATCATTATTATTGTCTAGTTTATTTTCTAAAGTCTTCAGAGTAAGGGCTTTGGTTGTCACTGCTTATTTATCAAAATGTATTTATTGCTGATCTTAAGCATTTTTATTTTGTATTTATCTGGTTAATTAAACAATAGAATATATATTTTCTTTTATGTTAAATTATGATCTTCCATATTAATTGCAAGATTGTGAAGAAAAAAGTTATATTTTCACAGTTAATATATTATACTGCAATGACATTTTTGTAACACTTGATTTATTTTGAAAGTGAATCTTAATTTAAACAGTGCACAAAGGTTTAGCATTTTTATTTATTGTGTGCTCCTCCCACATGTTGGGCTGCAGGTGGAGGTTCTCTTTCGCAGTCTGAAGGCACAAACGTACTGGAAGTGTCTCAAATTAAATGCCCTAGTGTATGTCAGAGGCATCCCTACAAACTTTCACTTCTCAGTGAGTGGGATAGGTTCTGCAGCTGTCATTATCAAGTTGAAATGATGGAGAAGTTAATAATAATTAATTGCAAACTAATCAGGTGACTAAGCTATTGGCATATAGTTGTTTAAGGTATGAATGCACACAGCATACAGGTGGTGCTGATGGTTCACACAGGCTTCTTACATGTGGAGAATGTTTGGGGTGGGGACCCATTTCCAGGCTTTTCAACCACATTTGGAAATTGCACTAAAGAGTTTGAGGAAAATATTTTTGTATTCTTGAGATACAGATACATAGAACCATAGGCCTTAGACCTTCATCCTTTAAAGAATAGCAATTTTACTGGAGAACAATCCTCTACCAAGCATCTGTAAGAATATTCAGCATGATATTGATCAACTGGATTTGATTGAAATCAAAGTGTGGTGTAACCCCAGAATGTTGAAAGAGTATTTGTGTGGGAACCCTGTTTACATCTCCACCTGCACTGTAGAAAATGTCAATTTCCAGACTGCAATGCAGAGCATTAACTGTTGCTTCCAGTGTGTTCAGGCCTCTCTTCCTGCTGCTGTTCTGGGCAGCAGCTTTTTCTAGAATGTAGACTGGCTCTGGAACAGTCCTGTCCTCATATGAGTGTCTTTGATTGGGATGATTTCTCATTTGATTATCAAAGTCAGTCAGTCAAATCAGTTTCACTCAGTGATTAAAGACGTTTTAAGCTCTTATTTTGAAAGGATAATAGAAGCTTTTCCACAGTATCATGCACAGACTTACAAGCACTTTTAGTCACGACGATGATGATGTAAAGGTTATTTTTGACCACTTTTTCCCATGAAGTGCCTATAAATACATTCCAGGTTTCCCAAATGTTGTGCCTTCATATTTTTCTATAAATAGAGCAATAAAAGCCTAAAATGTGTTCCTGTAGTTTAGAGGTTAACATTGACACAGATTGTTGTTGAATGTATTCTCCAGAAGCCGTTGCTGTTCACTACAGTAATTACTTTGTTTATGGTTTATTTTGTAATGACAGATTGCAGTTAAAACCAATAAAACATGTATTTATATTGAATGTGAGTTCCTGTTTGTGATGAATGCTGCTTTACATGTCATTGGCTGTCCGGATAACCAGTATCACAAAGCTTCCTATCAACTAGCTACAGTGATGGAATTAGAGTGTAAATCATCCACACTGTCAGCTATCACTCCGGGGATAAAATTTACACAATTAAAATACAGCTAAAATCATCATTATGTGCTTAGTGTTGTAAACAATCTCTCTGTTTGTTAGAAACTCTGTTTTAAAACCAGAGTGGAAATAGAAAGCCTGGAACAATAAAATGTTTCTACTGACCTATAAAAATGTATATTGTTTTTTACTTGTCACTTTATTCTAAACTCAGGACCATGTCAGGATCCTGTAGGAATGATGACTCCTTTTTTCCAATGATCTGATTGGTCAGTGGTCTAGGGGGTTGACAGGTTGGGATCTGATCCTCTGGAGCAGGTTAGCTGTTCAGCATAAGTTACCATGGTGATAACGGTAAGAAGTGAACGACCATCGTGACCCTGAAAACCCAGAGTTTAACCTGAAGTTACTTCGCTTACCCCAAATCCTGCTTTGTAGTACAGGGCCAAGGTCTAATCATATTAAATCCTGTTGATAAACACTGGTGTTGTGACACAACATTGCTGAGGTTGGAGCTCAGGACCATACCAGTGTTTCTGCAGGTTTCAGCCCTTTTACTACATATCTTACATCACTGCTGTGCATTTTCCACAGCATGCTGTCTTTGTTGCTGTGCAGTGTTTTACAACTTTTTGGAGTGTCTACAGTGTAGACGCTCCAATAGTTTTCATATATTATTTTCCCATTAGATGAACACCAAAGAAACATGTAACCTTCTGCTTCACTGTTGAAGTGTTCTTACTCTTGATGAGTTTGGCTGAGGTTTGTATTGACTCCCTCCTCATCCTTCCTGCCAGATACCAATACACATGGCATGTTGCCTATCAGTGTATGTTTCTATCAACCAGTGTGGTGTGATATTGTGAAAATGGCACAAAAAGACTACATCATTAAAAGAGCAGCAATAATTCCTTGTGAGCACATCATGGTATTTTACTGCTGCTTCCCACATAATTACGTAGTTCAATATCTTATGTGCACACGTAGTAAGTACGTTTATTTAAAGTGTAAAATCACAGGAGTCTCAATACACTTTACAAGAGGGCAGTACACATTACAGATAAGATACATAAACTGTGTGGTATATTGTCTGCTCCCACTTTTTAAAACATTTCTGCATTCAGTTTTCTGTTTTTTTTTTCAGGTGGGATGGAGTGGAATGGTTCATTCAATGCATTATATTGTAGCATAATAATTACACGATAAGATCATATTCACACAGGCATAGTCAATCTGGTTCAAAAGGAATGTCTTAAAAATGTTTTACCCTTGTTTCTCAACCAATATGTCATTTTCTCTCGTGGTATGGAATTATTGATTTCTGTAATCTGGTCTTCTGATTTTACATGTCTTAGTATCTTTTTTTGGCAACAGCTAATGAAATGTCTGTATAATAGCATGACTGTTATTAAGGATTAATATGGTGAAACTATCCAGGAGAAGTCCAATGGAAAATGAATCCCATGGACCTTTGGTATGATATTTCATACATTTTATCAGAAGCTATGTATTTTGGGCAATGTAGGAATGTGCCTTCCTCTAAACCACACCTGAAGCACACAGGTGAGATATTGGAGTTGTATTTGTGTAATTTAGATGAAGTGATGTTAAACTGATTAGTCTATACACATATGGACCAATACACTTTCCATCCAAGTGTAAAAACCTTTTTTTTCATTTTTGAAATGAGAAATTCAAGAATGTAAATAAACGTGGTGGAGGGAAACATATTATTTATACGTTTAAATGTTCAGAATCAACTTTAGCTTGTTAATGTAAAAGTGAGCACTGTCCCATTATCAGTCCACAACTTTAATACAGCAGCTTTTAGCTATGTCAGTGAACCACCCCTCCACCATTAATCCCAGCTTTACTTCCTCAGAGAAAAGTAGATGATACTCAAGGTCAGAGTAGGGAGTTTCTGTTTCCCTTATAGTACTCTGACCCCTGAACCAAACAATATCTGTGTTGCTTACTCCCCAGCCCATAATCACTCTTAGAGTTTGTGGACTCACTCCTCTCCCCTGACTGTTTCTTTAAACCTGTGAGTAGAGCTGCAGAGAAAATAAACAGGAGGAGAAATATCAAAGTCTACATTTAATAGCCACTGAGAGGATGACATCACAGCTCTAGACCTGTATTTATCAAGAGTCTCAGAATCATGCTCAAAGTTAAAGGGACAAAAAGGGAGGAGGGACTGCTGTTTTGATTTTGACCATACTTTTATTAATCAGTCCTCAAACTTTATAAAAAGTGGAAGTGTGATGCAAAATATAAATTATACTGATGTATTGTAGTATTGCTGACAGCAATTATAAAAAAAAGCACCACCCTTTATGTGTAGGCTTTATGTACACAGGCAAACAACCTAGGTACCTAGGGTATGAAAAAATTGATATGTACAGAATGAACGTTTTTTTGAAATTTTGAAAACAATATGTGTCAGCTACACAAAATAAAAAATATTCCAATTTCTTTATATTCTGGGTCACTTTAGGAAAAGTGAAAGAAAGGTGTTCAGGGTTTTTTAACTGCTCTCAAATGTAAAAATGGGTCAAATGTGACCTGGACAGTATGTAAGACACTTCCTCAGTGTCTTGATATAGTCAAGAGCTTCTTTACTCAATGAGCCGTGCAGGATCTAATATGAGCAAGGACCCATAAACACTCCTACATACTGGTCAGAGCTGCATGAATGGACATTACAGTGACATTCCAGTGTGTGTGTTAGGATGACCTTACTACATAGATTTCTTTTGGTCAGTGATGCTGTAGACCGACTAATTCATGAAGCCCTAAAACAATCAAATGAAAAAAATTTTTTTGACAGTTTTAGTGATTTAAAGGTCCAGTGTGTAGGATTTAGTGGCATCTAGCAGTGAGATTGCAGATTGCAACAAACTGAATACCCCCTACTCTTCCAAGCGTGTAGGAGAACCTACAGTGGCCATGAAACTTGTGAAAAATGCGTAAGGCCCTCTCTAGAGCCAGTGCATCATTTGTCCATTCTGGGCTACTGTAGAAACATGGCGGTACAACAATCGCAAGCTCCGTGCAGGGGACCCGCTCCCTCTGTAGATATAAAGGGCTCATTCTAAGGTAACGAAAACACAGCAATTCTTATTTTCAGGTGATTATACACTAATTAAAACATACTTATGAATATTATATTCCATTTCTGCCAAGTCCATTCCACTAGATCCCACTAAATTCTACACACTGGACCTTTAAATCAGTGTAATGAAACTGGAACACAACAAAACATCTCATAATATTTACCAATATTCCATGACAGTAGAGTTCAAGGACCTTGTTGATTGCATTCTCCACTCATATTATTGCATTTTTGTCAAAACTGTATCTTTTAATAAACTCATTATCATCAATATTCTGAGAAGTTTGATTTAAAAAAAAACCCTGCTCAGAGGTTTGCTTCTGGTCGAAATCAGCCCTACATTAAAACACTTCAAGGGGATGCATTGGTGGGGGTGTGTTGTTTAAGGTACTGGTGAGACAATCCAATCCAGGAAGTCGAGTTGGAGCTGCAGATTAATGCATTTAAAGGCTTATCAGACATCACACAGCAGTTTGTAATACTCAAAGAGTAGCAAAAGTTGAACCCGGTTCAACTGTTTTGCTGGATGACCACTGCAGAGTTTCGAGCATACATTAGTGAGTTTAGTTGTGGGTCCCTGTGCTTTTACAGGGACAGGGACCACTGTCCCTGTAAAGGAAACACTGCTTCAGGGAAGAGGAAAGCTCTGTCTGTTAAGTGATGTGGTGGCCACAGCCTTTAAAGTTTCTCAGTTTCATCAGTTTTCTCTCCCCGCTGAAAAAGAAATGGAGCAAACAGGCAGAATATCCACTGTGAAAACAGAGACCAGGAGCCAAGAGGGATGAGCTCAGAGGCTATGTTTGAAAGATAGGATGATGAGTACAAGAAAATGAGGACACATGGGGGAGGATGGCTTTGAATCAGGAAAGACTTATTCTACAGCATATTTCCTGGACCACACTTCACTGGAACACATGCCAGTTGCTCAGATGGGAGATTACATTTGAAAAAAAACATGACGAAATTTATACTGCCTATCCAAGATTAGTAAAGAGTAAATACACACAACTTAGTTTATGCATCAATTGAATTATAGCTGATAGAATCAGGCTGACGCAAGTTACATGGAAGTGTGGGCTTCAAAACAAAATAAATCAAACATATCACTGAAATGGAGACAGAACTGCTTTCTGTTTGACTAGAACCCATCACCGATAAGAGTTCATAGTTACCACTAAATTACCAAGGACATGACAAACTGTATTCCCCAGGGCTCCCTCAATGATCCAAACAGAGACATGAAGCCATGAAATTTCATGTTGGGCTACCAGATATGTTAAACTGGGTTGCACAAGATTTCTGAAAGCTACAGAAAAGTGACAAATTGAAAGAAAGAGCTCAATGAATGTGTGGAGACACATAATGAATGCAGATACATAGGTTGGAGGTTGGTCCATAGAGGCAGAAGAGGTTGCTCCTCCTCTATTTTTGAGAGGCAAGAGGAAGATCAAAATATAAAAGAGTAATTGGCTGAAATAAACCATCACCAAATCTCAGTATCATTTATAAAATTAAATTTCTCTCTTTGGAAAAAATCCATTATTGAAATTCTGATTAAAATGCTTCAACAGCGACACCTGCAGGGCAGGCAAGAGGGGAAAGGGCAGTGTGTGTGAAGCAGTGAGAGGATAGCAGAGGAGGACGGGCTCCTGCTGTTCTTCTTAGGGCGGGATCTCTTATATCAATTTAATGTACTTCATTTTTTTAATGCTAATCTATGATTGGCCAAAACACGTAAAATGATGCTGCAAAGGAGGACGTCCTCCCTAACCAATCAACAACCAGAATACAATATTGACATTGCATTCGTCCAATGACAGTTTCCAAATTTCATCTCCAACTCTCTACCACTGTATGCGGTACAGTGATAGGTAGCTTCTTACAGCAGCATATTAGAAAAGAAATTATAATGTGTAAATTGCAAACTACTTTTCAACACATCACTAAAAAAACGATGTGGGCTTCATAGACAATTGGCGGACTTTTTGGGGAAGACCTGGTCTGATTAGGAGAGACGGCATACATCCCACTTTGGATGGAGCAGCTCTCATATCTAGAAATATGGCTGAGTTTATTAGACCAAAACCATGACAATCCAGAGTTGAGACCAGGAAGCAGAGCTGCAGTCCTACACACTTCTCTGCGCTTCCATTAGAGCAGTTACCCACCCAATACTACATAGAAACGGTGTCTGTCCCCCGACCTCTCAAATCATTTAAATCAATTAACTCTAAAGTAAACAGAAGAGGAATCTTTCATAAAAATCTAATAGAAATTAACACCACCAATGTCACAGTGCAACAAAATAGGAGAATTAAATGTGGACTCTTAAACATTAGATCTCTGTCTTCCAAAGCTGTACTAGTAAACGACCTAATCTCGGATTATCATATTGATCTATTTTGTCTTACTGAAACCTGGCTGTGTCATGAAGAATATGTTAGCCTAAACGAATCCACTCCTCCAAGTCATATTAATACTCACATTCCTCGAGACACCGGCCGAGGAGGTGGAGTTGCAGCCATTTTTAACTCAAGCCTAATAATCAACCCTCGACCTAAACTTAATTATAACTCATTCGAAAGCCTCGTTCTTAGTCTTTCACACCCAACCTGGAAAACTTTACAGCCAATTCTATTTGTTATAGTGTACCGCCCTCCTGGCCCGTACTCTGAATTTTTATCTGAATTCTCAGAGTTTTTATCAAACTTAGTCCTTAGTACAGATAAAGTAATTGTAGTAGGTGACTTTAATATCCATGTGGACGTCGATATTGATAGTCTTAGCACTGCGTTTATCTCATTATTAGACTCAATTGGCTTCTCTCAGAGTGTAAATAAACCTACGCACTGTCTTAACCACACCCTCGACCTTGTTCTGACTTATGGCATTGAAATTGATCATCTAATAGTTTTTCCACAAAATCCTATTTTATCTGACCATTACTTAATAACTTTTGAATTCCTATTAATAGACTACACGCCATTAGACAAAAACATCTTTACTAGATGTCTTTCTGATAGTGCTGTAGCTAAATTTAAAGAAGCGATCCCACTAGTACTAAATTCAGTGCCATGTCTCAATACTACAAAGGAGTCTTATGCTAACTTTAGTTCCTCTGAAACTGATAATCTTGTTGACAGTACCGCAAGCTCCATGCGAACAACACTCGACTCTATCGCTCCTTTAAAAAGGAAGATAATAAAACATAAGAAGCTAGCTCCATGGTATAACTGCCAAACCCGTAAATTAAAGCAAACATCGCGAAATTTTGAAAGGATTTGGCGTTCCACCAAACTGGAAGAATCTCGTTTAGTCTGGCAAGATAGTCTTAAAACATATAGAAAGGCCCTCTGTAATGCCAGAGCTGCCTATTACTCATCATTAATAGAGGAGAATAAAAACAGCCCTCGGTTCCTTTTCAGCACTTTGGCCAGGCTGTCAAAGAGTCATAACTCTATTGATCCATGTATTCCTATAGCTCTCAGTAGTAATGACTTTTTGAGCTTCTTTAATGACAAAATTCTAACTATTAGAGACAAAATTCATCACCTCCTGCCCTCAATAGGCACTGATTCACCCTCCAATTCAGGAACCTTAGAAATAGCTGCTAAACCCGATATATATTTCGACTGTTTCTCTCCAATCGACCTTTGTGAATTAATTTCAATGATTTCGTCCTCTAAACCTTCATCCTGTCTCTTAGACCCCATCCCAACTAGGCTGCTTAAGGAAGTCTTACCCTTAGTGAGCACTTCTTTACTAGATATGATCAATCTGTCTTTAGTAACAGGCTATGTACCACAGTCCTTTAAAGTAGCTGTAATTAAACCTCTTCTTAAGAAGCCTACACTGGATTCAGCCGTTTTAGCCAACTACAGACCTATATCTAACCTTCCCTTTCTCTCTAAGATCCTCGAGAAAGCAGTTGCCAATCAGTTATGTGACTTCCTACATAACAATAGTTTATTTGAGGATTTTCAGTCAGGTTTTAGAGCGCACCATAGCACAGAGACAGCATTGGTGAAAGTTACGAATGACCTCCTAACTGCATCGGACAAAGGACTTCTTTCTGTACTTGTCTTGTTAGATCTTAGTGCTGCATTCGACACCATTGACCATCACATCCTGTTACAGAGACTGGAACATTTAATTGGTATTAAAGGAACTGCATTAAGCTGGTTTAAATCCTATTTTTCAGATCGACTTCAGTTTGTACATGTTAACAATGAATCCTCCATCCACGCAAAAGTTAGACACGGAGTTCCACAAGGTTCTGTGCTTGGACCAATACTGTTCACCTTATATATGATTCCTTTAGGTAATATTATTCGGAAACACTCCATAAATTTTCATTGTTACGCTGATGATACCCAATTATATTTATCAATGAAGCCAGATGAATTATATCAGTTAACTAAACTTCAAGTGTGCCTTAAGGACATAAAGACCTGGATGACTGACAATTTTCTGCTACTGAACTCAGACAAAACTGAAGTTATTGTGTTTGGCCCTCAACACCTTAGAAACACATTATCTAATGACATAGCTACTCTGGATGGCATTACCTTGGCCTCCAGCTCCACTGTAAGGAATCTGGGAGTTATCTTTGACCAGGATATGTCCTTCAGCCATCATATAAAACAAATTTCAAGGACTGCCTTTTTTCACCTACGTAATATAGCAAAAATCAGGCACATCCTGCCTCAAAAAGATGCAGAAAAACTAGTCCATGCATTTGTTACTTCTAGGTTGGATTATTGTAATTCTTTATTGTCAGGCTGCCCTAACAAGTCTCTAAAGACTCTCCAGCTGGTCCAGAATGCAGCTGCACGTGTACTAACAAAAACTAGGAAAAGAGATCATATTTCTCCTATTTTAGCTTCGCTACATTGGCTTCCGGTAAAATCCAGAATAGAATTTAAAATACTTCTCCTTACTTATAAAGCTCTTAATGGTCAGGCGCCTTTATATCTTAAAGAGCTCATAGTACCTTATTACCCCACTAGAGCACTGCGCTCCCAAAATGCAGACTTACTTGTGGTTCCTAGAATAACTAAAAGTAGAATGGGAGGCAGAGCCTTCAGCTATCAGGCTCCTCTCCTGTGGAACCATCTTCCAGATTCAGTCCGGGGGGCAGACACCCTCTCTACGTTTAAGAGTAGGCTTAAAACTTTCCTTTTTGATAAAGCTTATAGTTAGGGCCGGCCAGGCTCGCCTTGGACCGGCCCCCAGTTATGCTGCTATAGGACTAGACTGCCGGGGGACTTCCCATGATGCACTGAGCTCCTCTCTCCTCTCTCCTCTCTCCTCCTCCTCCTCCTCTCCATTTCAATGCTTCATGTACCATTAATGCATGTTACTAACTTGACTTCTTCCCCGGAGTCTCTGTGCTCTCTCATCTCACAGGAAGATCCAGCGCCTGAATGGTGGGCCACGGCTGTGGGGGCTGTGGCGTGGTCCCGTGGATGTCCTGCTTCTATTTCTATTTCTGCTACTGATATTATTGCTGCTATTATAAATTCATAGCTCTACTTACATTACTGCTGTTATGGTTATTGTTGTTGTTGTTATTATACTTCTCTGTGTCTCTCCCCTCCCCACCCCCCTCTCCCCTTCCCCCGTCCCCCTCCCTCCTTCTTTCTCTGTAAACCCAACCGGTCAAGGCAGATGGCCGCCCACCTAGAGCCCGGTTCTGCTTAAGGTTTCTTCCCGTTAAAGGGGAGTTTTTCCTTGCCGCTGTCGCCAAGTGCTTGCTCATGGGGGGAATTGTTGGGTCTCTGTAAATGAGTACGGTCTCGACCTGCTCGATGTGTAAAGTGCCCTGAGATAACTTTTGTTGTGATTTGGCGCTATATAAATAAAATTGAATTGAATTGAATTAAAAAATTACATTTTATTTAGGCCTTTTCAACAGAGTCCAAATATTGTTAGCTAATGGTGAGAATGGATTTCAGCTGTCAGGGCTGGATACACGGCGAGACTACGGTGGTGTGCGGCAGCCCAGCATGCTGCTGCTCTGAAGTGAACTCCTCTCATTAACAATAGAAAGTTAGTGCATATAGATAAGAGTAAGTCATGTATTTGATACATGCATTAATACTTTTTGATGTGAACCTACACTTTTAGATCTGTGAATGTTTTAGTGTTCAATCTTTCTAGTATTCAGCACTGATCTGTACCTGTATCAGATTATAAGCTTTGTGGTATTTCTGTATACTAAGAAAATACATAGGAAACACATGTAAATCATGTGATATGTTGTCTGTTTTTGATGAGAACATAAATCTGTTGTCACAATAGAACAATACTATAAATTTGAAGTTAACTTTGTTTAACTTTGTTGGTAAAATGACACATCTGAAGCATTCCAGGGCTAAAATGAGCACTTCTTTGTTTAGAAACAATATGTGCTAAATGTATTTAAAGAAGCAGCCTTTTCACCACTTTTCTTTTGAAAGCAAATTGTTTTATATGCCGTTCAGTGAATAGCATATAAAATTATCCCCCCCTCCGATTTCATCGGGTGAGAGACAGTGATATAGTCAGCATCAGAAATTAACAGGGGGCAAGGGAAAAAATGCCCTAAGAAATCTCAGAATGCCCCTAGAAACCGTGATTAAGTGGCAAAAATTGCCCCCAAGATTTCGAAAAAAAATAATTTTATATTTACCACTTAAGGCCAATATCCTAATCCTACATTAAGCCATCATTTTATTTTCATTCAATTCATTTAATTTCCATTTCCGTCTATAACACACATTCACACAAACAGTGCTGTTGTTCACACTACGCTGCTGTTACAATACCTGGCAGAGGCCATGCAATCCTGTACCTGCAGTAAAGTTGGCTGTTGCTGTGGACCAGTACTTCATTAAAAAAAGTTCAAAGAAAGCAACCCAAATCCTGGGCTGTCAAAGAAAGTTGCTGCTTCTACAATTGAAGAATGGAAAATAGACTGGCTTGGTGTTGAAGAGGTGAATAAGACGACTCTCCTCTACTGTAAAGCATGCAGGGCTCAACCACCCAAAATAGCCTTGGACAGCCAAAAACTAATCACGACTTTGGTAAAGGAAGCCAACAGGTCAAAAAGTAGTCAGCTCATCGTGACCAAACAAGCAAGCATAATCAATTAGCTAACTAACGTTAATGTTACAGCCTACATGTGGGTCTTGCCGACTGGTAGGGTGATCAGTGCTGTTTTATACAGGCTGTTTTATACTCTCTCATACATATACTCTTGCTCTTTTATAGAGATACCACATTATAGCTGTAAAGAAGATCTGTCATCAACACTGAACCAAACAAAGCCACCATAATGCCGCCACTGTGTATGCTTTTACATAGCATGCTGGCGTGACGTGTAACACAACAGCGTCAGGTCCCTGTCCCGCCGTACCGGCTATCCCTTACACAGACATGGATCCGGCTGTGACTACCTCCATAGCCAGCTTATTGGTGGAGCTAGTTTAAAAGTGGGTAAAAAACAAATGTGCCCAGCAATAAAGGTGCATAGGAAAGGAGCACAGCCTCTAATTCGGCTGCACCAACAGTAGCAGCAATTGAAATAGATGACACAGAGTCTGACTCTGACAGTGAAACCCATGTATAATATGAATTCTACTCAAGTAGCCCATGAAGTATGGTTGGTTGTTGTGACTGACTTATTGAATACTTTGTTTAATGGCTATTACTTTAACAATAGTTAAATAGTATTAAATAGTTGTTACTTGAATTCAATTCTGTTAATGTTGTTGTTTGTAAGTTTGTTTGCATTTACAGTTGTGAAACACTTTTATTTCCTCAAATATTTTTAACAGACCTTCTACAGTTTCTAAAGAGGAACTTTAAAAAAGACCATAAACTAGTACATTTGAAAGACTGTGAAGTTTTCAATTGATCTAGAAAGTAATGCATTATACATATACGAAGGCTAGTAGGAGATAAATAAAAGCCTAAATATTTAAAACTGTCTCCTGCTTTCTCTCACACATACAGATTGTATTCTATACACATACACACACACTTCTCTTTGGAGCAGCAATAGTAAGGTTTTTATTTACTCATGTTGGCACAAGGTGGTGATTACTGTATGCATTTTAATCTGGGCTCATTTCACATTAAAAACAGCAACTTTATGCACTAATTACTATTTTATTAGTGCCCCAATTTTTTAGACAGTGAGGGCAAAAGTTACCCCTCAAATATTTTTTTAAATTTCCTACACTGGACATGTACGATTCCATGTTACATTCTGTTTGAATGTAGGTTGCTATACTTTAGCAGGTTATGTTATAAATTATGTTCGTGTATGGTGTTTTCCATGTGCCCCTTTTTAACTTTGAGCATCTGCCCCTCTAAAGGTCTCTGCACAGCCCTGCATTTGAACATAAGAACATAATTTAAACATAAGAAAGTAGAGATAAGTAGTTAACTCATGTAAAATAATATGATGCCACCGCTGATACATTAGGGTCACTAGAACTTACTGATTTGGTGAGGATTAAAATATGAATCATATGCTATGGCCTTCACAGTCACCAGACTTCAACCCAACTGAACACCTATGGGAGATTCTCCACCACTATCAAAACACCAAATCAGGGGAAATCTTTTGGAAGAATGCTGGACATGCCTCCAGTAGAGTTCCACACACTATGACCTGAAGCTGTTCTGCGGTGAAACAAATCCTTACTAACACACTTTACAGTAACACACTCACTGTGTTTTAGTGTAAAGGTCATGGTGGAAATTTATTTCTGAACGACTTTTGCTTTCTTTACAATAGGTTTTGCATTCCTCACTATACTTGTGCATTACCTTGCATTAAGTTTTGCATTATGCAACTCTGTTTGCATTCCCTCTGACATTTCCTGAAGAACCCCAATACCCTAGCTAGCTACAGCCACTGTGGCTGTGTGGCTGTGTGGGCTGGGTGCTGGAACATCACTTATTGCTATGGTTGAAGCTATGGCTGCTGCTGTGATTATGGCTGTAGCTATGCTTTGCTATGGCTACACCTGTGGCTACTGTGGCTATTGTTTACAGCACCTACTATAATAATATTGGCAAAGAAAGCGTAGTAAAGCCATGCCCCCCAGGATTTGAACCCAGTGCTTCCATCAGACATGACAGACTGCACCTGTACAACCCCTGCATGTCGTTAGAGTTACATCTATTAAAAATGAATGTGTCACAGCCATGGTAATCTGAACAGCCACAGCCATAACCATAGCTACAACCATATCCATGCCATGCCATAGCCATAATTACAGCTACAGCCAGCCAATCATAACAGTGTAGAAAACTAACTATCCAATATTTATCTTAATATTAGCTGCAATGATACAGACTTGTGACTGAGTTACTTACTGTGACAATAGAAACAGCCAGCCACAGCAAAGAGAACAACCACTATGCTGTGGGCACAACCAGTGGCTGTAGCAACTGTCACACAGTAGCAGCAAATTTGCAAAACTCACAAAAAACTTGCAAAAACTTGCAAAAATGCAAAAGTAATTCAGAAGATATTTCCCACCACGACCTTTCAGGGGCTCTGTACCTGTCTTGTTTGATATATTTTAAACACAACAATTAATTCTTATCCATTATTATCCATTTAGAGCTTCCTCCATGCCCTTGGCCCCAATGAATCTCTGGTTATGCAAGGTTCCCTTATGTTTTGCAATCATTTTACCAGCTCAAACACAGATGATAAATGCAAAAAGTGATATAAGGTTGAGGAAGTAATGCTGAGGTCTAGCAGGAATAAAAAATTAACCACATGCTCTGGAGGGAAAGCAGTGCAGATCACACATGACGGCGTCTGTTTGCTCTGTCAGAAATGGACTTTTTATCCAGTTTTAAGCCACATTTTTACGATACACTTTTTAGATCTTAGTCGTTTTTTACTGTATCTTTTAACCGGATAAAGGATTTACTTTAAGAAAGTTACTTCTGATTCCTGCTGCCAATGGACTTCTTTTACTTAACTGTGTCTACTCAGCCTGAACACAGAGGATACACGTAACTCCTGCCCTGTCTGTAGCAGCCGTTAGCTGTACGGCTTGCCTTCACCTGGTGGTTAAGTTAACTTTGCATGCAGTCCTGCTAACAACCATGGCTGCCATCTTACCTTTTCACAAATGAAGGCCTGCAGGCTGAGCTCAGGGAGAAGGACAGGTTAATCCTGGAGTTTTCAGCTGTAGCCATAGCCCAGGCTAAGCATCTTTCCCTTCTAAGAAAGCCAGATTGTGCCAGCCAGTCCTGCTTCCCTGACCCTTCGGCCTTGGTCCAGGACACCACCCCATGGTCAGGAGATGTACCGATCTTCCCTTCTGACTTTTCAACACTTGGGGAGGAGGTTTGGCTCAGCCTTGGGGTGAAACCCAGTAACAAAGTCTGCTCTACTCCCTGCCTGAGAGCCTTTGGGCCCTTGTGAAGAATAAAAAACCTAGTTCAGACACCACCCCCAGCTGCAAGCACAGGAAACACTTCAGCTTGAGAACAAATTTCGAGTTCTGGCTGAACTAGGCTGTCCACCTTCTCTCCCCCCCCCCCCCCTTTCTCATGAAGTAGCCCATCATCAACCCTTTGGTCAAGATGGCTTTAATCAACACAAGGTCGGAGTGTAACAAGTTGTTTACCCTAAGAGACTTCTTTGTGTCTCTTGATTAGGGCTGGGCGATATGGACAAAATCAAATATCATATTTTTAAAGAAATACCTCAATATTGATATCGTGACAATATTGTAGAATATTGGCGCTTTCACATAATATTGACACAATGGGATTTTTAACCAATAATCATCAGTAATGTTGATATAATAACTAAATAGGCAAAGGCAAATAATAGAACAGCTAGAACAGTCTGTTAAGTTCATAAAATGACATCCCTTTACTGTAATGAAGCTTTTAAAACCAGGCAAGACAACACTTATGCTATATCACGATATTACGATATCCAATATCTAAAACAATATCTATTCTCATATCACAATACCGATATAGTATCAATATATTGCCCAGCCCTACTCTTGATCTTGACTTCTTGTTTATAACTGAGACCTGGTTGAAATATGGAGACAACACGGCCTTGACTGAGCTGTGTCCCATGGACTGTGACTTTGTCAGTGTGCCCAAGAGGTCGAGGAGAAGGCTTAGCTGCTGTTTTTAACAAACAACTGCCACTCTGTGGGTATTGGTGATTTCAACACTTTTGAGGTGCATATGCTCAGGATTGGATTGGCTAATCCTCTCTTCTCTGTGCTGATTTACCTCCGATCTGGCCCAAATAATGGCTTTTTAAGTGAATTTGCCGATTTTTTATCTTCTGTGGTTGACAAAGTTATGATTATTGGTGATTTCAATATACATGTTGATGATGCATAAGATAAGTTTGCTGCAGAGTTTTTGAGTACTACCTGTCCAGATCAATGACATAGTCTGCTCCTTTAACAACCTCTGTTTGTCAACTTTAGATTTGGTTGCTCCTTTTAAAAACAAATTGATTTGTACTCATCCCTTTGGATAACCTATAACATATGTTATCTAAAAAGAGTGCAGAAAGGTTGAGCGTAGGTAGAAAAACACTAAGCTGGAGGTTCACTTTACTTACATGAAGGAATTAGTTTCATCTTTTCAACAGAAAGTGAAAGAGGTGAGAACTGCCTATTTTTCCAACCTGATTCACTGTAATAAGAAAAATCCTAGGGCTTTGTTTAGCACAACTGAATGGTGAACCCTACCCCTCTCCCTGTACCGGTCTGTTCACATGACGACTGTGAAATGTTTCTATTATTCTTGGATAAGGTCACTGACATAAGGTCTAACATTGCCTTCCTGTACCCCTGGGGTAGACAGTCCAGCCCATGTCTCTATTGAGCCAGTTTAGCCCAATTTCTTTGGAAGAACTCACAGCCATTGTATCCCAAATGCGTCCCTCTACTAGTCCTCTTGACATTGTTCCAACCTCTCTTTTTAAAGATGTTTTCAGCTCCTTAGGCCCCATCATACTCTCCATTGTGAAGAGCTCCCTTAGCTCTGGCTGTGTGCCTGATTACTTTAAACATGCTATTATTCAGCCACTCTTAAAAAACAAGCCTTGACCCATTTCTTCCCAGTAACTATAGACCTATATCCAAACTTCATTTCATTTCCAAAGTCTTGGAGAAAGTAGTTTGTAAGCAACTCCTACATGTCCTAAACAACAATGACATCTTTGATAAGTTCCAGTCTGGTTTTCATCTGAGGCACAGTACTGAAACTGCTCTTCTCAGAGTTTCAAGTGATATCCTAATGTGTACTGATGCTGGGGAGTGTTCAGTTCTGTTGCTCCTTGACTTAAGTGCAGCCTTTGACACTGTTTACCACTCTATTCTCCATAGTAGGCATCAGCAATGGGTGGGTAAAACTGGGACTGCCTTTGACTGGTTTGCCTCCTATTCGTCAGATAGAAGTTTTTCTGTGGCTATTGATGATTATGTCTCCTCATCTGCTATGTTGTATTGTGTGCCCCAGAGTTCAGTCCTTGGTCCTATTCTTTTCTCCCTGTATGTGCTTCCCCATGGTGTCTTAATTAGGTGTTTTTAGTGTATTTCTTATGCGGACAATACACGGCTGTACTTCTCATTCAAACTGAATGACCTTAGTAAGCTCTCTACCTTGCAAGACTGCTTAACACCTATCAAGGACTGGATGTCATATAACTTATAATCTAGGCCAAAAACTAAGGGTGACCGAGCTCCCAGTCTCTGGAACCAACTTCCCTTAGTTATACGAAATGCAGAGTGAGTGGAGAATTTTAAGAAGCTGTTCAAAACTCCCTTGTTTCGTAAGTACTTTGTTTAATTTGTGTTTGCCTTCTGTGCAGTTGTCTTTATATTGTTATTTTCTTTTTTTACTGTTTCTAACTTTGTATTTTTATTTTCCTTAATGTTTTTATTGTACAGCACCTTGTAACTCATGTTTTGAGAGGTGCTTTATAAATAAAATTTACTTTGTTACTACTTTGCTCTAGACTCTGTTCTGCATCTAGACAGATGAATAATGTTGATATATGGAATATGTCAGACTATGTCATATGATGTTAGACAACATGGAAATTCACACTGTTGTTTGTAAAAAACCTCTTTTTTTGCCCAGCCGGACAGTCACCTGCATAGTGGCAGAGGTGAATCTGACTCTGTGTGTGTGTGTGTGTGTGTGTGTGTGTGTGTCTGTCTGTCATCACATCTTGATGACTGCGCTGGCTTGGTACATAACCCAGAATCCATGCAGCATGCCCTAAACACAATTTCTGGCCTATACCCGTTCTTTGCTCATCAGGTCAACATTCAAAAAACTGAAGTCATGGCAGAACTCACTATTCAACCTCCTTCATCCCCCAGCTTCCAAATCAATGGTGTTTCACTCAAAGTAGTGGACCAGTTCACCTATCTTGGCTCCACTCTCTCCTCAGACTGCTCCCTTGAAATTGAAATAAACAACAAAATGCATCAACAAAACCTCATCAGCCCTTGGGCGCCCCCGTAGAAGGGTTTTTGAAAACAAAAACCTGAAGGTCAGCACCAAGGTTGCCGTATACAATACGGTATGTGCCTCCACTCTGCTCTATGAGGCAGAAACGTGAACCCCCATACAGCCTTCCACACCCAATGTCTTCAAAAGATCCTTGGCCTGTCTTGAGAAGATTGAATCCCTATACTAATATTCTTTCCATGACCAACTCCATCTGCATGGAAGCAGCAGAGGTTGCTGGACAAAAGAACTATACCAAAGACCTCCTGAAGCACTGCAATATAAATCCTACCAATCTTGAACCTTTGGCACTCAATATGTCTGCCTGGCAGGCCACTTGTGCTTGGATGATCAAACAAATATATTACACCAACCAACAGAGGAGGACTGAAAGATGTGCCCAACAACACCAGAGGACTGCCGCCATTACCCCAACATCTGGGCTCCCTTGCCCCACCTTGGACAAGTGTGTGGCTCACGCATTGGTCTCCACAGCTATATGAAGTGACCCTGCTCCAGTTCCTTGCCCATTATTATGACAGATTTTCCAGACTGCTCCAGCTTTCACTGCTAATCTAACCTCAAGGAGCCTCACTATTCTGTAGGCTCTATATAATTACTGATAACAAACAAATGTCCATCAATATACACAAATAACTCATGAAGATAAATACAGTGCTCCTTGACACCCTTTGTGAACCCTACAGATCATGGTCATTATTTTTGTAAAAAATATGAAAATAACCTTATTAAATATTAATCTAAACCCCAATTTGTTACACAGACAGTCCATGTAATGGACAAAAAACAAAAAAATATGATACATTTTTGTTGATTTAACAAAAGTAGTTGATTTAACAAAAACTCAGATTTCATGTTGCAAAAATGTCAATAGATTGTGGCACCTCCTCTATAACAGCAATTACTTCAACTAAACGTCTTCTACAGCAACTATCAGTTTCTTGCATCTGCTTTGGGGGAATGCAACACTTATGGATGCCAACCACCATAAAACAACAGAAGAAGAGGGGGTGGAACTCATGAAACTCAGATCAAACTTTCAAACTAGGCAGTCTTGATCAAATATGAATCAAGATTATGTTACTGCATTGCCTGTTTATCACCTCAGATGTTTCCAGAAAGATATTTTAGTGTAGCTGTAATATGAGAAAGTTTGTTGCGCAGCCGCCATGTTGAAAACAGATGAGCCAAAACCAAGCACCGCCCAACACACAGTATGTCACCCACATGTCAAGTCTTGTGATTGATTCGCTTGCTCCACGTGAAAACGTCTTTCATCGGACGGACGTAACCCTTTACATACCCTTTCTGCAACGTTACTGCTGTCATTCACAACACAGCCATACCAGCATTTTACCTGAAATGTTACTAGGTCTATAGGTGGGAAATTGGCGGTACAGATTTCCCTGAATATCGATCCCTGCTCCAATCCACACATGACCCCATGCAGGAAATGTTCCTGAGCATTTCACGGATGTGAAAGGGCCTAAACACTTGTGATAAAGATATGTAATGGAGGCATGATATTTTACAACATATTTTATTTTAACAATAAATTTTATTGTATAAAATTACATCAGTGCACTAAAACAGTAAACTTCACTTGGAATTTAATAATTATAAATAACTAAATAAAAAAACATTAATATATTAAACTTGAATTGAGAAAAAGGATCAGACAACATATACATCGATACCGATATATCTGTGATATATATATATATATATATATACATACACACACACATATATACATATACATATACATATATATATATATATATATATATATATATATATATATATATATACACACACACATATATATATACATATATATAATGGCTGATAATATCAGCAGTCCGATATATCGGTTTGGCTCTAGTTTTGATTGTGTGATTGATTCAGTTTTCTTCTGATTGTTAAAGCATGCACATGTATCCCAGATGCAAATCAAATCTCTAGATGTTATGTTCAGGTTGGCTTCTACCTGATTTATTATCTTTCTTATGTTTCTTGGGGATATTTTAGAAAGGCGTCCACTTCTGACGCCTCCGACGTCCACTGGCTGAGTTGGAGTCATGTTGAATACTCTCCATTTGCAAATTACAGTGGAGGGATGGAGCCCGAATATTTTGGAGATGATTTCAAGGTGAAACAAGGTGAGAGAGAGGGACATGACATGCAACAGGGGTCCCCATCTGGAGTTGAACCACAGACATTGCAATTATGTGGCATGTGCTGTAACCATTTGGCTTCCAGGGCGCTCCAGGAGATGATTTTATAACTTTCCCCCGACTGATGTCCTCTCACTTCCCTCTTCCTGACTTCCTCTGAGATCTATTTTCCTCTCTGCACCTGTATGGGTATGCTGTGGCTACGCTGTCTCACCCAGAGCGCAGAGAGGGCCAGTTGTGGAGTAGCATGATTTTAGTTTCCATATAGTTTATATGTGTAAATATATATATCCATAGATATATATATTTACACATATAAACTATATATATAGATATATAGGCAAATTGAGAGCGCTGGGTTGCAGCAGCAGCGGCGGTCTCTCTCTTGGATCCGATGAATGTGTTCAGTTGAACACAGGGAGAAGTTCAGCTCGTCCAGCGAGGGTTGAATCTTCCGTCGATGGGGGAAAAAGTCCACATGCACGGGGTTACCTCCTTTAGTAAGCTGGCTCATGGAGAAAGCAATGCTTCCTCCAGCGCTGTTACAGTGGAAAGGCAATGTTGAATTCACGCAGTCACTTCTTAAAGGGTCACGGCTGTGTAGCCATGATTCCTGGTGGTGTTTGTGGGTCTCTGCCAATCAGAGACTAGGGTTTGAGCTCCCTGCCAAGTTCTCACCAAGGTGCGAATTCGACAAAGCATTATGGGAGGTGGAGTCTGTGAGCAGCATTTTGGTGCTGCCCCCATTGTTTCAGGGGACAAAGAACAAAGGAAGCCTCATGGTCAGGCTTCAGGTTTTACATGTCAGCCTGCCTTTGTCTGACCCCATGGTTGAGGCCCAACATAACTAAATAACAAAACTGACTTATGGGGAATTAATTTGCTCAAACCTAAAAGCCAAATTAAGACAGCAGTTTGACTTATACATGAATCAGTCAGATGAATAATGAATCAGCATTTTGTGTTTCCTAATAACTGTCAATTTTAGTGCTGTGTTTACAGTTACTGAGGTCAACAACCTTTTAACAGCTTAAGAAAACATCATGTTAATAGAGTTGTTGTGTAGTGTTAGTACCTGTATGAAAAGATCTGTAAGTCCTTTTATAGCAGGTTTTAATCTTGTGCTTTGATTTTTGTTTGTTAGGATGCCCTTTAGTTTGCATTTGGATAACAGATTGTGGATTTAAAAATATTTACCAGAATAGTTATTCATCTAGATACAGTTATATATATAAGTTATACTTCTTTCAGACTTTGTGAGTTTGTTTCTGACAGGATGACTAACATCTGTGACATAGCTTAGTGACCTAGTTATTACTCGTGCTCTCAACACCATTACTGCATACCCTCACAACTGACTGCAAACCATTCTGCATATCTTTCGTGGAGCAGTTCTTACAAAGCTAATATGATCATTTCCATTTTGGATTTTATAATTCCCTTCATTCCCTCCCAGGTCAGCCCTGTTGGTGGTTTGCAATTTCAACAACACAGATTCATGTCAAAATCCACCAAAGTTAAACTACAGGAAAGCACTGCGCAAATTTACTTCCAGCAAATCCATAGATTGAGGCCTTTACTGAAATAGTGTGATTTTGCTCCACTTTTTTGCTCCATTTTACCAATGAAACAGCTTTTTCTTTCCAAAACAGCTGTGTGACAAACATACTGTATGACAAACATTAGTAGAACTGCAACTGTGAACTTTAACTACAGCTGGAAGTGAACTACTAACCATGGCAACCGTAGTGTCTCAACCTTTTCCCTCAGCTACACAGCCTCTCTGCTACTGCTCCCACAGTGTGCAGCCTCACTGTCATGGGAACAGGTGCCGCCCAGAGCTAAGTGAAGGGTCTGAGATGAGACCCCCCACCCCCACACAGCTGAGACCCTTCATTTGGTGACCTGCGAAAACATGTCAGTCTTCAAACTACAGCTGAGGGAAGGCTGTGTGTCTGGGCCTGGGGCTAATGCTGTGTGTGTGTGTGTATGTGTGTGTGTTTGTGTTCTGCCAAGACACACCTCCCTCCTTCCTGCCCTTATCCACGCTACTGACTCCTGCCCTGAACAACCTGGGCAAGCAGGGCTGTCACCACACAACAGTCCTCAGTATGTGTGAGTGTGTTTGTGTGTTTGACAGACTAAGAGAAAAGGGAACATGTCTAAAGAAATTAAACATAGGATAGTGACAGCTTGATAAGTGGTACATTATACGTACATAATGACTTCTAAGGAAACATTTCATATTCGATTAAGATAAAACAAAAAGCTCAAAGGTCAGTGGATTGTGGGGGGGTGGTGGGTGGGGGGACTTTCCATAATCCCTTCAGTGAAAAGAACATGCTCCTTCAAATGAGACAGACTATGTCAGTGTGTGTCTACTGGTCAGACAAATCAGAAGGAACCACCAGAAATAGCACCATTGTTAGCTAATTGTCCAAACTTCCCTGAAGGCACCCGGCCATGGGAGCAGAAGTCATGGGAACGGGTGCCATGGTAACAGCCAGTCAGAGCCTATTAATGACCCGCAGGACTGAAGGGTCATGTTCAGTCCCGACCATTAGCAGCTGAGTCACGCTGCTGTGTGCTGAAGCAGCTGATCCTCTGCTGGAGTAAACTGCCCTCACAGCTTGGAACCAGGAAACTGCACTGCAGTGTGTAACTACACTCTACCACACAGAGTCAATACTGAGAGTGACACCACTTCTCAAGCTCTGGTACCTGCAGCAACCTGCACACCATCTCCTCTGTGGCTGTGCACACACTGTCTGCAAGAATTACACTCGTGTGAGTTGCACTCTTGTCCATGCAGGAATTGTCATGGCTCTCCCACACTGTAGCGGGGCGCTCTGGACAAATCTTCAGCAAGCACATGAGCACACGCAGTCAGCATGGTCGTGCTGACTGCGTGTTTCAAATTTTGAGAGGCACATGTTGTGTCCACAATTATGTAATTGGGAGTGTGCATGTTTGCAAAGCCAGGTGCAAGAAGCATGCAACAGGCCTTAGGGTAGCCATCTGTACAAGACAAGAGTGTAGTGAAGCTCTTACCATATGTTCATAGAACAACACTATCAACAAGGTCTCAGACACAAAGTTAACTTTGACTTAACTTACACCTAAAGTGGCAAAGATCAGATTTGAATGAAGTAAAACAAAATGTCAGTCCGACTATCAGGCTAGCTGAGCTCACTGTAACAAAAGCTGCCAGGTGAATGTGAAGTCAAAGCTTTACGGTCTCAGTACACAAAACATAATTTGAGGTGGGAATATGATAAAAAGAAAAACATCCTTATCACTAGACCTTGGAGACTCCACTGCTGACCAGTTGTGTGAAAGGGGAGAACCAAAAAAAAGTTGTATAAAGTATAAAGTTTATTCCCAGACATGGTGTGCATTGTTCCTGTGTGAACTTTATGCACATACATTTGTGTGGTTAAACATCACATTTAAATTCAGATTCAGACCACTCATATGTACTCCTAAATCCATCTGATTTGTGGTGATGAGACCTCAGTCTGTACTTTTAGATCAGGATTCATGCAACATCTGCCTCACTGCAGTGTGACATTCATCGAGATGCCTGGGTTTTATTGGGTATGTGTGATTAAAAGAAAATACGTAGCAACATTTTTTAGACCAAATACCAAATATTGATAATATGGCAAGATTTTGGAGATGTCTATTGGCATTTTCAGAGATGTTCAAATGGAAATTTAGAGAGAATCTTTCTGATGTAAATATGATGGCATTTGAAAATGAAAGGCAGTTCTGCCGAAATCATACTGGTGTTGGGTCTCACCGGCCGACCACATGTGTCAAGACTCTAAGAAACACAGAGTCTTTAAGAAACTCAACTTCCTACAGTCTTTGGTTGTTTGCACCAGGTGTGAACTCCACCAATGGACCCAGGCTAACAAAACCAAAGCTCCCCCTCTTCACACTCCTTTTTTCTTCCACTGCTGCTGCAGAAGGCAGCAGCAACTGCTCTCTTTCCCCTCATGGCTGCTGCAGGAGCAGCTCTGCTCCCCAGCTCTCTGCTCTCTCGTGTGGCCTGCTCACAGCGGACACACACAGAACTCTCCTGAACAAGCAGCGACGCAAGAGCCTGCTTAGGATCCAGCAACAAAGGCAAGTTAGTATTGAGCTGCTAACTCTGACAACAAAAGGGACAATCAGCGGCCTCTTCAGTGACCTGGGCCGTCTGACCTGCACAACTGGAGCACCAACTATCCAGCAAGGCCTGCATCCTTCAGCCTTGGAGTTAAACTCTTCTCAGCCTGACTCATCCACAGATTCGCCAGCTAAGAAGCAGCACACCACAAAGCATCTCTCTCCCTCCATGGACACGGTAACAACTGGGCATAGCCTAGTAACATATAGTGTAGCATAGCACGGCTAAACAAGACTGTTTAACTCAATCAATGTACTGTACATGTATTGACTTGGCTATTCATTGAACTATAGTTGTGATGCCCTATTCATGGTCAGGTTATTGCATAGTCACACTGCTAAGTTAATGTTAGCATGCTTACACACGTTACATCCAGTAACTAGGCTTTGCATGGAACTAATCTCTTCCTAACCTGGCACCTTCATCCTACACCAATTGGCCTTGAACAGAGACCCACACAGTTAAGAGGTTTAAAACCCAACTTTGCACAATTTGCTTCAGGCAGCACATGTGGTTCAAGACACCACATGGTCTGGCCTTTTGTCTCTGTGGTTTTCTTTGTCGGCCATATTGTCTGCATGCCATGTGCTCAGTCTTGCTATCCCCCCCCCCCCACACACACACATACACACATACACACATAAACATCCACATCCGTAAATAGGTACACGTAGTTAGATTCCATATTGTGTGTGTGTTTTTACTCCTTTAGTACATTTTAGCTAAGATTACAGATTGTGTGTTTTTGATCTTTAACCTTTTTTTAATAAATGCTTTTGGATATATATGCCATCTGTTTAATGTTGCACAAGAGTGAATTTTGCCAACCTCTGCTCTGCAAAGAACTCCAAAATCCTTCAACCTTAACTTGACAACCTATTGATATGGTGACTTTGTTTATAGTTATTGAGTTAATTATTAATCAAGTTTCCAAATTTATAGTTTTGTAAATTTTGAGAATCTTTTTCCCTGACCCCAGGGTGGCGCCCCGTTATTAGTCACTTATTAATAAGTTCTATTAATTTTAATAATTAATAATTATTAATTATTGCTGATAGCCAAACTTGTAGCCAAGGCCCAACACTGGCATGCTTCCATGATTAAAATTTCATTGCTTTTCCTTTTTTTTTTTATACACAGTAAGATCATGTGTAAAGCAATCATGAAGCCACATAATGAATCTGCAGAGAATCTAATCTCAAATGTGGCTGCTTTCCAGCAGCCACATTTGTATGGAGAAACTGCTGACACATGCAGAAATTGGCCTCTAAAGTGAGAATGTGACACAGAACATCAACTTTTTTTGCTCTGAATGTGAAGTCCTACCTACCTATCAGCACTCAGTGTCTACTGTATTCTAGTAGTTGATATGTCAATACACCAGTGGCACCAACATGATAAATTCTCAGTTTATTTTAATCACCCCATCTCATCTGTTAAGAAGCCATATTTTGACTTTTGTGACATCTATCACAATGTTGTAAAGCTTTTTAGTGGTAACACTCTAACCCAAAAAAGCTGTTAAGGTGCCTGAACAACTTTTTGCAGTAGGTGACTTTCATAGGAATGAACAGGGTGCCATCTTCGAACAAGGCATCCACTTTTTCTTAATACATCAATGGAAACATCACGGTCAGTGATTCTTGTTGGTGATTGGCTTGTTAGTCTGTGTTACGCCTGACACAATCACTTCCTGGAAATCAGATAGCTGAGGTATTTATAAAAACAAGACGAACAAGAGAGCAAGTAAAACACTGCAGTCGCTGTCTGTTCTAACACAGAAATGTTTTTCTGCTCTCTTCTTCAACAGCGGCCTTCTCACTGACAGACAGATTTTTCTCACCAAAAAAAGTTTAATTTTGGGATCAGTACTAAAATCCAGGTATCATAATGGCACTGACAAGCTCACACAGTCAGCTCTTTAAACACAAAAAGGCTGATGGATTATGTGGTGAAGGGAGTTAATGAGAAAAACAACCACTGACCTGTGTGGGTGTGAAGGTGTGACCACACTGGTCTGCACTCAATGCAGTGCTGCCGCTACATAAACGCGCATCACGCACTGTGCGTAGGGCACCAAGTGCCAGAGGGGGCACCAAACAGCACCTTGGTAAAGTTGGAAATATATTCACAGGTTCAAGCATCCCAGATCAATAATTCATAAATGAAACATTGTTAAAACACAATTTTAACTACAACTTAATTTTCACCCAAACAAGCCGTCCTCCAAGCTGGACTAATAACAACTGACTGTGAGATGAGTGCCCAGGGAGCGTCCAAAAAGAGATACTACAAAAATATTCAATAACTTCACTCTTACACAGTGTAGTGCACTTAAAATCACTTCACACATTAATAGTCTTCTGTTGACTATACTACAACAATTAGTTTGGAAAAATCTGCTCTTGCATAATTTTGGGGAATTCAAATATATAATAACTTCACTCTTATACAGTGTAGTGTCCCCCAAATCACAGGTCACAAAATCACATTGATAATAAAAAAATATTATTTTTATTATTTTATAATAATTTATAATTATTTTATTGAAGATGATTGCGCTTTTAAATACTTTCATTATAGAGTGAAATAATTCATGTTAAACCAACACAACTCATCTACTCTGTTTGCCAGCAGCACAGTCTGACTGTTGGCTGCAGTGACCTGCTTAATTAAATCTCCTGTAATAAATATTTTTATATTTACTATATAACACTATATACAACAGTGTATCCATCCACCCCATACTTCGCTACTACTTCATCCACGCGCAGTGTCTTGCTATAGTTTGGGTTGCCAGATACCACCGGTGAGCACAGGTTTTGTTTAAGGATTACACAAATCTGATACAACATGTTAATCAGTGAGCTTTAGAGGTGTTGGAAGGTGATTTTTTAATCTTTGAACAGAGCCAGGATAGCCATTTCCCCCTCTTTATGCTAAGCTAGGCTAACCACCTCCTGACCCCAGCTCTGTACTTAACACACAGACAGGATTGATATCCATCTGCTAATCTCAGTCAAAGAAAGAAAGGAAATAACTTTTCCAAAATGTATAACTATCCTTTTAAAACACTGTGCTTTAGTGTCACCTGCTGCTCTAACTGTTTCATCAAATACAATTACTTTGTATTTTCTCTGTATTAACTGGGAAATGTAAATATATTGCAAAAAATAATGGGAGTTTAAATACAAATCAATCAATATTGGCTTTTCGAAACAACTCAGCTGAACCCTAGATTCAGTGATGACTCACAACATGGAAATTTGAACTCATAGCATCGTAAAAATGTGGGCAAAATATGGACACTATATAGAGTGTTTGTCTGTATATTGCCCTTTGTTACCACAATAAATGGAGATGCTGAAAGTAAGTCTGAGTGATCAAGAAAGTTGAACAGCAACAGTCTAAAACATTCAGTTTAACAACCAGTGTCCTATACTTACTTTACCTCGGTCAGTTCAAACAAGATGAGTCATCAACATATAGTTTACAACAACAACAAAGAGAATCTGAATCCAGACATGTACCACTATGCCTGACACACATACACACACAGACACAGCATATAGAGTTATCTTTCAGGGTCACAGCAGTGTTTGGTTAGTCCAGTCCATGCATGTGCTTGGGTTTTATCCAGTTAGGTTGTATCTAGGTTGAATCCAGTCCACACCCTGATTGGCTGGAGGCCTGGATCTGTGCCCTCATACAAAGTCTCCTGACTGTCATTTCCTAGAAAACACACAGCCAAGCCAAACAGGACATGGTCTATATGTCATTTTACTCCACTTCCATTCAACTGTCACCTCCCTTTACAGAGTTCTGGAAGCAGACTGTCACAGGTTTGAGCCCAAAATCAGAATTTCTATTTAAACCTCTGTCACACGCCATCCACTCACATTGAGTAACAGTCTAACATTTTGGGAAACTGTCTTGTTTGTTGCCCAGGGCTAGATGAGAAACCCATCAGTTTTATCTCTTTGATCTGGTACAGAGACTGGGGTGTGTTTATCTGAGTTTGGGACAAAGACTGGAGAAAGTAGGAAACTGTAGACCAAATTCTGTAAAAGGTGGAAATCTGACTGCTAACAACTGTCTCTTCCAACCCACCCATTACATACAGTGAGTGCATATTTGAATCATAGGTTCACAATTCCACTCAAAATCAAATCATACAATGATCAGACAATTATATTGCAGTGGACTGAAACATGAGTAAATCCTCCCTTTAGTAGTGCACATAATGCTGTTATGCTGGTTTGTGCTGCAAGCATAAAAATACTTAAAAATGTCAAATGTGAATACATTTTTCCCCACACCTCAAGTTTCAACCTTCTCAAGCAAAAGTCTTAAACTTCTAAAAAAACTAAAAAAAACTCAAAATTAAATGGCAAGTTTGTGAATTGTCGTAACGCTGACCAAATCTCAGGTGACTCTTGGATGGATTGGTGGTTGGCTTTCGAGCTAACAAGATATAAAACTCAAATCAGACAGCTTTAGAGTTGCTGGTAGGCGTATTTATTCAGTGTTGATGGAGATAGGTTAGCTGCCAGTCTTTGCGCTAAGGTAGGCTAAATACTTTCTGGGCCAATGTGACCTATAGCCATTTTGCAATGAAGGAACTTAATGACCCATAACTGAACATGTTTCTTTTATCACAGGTTCTGCTTTTGCTTTCAATGTTCTCTACCAACTGACCTAGTTGGACCGGCTGTTGCCTTTTTAATGACATATATCTGAAACATTTCTGTTTGTAAAACACAGGGAAGAAGCTAATACCAAAATCTCACAAGTTCAGGTTATGGGAAGCTCCAGGGTAGGGTAGGTTCCTGCAGTGGAAATAGGGCTTAGGTCTGTACTGAAGGCACAAGTTAAGTTGATATTTATCTTCTTAGTTTACTGAAGTAACAGTAAAAAGAGTGCATCAAGTAGCTTAAAGGACAAGAAACCCAACTCCTAGGTCCCCACTCAGTACAAGCTTAACTTGTTAATGTAACTTCAAACCCGTTCCTCTGTCAGTCACAGAGAGCTGATTCTGTCGGCTTTGTTTCTTTGTTTCCAGTCACCATATGGGTATGGACCAATGTGGGCTCTTGTATGAGGTAAACATTTACAAAAATGTTGGTCCAAAACAGACTTTATAAAACAAAACCAGCTGAAGGAAAATAGGGGATGGATTACTTCTATACCTGCTGACATCAGCGGAGGTATTTTTGTAACATTCATTTGTTTTTCCATAATCCATATCCATTCTTCAAAGAGAGGAGAGGGCAGAGAGGATGGGCATTAAAAACAGATGGCAGCATATCACTCCCAGCTTCAGTCTGATTTATTGAAAACATAGAAAATCATGGAATGTGTCTCATTATCCATTATTTTCACAGACAGTCCTAAGATGTTTCCCTTTATTGTTAAACACAATCCAAAGATTTACTTCCACAATAATCAGTTTGCAAGTGATGGATGTCTGTTTTTGGGAAAAGGGTCACCATGACTTACAGTTGCTTTGGGGATTATTCAGACGCTTGTTCCAGTTGCACACTTTGAGTTACAGATTTAAACCTGCAGTGCGGAACTTTTATGTATAAATGAACATCCGTTATATTCAAGCCCTTGCCAATGAGTTCACACAATGCTGATTAAGCCTATCACCATCTGGTAAATCTCTCTGTATTTCACAATATACAGAGTTTTTCTTAGTTTTTTTTATCTGGTGTCGGATTTGACATTTCTGTGCTGGCTGGATTAATGCATACTGCGCATACTCTATGGACAGAGCACGCGCACTAGAAACTTCTGCCAGCCAACGGCTAATTTCCAGTTAGCCTTCTGCTAACTTTAATGGGGATAAAATAATTTAATCGTGCTGCTCTTCTAGACTTTCCAAATGTTATCAGACCAAATGGATCAAATGCTCAAAACAATTGTCCACTGTTTTACAACCACAACAGTAGCAACAGAGTAGGCTACAGCAAAGCCTATGATGTAAGCACTTGTCGACAGTGTTTTTGTAATTACTCTCACTGCCAGAAGGGGGAAACAAAAGTCCAGCTCCAGCTTTAATTTAAATTTGATTTCTTTTTTGGCAACTCTACACACAATATATCTCATTTTTGACTAATAAGAGCAGATGATCTTTTTCCTCATGCTTTGTAATTCTGGTGTGCTCTCATATGTCTTTCACTCAAGGGAGGTTTCTTTCACCACTCCACTATAAAGGCCCGATTGATGTGGTATATCTTAGATGGTAGTCCTTGCGGCAGGATTACCCACCATGCAGAAGACTTCTGAAGCTTGACACTGGGTTCTTGTTCAGAGCTCTGACCAAGGCACTTCTTGCTGGTAACTGAGTTTGGGAGGAACTATCAGCTCAGTTCTTAACTTATTTCATTTCGCAATGATGGAGCCCACTGTGCTCCTGGGAACATTCAAGCCTTTAGAAATAGTTATACCTTTGCCCAGATCAAAACATTGACACAATGTGATTGCAGAGGTCTATGGAGAGTTCCTTGGACTTCATGGCTTTGTTTCAGAGTAATAAACATTGTGAATGCTGTAGGAACATCACCTTTATAAATATGAAATCCTCGTGTAATTAGGGGCACCACTTCCCATTATTAGTCTAATTTTAACTGTGCCAGGAAGAAACACAGAGACAACTTTATCAATCTCAAATCTGAAGTAATGTGTTACGATGCAGTGATGTAATTCTCTGCTTTAAATTGAAGCCACAGACAACGACGTGCTGATAAAATATATTTGAGCTAAATATTGAACAGTGAATAAATGAGATGTAAACCAGACATGAATAATCAACCAGAATGAGTGTTTTACATTAGGAGCTATGAATGAATGATGGTGAAATGTCAATGCTAACGTAATCATGGAGTATTCATTAAGGTTGATAAAATCTAACTGATCACTTCTCTAAGAAATTGACTAGAGAGTTAAACGACACCAACTCTTAATCATGATGTGGAGAACAGGAGTAGCGTTGTTCAGCTTACTGTGCGTTGTCCGGAGGTGAATGGGTGACTCAGCGGGCTGTCTGCTGTGTCAGGGCGATGAGAAATCAGCCTTTCCAACCTTGGTGTCGTCTCCCAGCGGATGTTTCCACTCGTGAGCACTGTGGGAGCTGTGTGCAGCGCTGTCCTGAGACGACTCAGCGGTCGTCTGTAGCGGGGATCCTCTGACCGAGCAATCAGCTGTTCAGCGGCGGGTTTCCCGGGGATTCCCTAGCAGAACTTCTTGAGCGTTGAGGGAATTTTGAGCAACAGTTTATTTTTGATGACGTTTCTTCAGATAATTTCACAAATCATCGCCGGATTTCACCTTCACAAAGAGGGATGACCTGGTCTTGATCCAAAGAGAGCGGGCTGTTTTAAATTGAAGTCTCTGACTGACTTCCTTTCTTACTAAATAACTCAAAGAAATAATCTCACTGGCCGGACAAAACTATACTTCAAGGTACTAACCGTGAAAGGATTTTAACATAAAGTTCGTTTTACTGAAGTTAATTTAGGCGTTCACATGATAAAAAGGAAAAAAGAAAAAAACGGAGAAGACAAAAAGCAAGAGCAAGCAAAAAGACAAAAGTGGAAAAAACAAAAAAAAGAGAGAAAAAAAAGAGAGCGAGCATTGCCAGTGCGCTGCTTTTATCCCGGCTAACTCCAAGTGGGCGTGTGTGGGTGGAGATAGACGTTTTCCCGCGCGAGACGGAAAAATCCTTTGTCTCAGATATAAACACATGATCCTCTCTGGGCTGATAAAGTTGCAACTAAACATTTCACCATTAATCATCCACATTTAAGCATGAGTTGCATATGCATGGTATGTTTCTCAAATGTTCAGAGGCACACATTTATCACAAAACTTAACAATCAACAGTGCAGCTTAATTACACATACTATAATGACTTAATAAACTTACTTCTCATATTAACTTAATATGGATACCAATATTAATGAGTTACTTACCAAAGTAACTCTCCATATCTATCAAATTCCTCCTGAGTTATGTATATAGAGTTTAATATCAATTTAAACACATCACAACAGGAAAACATCAGATTTTCAGTTGAAGAAAGTTGTTCACTGGGTGGTGCTGTGGTTCCATTACTATGTAATAATTAAACCTATATATCTGTATCTCACCTACAATAGAAGTTAAATTCAATACAAGCATTGAATCCAACTTCTGTCTTTAAGGAACACAGAAATTCAAGCTGAGACCTAAATTGGATTTACGACACAGGTCTGGGCTATCCTTATCTGAAATCACACCAGGGTGAGAGCAACAAAGGGGGATAGTTAGAGTGTTCCCAACTCATCAAACAAATTGATGAGGTTTCACTATGATAACAATCTCTCTGCATTTGTCCAAAAATTGTTTGGAGTTTGGAAGTGAGGAGATGTTCCTGTGAAGCGTCAAAACTGACACTTTAATGTGACGGGAGGATACTCAGTTCACCTGAAGGCATTTCCAGACGAAGTTGAATATAAATCCATGTCTTGGAGGTTAGAGGTTATTGTTGATTGAACGCAGACTTTCTCTGGGCTCTTGTAGAGATCGCATGAGACCCAAAGACCAACTGGTTCTCCTACAATGCTGGGAACCAATATACACAGGTGTGCCTTTTTCTAAATAATGTCCAATAAATTGCCACAGGTGGACTCCAATCAAGCTCTAGAAATATTTAAAGGATGAGTTCAATTTGGAGTGTCATAGCAGAGGTTCTGAATACCTACAGTATGTAATAAAAGATTTCATATTTTATTTTAATACATTTTTTTTTTTTAAATCAATGTGTTTTCGTTTTGTCATTATGGGTTGTTGTTATGTTATTTTACATGAAAAAGCTAATAAGTGATTTAGGGATTGTTTTGTCTCAAAGTTAACTGTGAATTTCTTGCTCATGTTTTAGAGAAGTATTGATTCAACTTCCTGGTCATTTTGAAAGCTATAGTTTTTGTGTTTTTTTGTTGTAATGGTTCTGTGATTCTATGATCAAAGTAGAAGTAAAATTGATCACATGGAACTATCTTCATCTGGTTTTTGATAACAAAATGTTATTGAAAGGAACATCTTTCCTCACAGCTGGGCACAAATCATAGCTGATTGTGTTATGAACAAATGCAAAATCACGTGATGTCAAACTGAAAAGGAAGCAAGACTATAACTGTCTCTAAGGATTTATGTTACCAGAGAGGAGCCTCACACAACTGATACACAGTTCATCACTACTAAAGGGTTTGTGTTTTAATGAAACTTTTAAGTCAACCCACAGGTTTAGTGCTGTTGAGTAAAATACACTGTACTTAAAAATGTATATATATTATGTTATCAAATTTTCAGGGGAAATGTAAATAAAATAGCACAAGAAACTAACAAAAAACAATAATATACATTAGAATATTTAAAAAATGACGCAAAACAGAACATAAAATAAAATCAGGCATTTTATGTAGTTTTAAAAAAAAGTAGCTATGTAAAAATTTTAAGTATAAGTATACTTACTGAAAACAAGTACATTTAAAAACACTGGTATTTTAAATGTACCATATAATGCCCCATTGGTACCATACTGTTGATTGTACTGTATATTGTTCCAGGAGCTAGGAGCAGTAAAACTAAAAGTTCATTATGACTTGGGGAACATGCAGTGTGAGCAAGTCTTGGGGACAAGTTTGGTAGGTTCCTATGTTCAAAGCTAACATGAAATTAAACTGTGTAATGTGTAGTTTATTGAGAAGTGCTTTGTTGTTGCTCCCATCTCACAGAGAGTGAGGGCAAAGCAACTTTTTTTACACAGAGCACAGAGATGAGTACCAAACCTTACACCAGTGAGTGCTGGATGGTTTCAGTGTGCTGTCAGCTGCATTTCAGTGGATTATGTCCTACTATTGGGGCATAATCCATCAAAATGGCGCCTTCACTCTGATTAAATGATTTTGGATAATTTTTCAGAATCAATCTGATGAAGGCCCTGTGCCAAAATGCATTGGTGAAATAAAGATTCTTCCAGTTATCTTAGTGTTGAGTTGTTTTTTTTAAATGGGGAAGAAACATTATGTGATGTACGTAATCTGTTTCCCACATGAGTAAGAACATATTAACAGATCCCTGGCGGGAATCAAACCAGGGACATTGAAGCCTTGCATTTTTATGGTATGCATCCACCAGGATAATCCTCATGATATTGATATTAACCATGTTGCCCTGATATTTTGTCTATATTCACAGCCCTACCTTAGCCTTAATGAAGTAAGCATATCATCCCTAAAAACACCTCTCTGTTCCATATTGACTCAGTTGTGATCGTCTATTCACCATAGCATCCCATAGGATCCAGGCTCCCCATGTGAAAGCGCTCTTGCTCTAGCCTGATGACTTCATCTACCACCATAGCCTTTTGCTGTTTCTTGGTGGCTTTTGACCAGAACTGTTGCAGTGCTCCCCAGCCTAAGTCAGTACAACTGGTCTGGACTGACCCCATCACCTCTCGGTGTTGCAGAATGGAGATAGCATGGTCTACCTCAGCTTGCACCTTCCAGTGTGGATGGGTATTTTCACACTCTATGAGCTAGTCAGTGGACTCCCTGAGCTCCAGTACAAGGCATGCCTTCTCTTGCTTGTACCCTAGACTGATGGATTTCTTAGGGAGCTCCACCATGTTCCAGCTGAAGAGGCATCCGAAAAGCAGCGGGGCAAGCCCATCCACCACATGGCGGAGTGTTCGTTACATCCGGGGAAGCCTGGGATTCTGACCTTCTGGCAGCTTGTGTATCCATTTGCCATGAGGAAGGAGGAAGTGATCCCCCTTGTCAGAATGGAGAAGAAAATCTTCCCCTCCACGGGCAATGCTCCTGAACTGGCTGATGATTTGGGACTTCTGCTTTTTGGGAATGAATACCTTGATGGCTTGCTGTCACTCCAATGGAAATTGCTGCTTCTTCCACACTGTTTTCATGAGCCCCCATAGCACTCTCACCACCCAGTGACAGTTCTTGTACATCTTATAGGGGAGCCCATTAGGCCCAGGTGGCATAATGGGTGGTGTCTAGCTTCCTGCTCCTCTTCCCATCCAGCTTCTGGTGGGTGTGCTTGAAGGGATCTTGGAAGGAGCTGGTTCTCTCCTTGTCCATCTTCTTCCTCCGCTTTCTGATCCTCTCCACTTTACACAGCTTGGCAAGCCTTTGCTTGAGCTTGTCCCACAGCTCCTTCAGGCTAACTTTCTCATTGGGTGCAGCTTTTCTCTAGCTCCAGCTTCCGCCTTGTTCTGACTAGCTGCTCAATGTCCTTCTCTCTCCTTCCTTTTCTTGGGGCTGTGGGCTCCTTTCTACTGACTTCACCAAACTTCTCTCTGCACTCCTTGAAGATGATCTCACCAAAGATGTTCGACTCTTCCTCACAATGATAGCTCCAAAAGTTGGCTCAAGTCGTAGTCAAGTTTCTGCCACTCTGCCTGATCATTTGCTTTCGGCCACTTGATCTTGTAACACCTTCCTGGCTGCCTCATCATTGGCTTTATGGAGTGTGCCTCTGGAGGGCTGGTGTCTTCATCTTCACCAGGTGCCATCTCCATCAGGGGGCTTCCTTCTTCTACTTCAAACGTCCCAGCACCATTGGGTTCTGCGGCACTGTGGTTGCAATCCTGGCTTTGGGTCCCTATCAGTTGACCTGCTTGCACAGTGCAAGGTCGCCTTTCTGCCTGCCTTCTACACTTCATCTTTCCCTGATGGATTTGTAGTCCCCTGCGTGACGTCACCTTCTCCCATCCACAAGTACACTTACGGAGGATTTTCTCATTGCCGTTGTCCGTTCCTGATGTTACATCTTGTTCCATCCTTGTACGTCCATCTTCCACCCCGCCCCTCTAAGGGCCTCCAGGTTGTCCTCTTTTATGCTGCTTCGTGGTCAAAGAGGGTGCTCCCTGGGGCTTCCGAGTCACTAGTGGGTAGGGTGACTAGCTGCCCACCCCTACTGAAATCTTTCCCACTGTCAACCGAGCTTTCCCAGCTGTCCTGCAGCCATTCCTGGGTGTTACCTGCCCTTTCGCAGGAGTCACTGGTTTCCCAGGATGATCAGGTCATTGTACAGATTGTACCGTTCACCAGTGTTTTGCCCCCTATTCCAGTACATCTCCTGGCAGGGGGGCAGTGGTGTGTTGGGGATGTCTCCCGGCCACCCCCTCCAGCTGCCTTTACAGGGGTGTTACATTATCCTTCCTCCAAAGCCACAGCCAGTAGCTGGCTTTCTCTGCCTCTTCTCCTAGCTCCTTCATGGCTTTCCATAGGTTTGACCCTGTCATGCCAGCACCTTGGAGCAGTTGAACTACTGCCTGGCCTTCCAGCCCACGTCTTGGCACTCTGCTGCCAGCTCTGTATACTTGAGACATTTCCTTTCATGGGCTGTTGTCATGCCCTCCTCCCAGTGGAGGGTAAGTTCTATCATGAGGACCCTTTTCTCCACTGCAGACCACGTTGAGATGTCTGACCATAGTGTAGTTATGATCTCTCTTGGGAAGACCAACTGCCTTCTGAGGTCCACCAACATCTGCCACTCTTTGCCAGGTCTAAATATGGTGTCCCTCTTTTGTGCAGGTGCTTGCTGCATGCTGCCTGGTTTTAATGAATGCTGTGAGGGTAGGCATCTCTCCAGGACCTCTGCCAGCACCTAGTCAGGACTTGGTCATGGCGCCACCTGAAGCATCCATGGGTCAGCGCCACCTTGCATCCTGATAAGATGTGCTGGAGGCTTGCCTTGATGTGGCTGCACAGCAGGCAGTCTACGTCACTTCCAAACCACTGGGTAAGTTTCCAGGGGAATGGGACGGTGTCAAAGGCTGCCCTTGTCTGGTCTGCAGGGTCCTCCAAATGTCTGCCCAGTTGATGTGTCTATTCACTGTCCCATAGGATCCAGGTTCCCTGGCGGCCCTGTGACACAGCCTTAATGTGAAAGCGCTCCTGCTTTAGCCTGGTGACTTCATCTACCACCATGGCCTGGTTAAATTCAGTTCAGTTCAGTTATGTTCAGTACAGTTCAGTTCAGTTCAGTTCAGTTGAATGGTGCAATGTGTGAGGGAGCAGGGAAAGAGGCAGTTGAGTGGGTTTAATTTGGTTTAGGTGAGGATGGGGGTTAAAGGGGACAGAGTAGTAGAAGCCTAAAGAGTTACAGGCAGGAAGACTTAGCACTTAGCTTCTCTTTCTTGAGATCCAACCCAGGCAGGGAACAGCTTCTGAGCATATCCTAGGGAAGACAGTCAAACCTTCATCCCCAACAGACTCCAGGGATCAGCAGAATTCCTCAGCCCAGGATTGTTCAGGGTGATCAAGGAAAATCCAGCCAGTTCTCTTTTACTACTGCCACTGTCTTTTACTTTTATGTAGTTCACTATTTTTCTTTAAGAGCTTAGGTAGGTTGTCCAGAAACTGGAATAAGATTAGTTTTTTCCTCTTTTTCACTCTGTTTGGCCTCAACCATGGGGTCGGACAAAGGCAGGGCTACATGTAAAACCTGAAGCCTGACCATGAGGCTTCCTTTGTTCCTTTGTCCCCTGAAACAACGGGGGCAGCACCAAAATGCTGCTCACAGACTCCACCTCCCATAATGCTTTGTCGAGTTTGCACCTAGGTGAGAACTTGGCAGGGAGCTCAAACTCTAGTCTTTGATTGGCAGAGACCCAAAAACACCACCGGGAGTCATGGCAACACAGCCGTGATGTCACCGCCCCTTTAAGAAGCGGCTGCGCGAATTCAACATCGCCTTTCCACAGTAACAGCGCTGGAGGAAGCGTTGCTTTCTCTGTGAGCCAGCTTACTAAAGGAAGTAACCCCGTGCACATGGACTTCTTCCCCCATCAATGGAAGATTCAACCCTCGCTGGATGAGCTGAACTTCTCCCTGTGTTCAACCGAACACATTCACCGGATCCAAATATACTATTATATACATGGTGTATAGCATTGTTCTAAAATATTGCACTGGAAAATGGTTAATTGTGCAAAGCATGATGGTATAATGGTAAGCCTATATTCAAGGTGTAACAAGACAATATGAGGTTAACATTGCTGGCTAAAGCCTACATATTGCAAGCAGGTCACGGCTGACCTCTAGCCATTGCTGGCTAAGCCCCAAAATTTGTGGCTGTCCACGTCAGTGCTGACCCCTTTCACTGCTGGGTAGTTTTGTTTCTTTCTATTCATTTATGGTACACCACTGATTCTAATCACTTAGGCTTTAAAACAAAATTCTGCACCATGTTCATCATTATGTTTCATCTCTTAACAGATTATGCATTATGGCCTGTTTCATCCATGCTTGGTTAGTAAACATTGTTTGGGAAAGAATATTAGGCTGTGTTATCTCTGGGGCTTACACCCCTTGTTTTGTGGGATTTATCTTGCTGCTGCTCAGGACTGATGACCCTTGATTCAAAATCTCCCTGGTGAGTCTAAGTGCCAAAGACTATCTTTTGCATGCTTAGGTATGTAGTTTATTTCTCAAACCATCTGTCATTCCCTTCCTCACACATGCTCATTCATAATTTCTTTGCTGTCATTGCTGGCCGTCAATTGAAATGTCAGCTGTTCACATCAGCTGGTCACATCTAACCAATAGAATGGTGACTCACCTTCTCATTGTCAGCCTATCATCTTGTGGCTGTCTTTTTAAATTTGTTTTCTCCCTCTCTGCCTTAGTGCTTTCATTGCTGTAGTTTTGTGTGCCCCACCACCTCCCCATCATCACCCAGTCTTTGCAGATTTATCAGTGCATCACTTCACCATCCTCATCAGCCTTATCTGTCTCAGCAGAAGTCAACAGTCCCCACCACCAGTGTCTGGACTCCATGGGGGGATTTATCTTGCTGATGCTCAGGACTGATGTCCCTCGAGTCAAAATCTCCCTGTAGAGTCTAAGCGGCAAAGACTTTTGACAAGACTTAATCATCAATATCATCTGTATAATAAACAATTCTTTCTGCTGCATTCACTTGTCTCTCCTGATTAAAATAAAAGATGCACCTGTAAAGCAGAAGGCCAATGTAGAGGAGTGAGCACCGTAACATTTTTGCCCCATCAACTTAATATGAATTTCATCTGATGGTGTTGAGTCAGATAAGGTGTCTCACGGTCTGTCCTAATTAAACCAATCAGGCAACATAATTCCAAGTCATTTGACCAGACACATTAACCAGGTGTGTTTTGGAGCAGCAGCTGGAGACTCAGGGAACTTTTTCCTCTGGATAGCTGACATTGTGACATTAATGATTAAAAGTAACAGTTGAAAACATGCAGGAGAGAAGAGAGGCAGCTGTTTGGCACACACTCTCATACTGTACCACCAGTAAGGTTTTATGCACAACTGGTTTGGTATTTTACAACAAAGTGACACATGTAAACAAAGCTCTACAGTTCGGCTAACCATGAAAAACTGATGATAAAGTGTATGAGTCCAGATCCGTGTGAAGACTGCATGGAGTGCGTGTGTAGAATGGGCAAAGACATCTTTTTGATGAAACTATTTAATCCATTTCTGCATAATACATTTTGCAGGGGAAGGTTGGAATAAAATAGACTAATGTGTTAGAAAAAAAATAAAAAGGTGTGAAACCATTACCCCTGCAGCGCAGCTTAGGGCTCAACTGGAACCTGCAAAATGACAGCTTCATCTTCCTTGTTTCTTGAGAGGAGAAACCATTCACAAAGAGAGGCATAAACAACTGGTATTTGCAGCACCAATAACAACGCAAAGAATCTAACCAGAGAACTCTGCACAGAACACTGCAAATGGGATGCAACATTGCTAGCTGAAAAGGAGGTGAGGTGGAAATCATAGAAAGTCTGTGCTTTCTACACATCACAGAGAATTTTGTGACTTCGAAGATGTTTCCACTCTGGCAGTATCTGCAGTGGTGTACCTCAGAGCAGTTGAGAAGTCATCACATCTAGGACAGTGGTACTTTGTGAGTACACTTGTAAGTTAAGTACATGGCCTGTGCCAGCCACACTCTCGAGCAATACAAACTGATTTTCAGGACCAGAGTTCCTAATGAAAGATGAGAGAGAAGTTCTCCCGAATCTTTCGAGCCTGAATCTTTTGAATTTGTTGAGCCAGCATCAGACACTGATGTGCATTCACTGATTGCAACATTCACTAAAACAGCTGCTGAAACACTGCTTGGCTCACACAGATTTAAAAACTTTTCCAGCTGGAAGCTACTGATCTGGGGAATAGCCAAACTTATTCAGAAAATTAGATCCTGTTCCAAACCCTGTGAAAAAGACACACAAAGAGTAGATAAGTGTATGCAGGAAAAGCTGTAATCATTTGGAGTGTACAGAAGGAGGTGTTCAAAGAAGAAATTAAGAGTGTCTCAGAGGGAAGGGAAGTCCCAGGACACAGCCCCCTCAGAAATTTGTGTGTTGAGACAGATGGTGTGATGAGGATAGGTGACTGTGTATCATCAGCTGAGGTTTCTTGGGAACAGAAACACTCCATTGTCATCCCAAAAAGCCACCACATCGCTACACTGTTGGTTCAGTATTACCATGAACAGGTTGCCCACCAGGGTAGACACATCACACAAGGCACGGTCAAGTCTATAAGGATCTTAGGAGGACAGAGACTGGAATCAAGCATCATACACAAATGTATAACTTGTCAGAGGTTAAGAGGAAAAATGGAAAAACAAAAAATTGCTGGTGACCGCCTTACCCAAGCCCCTCCATTCACACACGTCGCTGTCATGTTTACCTGTTTGGTCACAAGAGCAGTATATAATGAAGTGGCCTCTCAACACCAAGCTTCATAAATGCTCTCAGATGGTTCACTGCAATCAGGGCTCCAGCAAAGCTTTTGGTTGGACCAAGGCACAGACTTTGTTGGAGCATGTTAGGAACTAAAGATGAACATGAAAGATCCAGAGCTTCAGTCTTACTGCACCTGGAAGGTTCAACCCACCCCACTCTTCCCACATGGGAGGAGTGTGAGAAAGAATGATAGGAGTTTAATGTTGCATCTCAGATGCCATGATGCTTAAGGTGCACTCTCCCAGTTTGTCACATGGAGTTCTTGTCACACACTATATAATGAATGGTCGACCAATAGTTTCTGACACTATACACTATAACTAAAACATTATAATGCTAATTGCATTAGCATGTCTATGAGATTTGCAACACTAAGTTTGCATCATGCTAATCGCTAGATAATGCTAATCGCTAGCTCAAGGAAAATGCTTAGCTGTCATTGACATATTTTGTTGTGCACACACAATGTTTATATATCTGTATATATTTTTGACTATGTTTGTGTTTGTGGGATGAGTCAGTTTGTAATGCACTTTTTGTTTTGTCTTACAGTTTCAAAATGCTTTTTCCAGTAAACATCTTTAACTGTTAACTGTTAACAGACCGGTCCCTGGCTGTTTATTGGAGTAACCTGTTAGCTCTCTGTCAAGCTAAAAGCCACACACCAAACTAGCAAGGACAGAATAAACATCTTGAAACCATGTTGGCAATAAGTGTTTGCACTAACATGTGTTGGGTCTCATAGTCCATGTGCATGAGACAGGGCAGGCCTGCACGCAGTCACAAAACCTGATAACAAGCCAAACAAAAGGAGTCCAAAACGGACACTAAAACACCCATCATGCTCTGCTCGACTCATACCTAGGTGTAAAATCCGACAGAATCAAACTTTCAGCTCCCATTGGACGAGACAAGCCAGAAACGCACAGGGAATCTCCCTTTCTGGCCATGATATCACTGAGACTATAAACACTCCACTCATTGTCTGAACCTTGCTTCCGAGCTGTTGGCACCATCTCAACCTCACTGGACGAGCGGAGATTTCTCTGTGTTCAACCGAGCATGTTATCGGATCCAAAGCAGACTGCCGTGCAACCCAGCTGTCTTCCACCTTTCCTACAGAAGAACGATGACTGAGTTGACCCGCCGACAGAGCACGGGGACGGCTCCCGTCAGCATCCAAGCCAAGGAACCAAACAGGACAGAAAGATGGACTGAAACACACCCTACTCGCGTGTGTGTTATTTTCAGCTTTATTGCTGTTGTTTTGTTGTGAAGTTAATGGACTGAGGTTGTTGCTGCTGTGAATACTGTGGAAATATTATTGCTGTTGCTGTTTGTTTGGTTGTGTTTATCACGCTAGACTGGTTTATATTTGTCCAACTGCTTGGACTCGCCATTGTGTGTGAGACTGTGGGTTGCATTTTATTTGCTGAAATCAGACCACAGCCAGCAAATAAGTACGTTTGCATGTATTTTTTTACACATCTCTGCGTAAATAAAAGCAAGCACCACTTCTCCTCACGATCGTCAAGATCTTTTGTGTTTTCACCCTCTCCTCTCTACTAACCCACTTGCATGTACACACGCGCATGTTTAGATGCTCATACATGCTACACTGTAGTCAGACACTCAGCTTTGTCCGACACACATTTGGTGAGCAGATAACTCGGTAACAGAGTTAAACCGACGAAAGCCATTAACCATTGTCTCCGTTCAAATCTTGCAGTCCGCCATCTTGTTCCTCCTTATTCTCTCACTCACCCTCCTTATTCTCTCACTTCCTTTGCAGATTAACTCCAACTTTTCATTAAAAGTTAATCTTGAAAAAGGCATGGATAATCCTCACTACCCATGGTTACTCCTTGTTTTTCTGGGGGTTTTTTTCCTGCTAGCTTGTGATTGGGTCTGTTCCATTTCAGTGTGCCAGTGCACCACTTAACGTTTAATGGCAAAGGCTGGGAAAACTGTTTAAATGGAATGTAATCTGTCAGCCAGCAGCAGCAACCACGTACTTGTCAACTGGCAAAACAAACAACAATGTCAGCCTACAAGGCAAAAGCCATGGTAGCTTTCCTAGCTGACAATTAATTGCCAGCATGGACAGTAATGTTCACAGTATGATTTCATGTAAGCCTGAATGACATTCATCAGTTCTCTGTTTTATCAATCTCCCTTGACTTGTTTGTGTTTGTATGGGCCATGTATTCGTGGTGACATAAACGTCGCTCTCGCTGCTGAAATTTGCTGGCAGATCTGATGTATCTGCCGGCTACGATAACTGTCAAATGGTGTGCAGACTCTGCCTGTTCAGCGCACCGCTGAGTGAGCAGCGGTTGAGAGAACAAGGGTCATAGCTAGAGTGGTAGATAGAGAAGTGCTGGCCAAAGAAATAAGGAGCCAGACTGACAGACGACAGAAATCATAAAGTAGAATTAGACAAAATTTCAGTGTCAGAGTGTTTTCTGGGAGTAGTTGAAGGCCAATCCTTTATAGTACTGTTTACAGTTTAGCTTCTCTTGGCCTACAGTGGGAAGGTTTTATAGCCAGGCTGTGTGATGTCTCACATGCTGTTCACGGAGTGTTAGTGTGGTCTGAGAGTTCACTGAAGCTGTTACTTTGCCCTGTCTTTGTCCAGCTGCTGCTCAGTATTCCCACCACACATCCTCTTACAACAGTGTGTGTGTGTGTGTGTGTGTGTGTGTGTGTGTGTGTGTGTGTGTGTGTGTGTGTAATGTGACAGGGGAGGAGAAGTCTACACTATAGTTGACATTCAAAGTTGTAAAAATTTTGTATTGTGCTCTTGCCTATACTTGAGCTGAACTCCTCAATCCTTGCACATGCATGGACCCTCCTGCACATAGAGGGTCCTTTGCACATCCAATGCACCTTAATATACAATCAGATTGTCCACTACAAATTATGTTACATTCATACCTAATTTTGTATCTTGTAAAGTTTTATATATTGGGCTTATGGTTTAAATTCTCATAGTAGTATATTTTTATATGAGAGATTGAGAGATTTATCTTTATACATTTTTTATTCAGTAGCCACAACGAAATACGGATCATTTTGTGTTTCAATATCTGTTTAATTTTGCTTTTATGCTCGCCCATGTTGGGCCTCAACCATGGGGTCAGACAAAAGCAGGCCTACATGTAAGCTCTAAAGCCTGGCCTGGCCTTTTTCTTTTGTTCCCTGAAACAACGGAGCAGCACCAAAATGCTGCTCACACACACACACCATCTCCCACAATGCTTTGCCAGTTCACACCTAAGTGAGAACTCATCTCTGATTGGCAGAGAGGCACCAACACTGGGAGTCATGGCAACACCGCCGTGACGTCATTGCCCCTTAGCTGCATGAATTCAACATCGCCTTTCCACTGTAACAGCACTGGGGGAAGCTCTGCCTTCTCCGTGAGCCAGTTTACTAAAGGAGGTAACCCCGTGCATGTGGACTTTTCCCCCAACCCTCGCTGGACGAGCTGAAACTTCTCCCTGTGTTTAACCGAACCCAATCACCGGATCCAAGAGAGAGACTGCTGCTGTAACCCAGCGCTTTCACTGTCTGCAGAAGGAAGAAAAGGATTTCTTCATGAAGACGCGGATAACTTCTCTGCCCCGCTCTTCTTCAACTAAGCCGACTCTCCACCACACTGCCGAGGATCAGCTGCCATCAGAACCAGCCGACAGAGCGTGAAGACAGCCCTGTCAGTATCCGAACTGGACCAAGACCAATTGAAACACACACCTAATTTCTTTGTGAAGCGATCACGTAAGAGGCCAATGTCTGGGCAGAGACAGTTAATTGTGTGTTGTTAGCTTTTAGCTTCTTAAGCTTAATTGCGATTTGTTGTTTTATTTAACAGACCACCGAGTCTGCCTGCTATACTCTTGGAGGAGTTTAAAGTTTGCTGCTTAAAGTTTGTGTTCACCACGCTAGACTGTTTTTGTGTTTTGTCCCACTCTGGACTGCTGCTCTGTTTGAGCTATCGTGAGTGAGAAGTTGTTTGTCGATCAAAGTCAGACAACGTGCGTTACAGACTGCCATCCATACACACGGTCTCTAGACAAACAACTGCTGCTCTCCCCTCACGATCGCAGGACTTCGCCGTGAGCTGGCATTTCTTCTGGTCCTTTCTCTCTCTTGCTACTAACACCCACACACACACACATACACGCACCTTTCTTACACAACTGACAGTCAGATAGTGTGGGACACAGCACCGCTCTGCCCCTCGTTATCTACCATCAGACGTGTATTTGATACATGAATTAGGTGAATGCAGAGACGCTGACCCCCAGGCGGCGCCATCTTGCTATTGTTCTAACCGACACCATGGTCACATCCCCTATTTGGTTCTCACATGACTTCACACATGACTTGCGAGATCACGTCCACCATCCTTGAGATTGCGTGACATCATCTCATGAGATCACATCAGTCACCCTAAATCTCGCGTTACATCATCTTCCCAGATCACGGTCACCATCTTGCTCACACACACACACACACACACACACATAGAGACACAAATACACTCCCATACTCTCTCTTTCACATACACACACACACGCACGCTCCCGCTTGCATGTGTTTTCATTGTACATAGCTGTATTATTGCTTAGGTAGATTTTAGGAGTGATTTATTGATCAAAACATTTGCTAACTTGTTAACTTTAATAAACACTGTTATATCTTTAAAGAGAAGTCTTTTGTAATTATTGTGCTCATTTATTGTGAAAAATGGCTGATTGAGAGAGTCAGATCTCAAATTCAAACCTTCATTGTTCACTTGTGGATGCTGATATCCCCAGATATTGGCATTCCAAGTGAACCTTGTTTATGAGACTACCTTATTGTTTGGTTATTGGTCCCGGTTTCTGGGTGGTGCCCCGTATTATTAATTCATATTAATAATTTATTTTTTATTATTTTATAATTATTGCTAATAACCAACCACCTCCCAATCAAAAAACCCAACACCCACCTCTCTCTTTTGAACTCTAATTCTCTCTCTACCTCACTACTTACTTTTTTTAATGACATAGTGACACTTTTAATTTTATCTGTATCATTTTATATTTAGTAAGTAACCACAATTAAATACAGACCAAAAAGTTGTTTCAGTTTCTGTTAAGTTTTGTTTTCGCTCAGGTAGTGAGGCTTTCAATTATATTTTGGGAACATAAACAGAGAAAGAGATTGTGCTAGAACCAAAACATGCTCTATTCATGCACAGAGAACAAAAACCTAAACTTAACCATATTGTAGTTACCATGGGCAGAGTTTGTTGAAACAACGAATCATATTGACCATACTGAGACAAAAGCTGAGACCTGAGAACAAAGCCTCCAACAACGTCTGACAGGTCAAGAAACCCAAGATGAAACAGCAAAAGATGAACAGTAATATTATTCATAAAAGTGTCCATTGTAAACATCACAGAACATCATCACAGTTTACAGACCCACTTCCTGCTGTACTTACTATAGTTCTGAGCACACAGTTTTCCTGTGCCATGAGGGATTATTAGAGACATTTCAGTTGCACTCACTTGCTGTTTGTCCTGCAATTAAAGTGGTTTTGACAGTCTAGATAAGCTATATCAATCATACAACATTATCACAGTCTTAGAAATTCCCCATAACTTCATCTGTTTATCAGTTGACTCCATGTGGGTCAGTACCACAAGCTTGTGAAAGTATGTGTCAAGTCATAAGAAAGCCTGGCATTTGAGTTACCCTGTGTATTTAGGAGCAGATTTCTGTGGCCAGTGCTTTGGTGAACAGCAATGGCAGGAGTATTGCTTAACATCCAACATAATGAGGGAGGTGTGGATTGACTTTGTTTTAACTATGTCACTTAGACTACATCAACAGTAAAGTGGGTTTCTGCAAATACCTCCTTTCACATTAAAATGCCAAAACAGGTAAATCTCCTACTGGGCATGCACAGAAGACAGATGAGAAAGTCAGCCACAGAAAATGCATACTATTTCCATTTCTGCAGGAGTTTTGGCTTTGTCATAGAACAAGCAGAAAAGAGTATCTGGGAAAGGCAAAGACTTCTTTTTCTGGACGGACGATGAAGTGGAACTTATTTTAAGTGCTACCAACGAGGATAAGATGCATATGGGACTCAGAGTCTAAGTTAGACAAAGAGACCCCAAGCAAAGTCAAGCATGTACATATATAGTCATAGCTACGCTTCCAGAATGTTATAGAACACTCCATGACCCTTAGAATATACAATTTTGGCAGTAAAAATTGTACAACAGTCCTTTGTTCATCCCTTATCAGAGTCTCTTCCTACAGGAGTACTTCCTCCCCATCAATCTGCCAGGAACTAAAAGTTGAAGGTCGTACCACACAGTTTCGCCTCTAATAACACTACATTCTCAAACAAGAGTTTTACAAGTAAAAGAAATTTCACTGCACATGCACACCTAACATGTGAATCACAAAACAGTGTAACATAGGAGTAAAAAGTTCCACAGTGCCAAACAAAATACAATGATATCCTCAACCTGTAAAAACAGCAGTATCCCTCAGCAGAGTATTCTCAGTCTCTGGGAAAGGACTACCCGCACAAAAAAGAGGAAATAACAAAAGGCAATTGTCATAACAAAACGTGAAGTGTACTTTGAGTTGTGTAAGCAAATCTGGGGGGCTTACCAGCCACAACAACATTTCTAGGTGGTATTGAAACATGCAATGTGGAAAACAGACTCGATGAGGATTACAGTGACAAATTTAGACAATCTTCACCTGCTTTCGACAAGTACGCTGGATTCCGACAGTTTGGACCAAACAATCTCGCTGAGAAAGACTGAACACACGTTCATCCAGTCACAGGCAAGAGAGGCTTAAAAAAAAGCCAAATGGCGGACAGCTGATGGCACATGCCCAGGAGAATCTAAACATAACAAACAAACAAACAAGACGATATGACCGACAGGCTGACGTCCAACATTGAAAAACTGACCAAGTCTGTTGTGGGGGAATTTACTATGATGAGGCAGATAATGGTTCATTCCCCATATTCTTTGCCGCCACCATGCCTGCCTCACATTCATTTTCACAGCTACAGCTATGGACACACAGACCCACAAATGGCCCCACCAACACCACTCCCAGTCCCACAACGTAATACTGGAAACTATTCTTTTCAGACTCTGTTCTCTGATGAAAGGGACAATGAAAGCTTTAACTGACCTGTGTGCAATGACAAAATGCAGCAAGAAATTGTCTGATAAGGGTCTTTGCTGAGCAAAAGGGATGTTTTTTTTCCACTGATTTTTTTTTCTTTTGTTGGTGGTGGTTTAACACAGATGTTATGTTATTGTTGCCTTTACTTTTTAAATATTTGTGTGGTTTTTTTTTAACTTAACCAAACATAAGCTACTGACTACAAAAATGACACTGGAGGAATGACACTTTATTGAAGTTCGTTTTTGTACAAGTAATACCAATAATTTAGCGCATTTTAAAAATGTATAGCTGACATGCTTTATGGTACAAACGATTCATAAAAATAAAGCACAATAAAAAAAACCTTTCTGCCTCAGTGTTGTCTTCTTGTATTTACATGTAAACAATTATAACTATCAATAGGTAACCACCTTCATCAATGCAGGGATAGACAACAGAGTGGAGTCAACAGAATATGCTTATTTTTTTGGTTAATTGAGGATCAAAGAATTTAGTGAGTACATTTCTTACTCTTCTGGCCTCAGTCTCATTGCAGTCTTTTCTGAAGTTGTTAGACTGAGTGTGTGGTTGGAAGTCTTTGTCACATTGCAAAGCTGAAGTAACATTTTACTCAGGGACAGTCTCTCTGTTTGTCTAACAGAAACTATGTAGCACAAAGAAGGCATAAATAACAAAGGGAAGGTCCTCCATATTTATTGAAAATCTTGCCTTCAAACATCCAAAAGAGCATTCAATCACCATTTTTAACTCACACAGAAACAAGCCAAAGTACTATTCATGTGGGTTCACTCCGCTGTTAGTATGTTCTTTAGGGCATCAATGGCTATGCAGGGTCTCCCAGCAGAAAAAACGGGAATAATGTCTTCAGCCTCCACCACAACTCGTCTCAAAGGGGGGATCCTCTTGTCTTTCAAGTAACCATCAATTTTTGAATTAGCAAATATGTGGGAATTGTGAACACTACCTGGCCATTTCACAACAACGTCCATAAAGCAGTTCTTGTAATCACAAGTATCCTGTACATTCAGAGAGAATTTGCCCTTTCTGTTTAGATAGGCAGTGGACTTTGTTGTAGGCTGTTTAATTAATGTATGTGCAATCGACTGCCCCCAAACACTGTGGCATGCTATGAGTTTGGTAAAAACTGCTAACAAGATAGGTGTTCAGAGACTGTGAATGTGTGTCACCTTAAAAGCAACTGTCGTCACACAAACACACTCATCACCAAACTGTCAAACAAAAGTATATTGGTGAATTACACAACACAGAATTTAATCCTCTCCATATATAGGCAGTGTTTGGGAGGGAATTGAGGAAATGAAGCATCCATGAATCATCGCTGTTTCATTTAGTCTAAATCAGTTCAGGCTGTTTTTAAGATCAGATGGACATGGTTATGCTGAAGTGATTTGGCATGCGATAACATCTGCTCATCACCACTTGATGCAGAGCTGCACCAGACTCAGAGTTCATGCCAAACCTCATGCTCGTGTTTATCAAACCCAACAAACAGGTAGTTTCAGTCACATTCTAGGCTTACTGCACCAGGTTCACAATCAGGGGTCAGGAGCCCATATGGAGTATGACCTTATTGGCATATTTTTAATAAAAAGTGTAAAAAAATCAAAATAATGTATATTTGCATTTGTATGTAATCTATCTAAAGCTCCCTGTATGCACTTGAAAATAGAATACAAAAGCATATCACACTCATATTCATGTCTCCTGTGTCATAGGGTCATGAGAATTTTGGGACCTCAAAATGAAGTCATCAGGGTACACAGGTGGTGCAGGGGCATCATTCTTGGCTCTAGCAATGGCAATGTCTGTCGGGTGGTCAGTTCACAACTTTAGACTGAAGTGTTTCAAGTATTGAATAGATTGTCATGAAATTTGGTACAAATACTCAGTGTTGAATCTCAGTTATTTTGGTGATCTTCTGACTAGCTAGTGCCAGTAGCAGGCAAAGTTCTCAAGTATCCACTTATATATTATATTTGAACATCTACCAGAAAGAGTGGAAATTTTGTAGAGACATTCATGGTTCTCAGAGGCTGAATCGTAATGACTTTGGTAATCCACTGACTTTTCCTCTGGCTCCAACAGCAGGTTAAAATTTTTGTGTTGGACAGATTGCTATGATATTTGGTACAGACATTCATGTCCCCCTGCCCTGATTCAAGTGATCCAGTACTTTGTTTTTGACCAAAATCCTGAAAAACTAAGGACTTTCTTGTTTTGTGCTAATTACCAAATGTTAGCCAAGATGGTGCTAAACGCAGTTGTGCCTAAGTATAGCTTCACAGAGCTGCTAGCCTGGCTGTAGACTTGATCATGAGTATGCTTGGCCAGTGGGTGCTAGTAGCAACTGTGCTACTGTGCCACTGTGAGGGAGTCTTCACCATTAATATGTTAAATGGTAGAATATTTTGAAAAAATACTTAAAATTTCAAGTGTTTATTAGCTGCACTATGAGACTGTCACAGCCAGGGTTCCTGTATACCCTACACTTCTGCCATTCAGAGCATGTAGAATAACATGAAACAAAAGGCCTTGGTAGACTCTGTTTCTAGAGGGTAGGGGGTGAATGAGGCAGGAAGGGAGGTGGGAGCTCACCAGAGAGAGAGACTGTGGGATGGAGGAATATCTACTCACACACTGAGAATCTGGAAGCCTTTAGCCAGCAGAGCTGTGTGGCCAAGCAAGGCCAGGCTCCCATGACCAGACTGCTGTGAGGATGAACTACGTGCAGAGTTGTAATGGGTCTCCCCTGTAATTCAACATTTAATTTGATTATTGGTGGGTTTGTGTTGGGCCGGGGCCTATGAGTGGAGGGGGGTAATTAGGACTATTATGTAAGACTTCAAGCAGGTCTGGGCACAGTAGTGGGCCAGTGCTGGGATGTGGAGGTGTTGTAATGTCAGGCACTCTCATTCTGCTGTCTTCCCCCAACTCCTCTACTCTCTCTTCCTAGAATTGTTCGCACACAGTCCTGCAGATGACTCTACAAGACTAATGCTGTTCACTTTACTGGAGACTTAGTTCACGTACACCAGTGGTGGCTAGTGGCTCAAAAAAAATGGGGAGGACAGGAGGAAAACCAACCCACGGCGTCATGTTAATTTACACTAGTTGGCTACTTGTCTCTACTTTCTTATGTTCAAGTTATGTTATGCAATTTTGCTTTCAAAAACAAAAACCCCTGAATGGTGAAAAGGCTGCTACTTTAAATACATTTATACATATTGTTTCTAAACAAAGAAGTGCTCATTTTAGCCCTGGAGTGGTTCAGATGTGTCATTTTACCAACAAAGTTAACTTCAAATTTATAGTATTGTTCTATTGTGACAACAGATTTATGTTCCCTTAAAAAACAGACCACATATCCAATGATTTACATGTTTCCTATGTATTTTACAGGTACAGACCAGTGCTGAATACTAGAAAAAACTAAACACTAAAAACATTCAGATATAAAAGTGTAGGTTCACATCAAAAAGTATGAATGCATGTATCAAATACATGACTTACACACTCTTATCTATATGCACAACCTACAAAAAATAGCCTACAAAGCTGACATGTTAACACTGTTGTTTTTCTAGTTGCTTTTAGTATTAAAAAGTCTTGATTCTAGTTACTAAGCTTATTACTCAATATACAGGTCAGCTTAAAAACAAACAGGAATGAAGAAATTCTCACAAGCAAGCAGCCAGACCTCCTCCACACTCATTCACAAATCACACAACATAAACAGGTGATTAAACAACCACTCAATTAAAAACTGGATCAATTCCAAATGAATCAGGCTCTTTCCATGTGAGTCCAGACAGCTCACTGTAACTCTTCAACAGCTTCAATGTTCAGGCAAACTGACTACAGCACATTATATGTTCTCTTTGCTGCATTTTTGTTAAGGAGATAACTTTAACAAACACAACAGTCAGAAACATTTAACCATCAGAGAAGAAATTAGTGACCAAAGAGACAGAGAGAGAGAGGTGTATCTGACTCACATTATCTGATGTCTTCTTCTTTCTTTAGTGGAGATGAAGTATCCATGTCATAACATCCCACTACATTTGTGACTGTTTTTCATCTTATTTGTTTGTTAACAGAACTTTTTTGCTGCTTGTTAACTAGTCTGATATCATTATCAACAATGACAAACAAGCTAACTCTCCCAGTTGTCTCATTTAAATTATGTTTGGTAACTTTCTATTGTTGATGAGAGGAATTCACTTCAGAGTGGCAGAACAATGGCCCACCGCACACCACCGTAGTCCCACCGTTGTCACGCCTTGTCTGGATAATAAAGTTACCTTTTTTGTTTCTCCTAGTGTTCTTTGTCTCGTACTTCCTGTTTTATTTTGCAGACAGAAAAAATATATTATAAATGATACTGAGATTAGATCATGGTTTATTTCAACCATTACAAATTTTTCATATTCTGATCTCCCTCTTGCCTTTTAAAAATAGAGGAGGAGCAACCTCCTCTGCTTCTATGGACAAGCCTCCTCTGATGTACACATACAAATGATCAGAAGACTTCAGACACAAAACAAGACATAAAATTAAATAAAATCTTAAAGGACCAGTGTGTAAGATTTGGAAAAAAAAAGAATTGTTGCCTGTTTTCTGCTGGACAGGTAATTTAGCCTACCAATCTAAATGCAATTTGTTGTTTGATAGCTTTAGCTAGAACATGGCCATGGGCATAGTTACCAACACAAATAACCTTTTTCCCCATGTAAATGTTAAAAAATATCTAATTGCTACCAGGATTGTAATTTTACATTTATGCGCTAAAACTAGAAGCTTCCATTAATGGATATAAGTAGTACTTTGTGTTCAAATTCTATTCCAAGAGATAAACAATTTGGTACACTTTGGGCACTTTGTTCATCCAAGTGAATAAAATGGGCCTCTCCTGACTAAGCCTTTGTAAAATCGATGTACTTTATTGTATTTAATTTACTCTGGCATAGTAACATTCACAATGTTAGACACTTGGCATAGATTTTCCAGGTTGTTATCTACCCATGCCCAAGATCATTCTTGTAGTTGACGTAATAGTTGTTGAACTATTCTTGATTTATTTTGGTATGTTTGTCCAGGCGAGCCAACCCTCCCAGTACCTTAGGATGTAACAGAATATATTACAGGGGTATGCAACTGTGTCATGTAGCATATATTTACTTAATGTTGCTGCTGTTATGAGTCTGTAGTCTGCTGTTGTTATGCTCTCTTGCTGTGAGAGAGGTCCCGCAACATCAATTCCCATGAGGGGAAAACCTTTTCAAGTAACAGCTCCAGCAATGTCTAGCATTGGTGCTTCTAGTGGGATGGACAGGCAAGTCATCACATTGAAATTATTGTGCTGTCCTAATATGTTTAATTACAAACAGAAAGTTGCTGATTAATGGGTTTTTCTTTCTAAGTTTGTTTAGTGTTGTATCGCCATATGTGTGATGTACGTATAGAAGATGCCCTGGTTATTCTTTACAGAGATGAGCATTGAATATCATTGCAGAAGCCACAGAAATGCAGGGCCTTGAGCAAAAGTAACAGTTCAACTGTCATAAGTCCTTTGCACTACATGTCTTGTTTTTTGCATATATTCATAATTTATATATTTAATGTTTTTATTTCTACAGCTTACATGACATGAGCATTGTTGAGGAGGACAAGGAGGAAAATGTTTTCAATGACCCCTAGAACAGTGTGTAAGTAGTACTTCTTAATGACATGTATTACTATTTAGTGTTCTCTTTATAATAGTTTTCTGAATATGTCATTTACAGAATTGATTGGGCAGATGAAGGTTCTGCTTATTTTTATCAAAAAGACGATGGACAGAAGGATGACAGCTCTTATGAAGAGTATCTTCCACCAATTTGTATACAGTGTGTTATCAGTCAGTCTTTAGGCAAGGCACAGCAAGTTTAGCAAGCATATTTCAACAAGAAAGGCAATTCAAAGTGCATTACATAAAATATAAAAGGCATCAAGACAAAATGTAAAAACAACATTAGGCAATATAAAAAGACATTTAAATACATCTAAAAAGAATTAATAAGAAAATAAAAAATAAGCTAAAAATAAAGTAAGACAGATAAAGCATGAGAATAAAAGTTACAGTGCAGTGTAAGATATTAATCAAAAACCCCGGATTTCATTTAATAAAAAGGCAAAGCAAACAGTAAAGTCCTTAGCACTGATTTAAAAGAACTGAGAGTTGCAGCAGACCTGCAGTTTTCTGGAGTTTGCTCCAGATATGTGGTGCATAAAAACTGAACACTGCTTCTCCATGTTTAGTTTTGACTCTGGGGACAGAAGTTCTCAGATTCAAAACTAATAGAGTTTACTCTATTGTTGTGTGGTGTGTGTGTGTATTTTGTTTTTGTTTTTAACAATTTTTTACACATATGCCATCATGTTGTGCCTCAACAGAATGGATAGAGCATTAAAGAAAGCACCATGTATTGATCGACTTCCAGTTGTTGGGACTTGATTAGGGACACGTTGGTTATTAGCAATAATTAATAATTATTAAAATTAATAATACAGGGTACCACTCGGAAACCAGGACCAATAACCAAACAGTAAGGTAGTCTCATAAAAGGAGTTCACTTGGAATGCTAATATCTGAGGGATATCAGCATCCATAGAAGTGAACATAGAAGGTTTGAGTTTGAGCTCTGACTCTCTCAATCAGCCACTTTTCACAATATATAAATACTCACAAAAGACTTCTCTTTAAAGATATAACAGTGTTTATTAAACAATAGCAAAGTTAACAAAGTTAGCTGATGCTTTGATCAATAAATCACTATCCTAAAATATAATTCTATCTAAACAGCAGCTATGTATAGTGAAAAAAACATGTAGGAGAACCAGTTGGTCTTTGGGTCTCATGCCATCTCCACAAGAGCCCAGAGAAAGTCTGGGTTCAATCAATAACAACCTCTAACCTCATGGAGACATGGATGTATATTCAACTTCGCCTGGAAATGCCTTCAGGTGAACTGAGTATCCTCCCGTCACATTAAAGTGTCAGTTTTGACACTTCACAGGACCATCTCCTCACTTCCAAACTCTTCACAAACTGTGGGGGACAATCCCAAGTGAAGTTTCCAACACTAAAGAACTGCTACACTCCTATGAACTCAAGGTCAGAGTACACTGATTAAAGGATCAATTTTTGGACAAATGCAGAGAGACTGTTATCATAGTGAAACCTCATCAATTTGTTTTATGAGTTGGGACCACTCTATGTTTTATGTTCTCTATCCACCCTCTAATGTCATACATGCAACCACACTCACATTCCAAAGCACATCCCCCTTTGGTGCTCTCACCCTGGTGTGATTTCAGATAAGGACAGCCAGACCGGTGCCATAAATCGAGCAGAATCTCAGCTTGAATTTCTGTGTTACTTAAAGACAGAAGTTAAATTCAATGCTTCATATGTTTATAACCATCTTGTAGTTCATACTTTATTAGTCACCAAGTAATGCCAGTTAAACTAGTCCAACCCTGAATTTTCTACGACAAATTGTAGGTGAGATACAGGTATATAGGTTTAATCATTAAATAGTAATAGAACCACAGCACCACCCAGTGAACAACTTTTCTCCACTGAAAGTCTGGTGTATAATGTTCTCCTATTGTAATGTTTTAAATTGATACTAAACTCTGTATATAATTCAGTACGAAGTTGATAGGTATGCAGAATTACTTTGGTAAGTTTATTAAGTCATTATAGTATGTATCATTAAGCTGCACTGTTGATTGTTAACTTCTGTGATAAATGTGTGCATCTGAACATTTGAGAAACATATCATGCATATGCAATTTATGCTTAAATGTGGATGATTAATGGTGAAATGTTTAGTTGCAACTTTATCAGCCCAGAGAAGGTCATGCGTGTATCTGACACAAAGAATTTTTCCGTCTCGTGTCTGTCTCTCTCTCTCTCTCTCTCTCTCTCTCTCTCTCTCTCTCTCTCTCTCTCTCTCTCTCTCTCTCTCTCTCTCTCTCTCTCTCTCTCTCTCTCTCTCTCTCTCTCTCTCTCTCTCTCTCTCTCTCTCTCTCTCTCTCTCTCTCTCTCTCTCTCTCTCTACTTTTTGTCAGTCAGTCAGAGACTTAAACGAGGGGGCTTGCGGCAACGGGATGCCGGCGCCCCCCGCTGCCTCCTTCCTCCAACCGCAGCAGATGGCCATGGCAGGGGCTTCCGGCACCGGGATACCGGCGCCCCCCGCTGCCTCCTTCCTCCAACCGCAGCAGATGGTTGTAGCGGGGGCTTCTGGCACCGAGATGCCGGCACCCCCTGCTGCCTCCTTCCTCCAACTGCAGCAGATGGTTGCAGCGGGGGCTTCCGGCACCGGGATGCCGGCGCCCCCACCATCCAGCTCCAGCAATCACAAAAGCCAGCCTTAACCAGGGGAACCTGGCACCGGGATGCCAATGCCCCCTGCTGCCACATCCAGCAGCCACAGCAGCTTGGCACCGGGATGCCAGGATCCCTCATCTCCTAGCTTCACCAATCCTTGCAGTTCATTTCACCCAGGGCCACCGGCACCAGGATGCCAGTGCCCCCTGTTGCCCATTCCCAGAAACAGCACCAGACACAGACCCCGACAACATCAGCTCTACATACATGCCAGTTTTTGGGGGTTTCCATGGTGGATGATGGTTGTCCACCAAATAGCCAACCGAGATCACGCAGTTCTTGTTCGTAGAAAATATTCTTCACACATCTCCAGCTGTTCATCTACCCAGTCGTCACTGCTCTACAACAAGTACAACACAATCTAACCATTGTTGCTCTCATCACCATGACGTATACCATCCATGTTTACCTTAGTGGTATCTGCTTCTTCTCTAAATTCCTAACCCGCAGTCAGGTCTGGTCTCCAGCCATTCTCATTTAATTCACTCCTCAGAGGAATTCTAAGCCAAGAGCAAAAGTCCTTGCTACCTTCCTCTTACTGCCAACTTGCCATCAGTCAGCATCCACACCATCTGCTTCAGATAGAATTCCTCAATTTGCCCGAAATTTAGAATTCACGTTCTTGCTCGCCGCCTTCAGTATTCTCTTATGCTCCAAATTCACTGCTCCAACTCTTCACTCCAACCTCAGCTGCTACGCCTGATTTTCAGACTTTTCTCCGATGACATCATCACCCCCTGTCTCAACTCAACCGGTCAAGGCAGATAGCTGCCCACCTAGAGCCAGGTTCTGTCCAAGGTTTCTTCCCGTTAAAGGGGAGTTTTTCCTTGCCGCCGTCGCCAAGTGCTTGCTCAGGGGGAATGTTGGGTCTCCGTAAATTAAGAGCATGGTCTTTACCTGCTCTATACGAAAAGTGTCATGATATAACTTTAGTTGCAATTTGACGCTATATAAATAAATTGACTTGACTACTAAAACAAACTAAAACGATCAATCCAGTCAACCATATCCATTTTAGAATTCAAAGCCAATGTGAATCACTCTGGCTAACAGCACAGAAGTCCCCAATATATATAGGATATTTGTTTACCCTGACACTAAGGTAAAACATATGGTCCTTATTTACAAATGGTCTCATCTGTTTAGAAATAGAAGAGAGAGAGACTCATCTCCTATGGGACTTTAACGTTTGAACCGTAACCTTTGGACCTTAACTTTTGGACCTGGGGTCTCTTAACTTAAACATACCTCAGGATTATAAACACCATGTAGAGTTTCAGATCCTACAAAAGCGAGTAAGGAGTGTAACAGTCTGCCTTTCATCTGGCTCGGATGCTGATGGGGCCATCTTGATGGCAGCTCCTTGCAGCGTGGGGCTTTGTCTGACCACATGGTTGGGGCCCAACACAGTTATTTGAATCGACAAGACTATGCATGACCAGCATGCCCATGAAGACCCTCTTGATGAGCCTTCTACCTGTGATTAGGGACCTTTTTTCCCCACCCCAAAGTATGTCATTTTATGAAGATGACATCATAGGTGCCAGAGCGTCAATATTATATGAAGACTGCTTGAGACAACTGGCTACATTTCTGATCCTGCGGCCTTTTGAAGACTGGTGTGGTGTGTGACTGTGTTTCCCACTTTGAGATCAACATCACTTCCAAAGGCACAGCAACCTGTGTCGAATGGGTAAGTCTTGACCTGTCACGGCATATCATAACTGTATGGTCACATAAAAATTTCCAGTGAAAGCCAGTGCTGTACATGCCAAATGCAATTACTTTTATTTGACTTTCAGATCTGTCCCAATTAACACAACATGTGGAGGTGGAATTCCCAGCCTGTAATGAATTTTGGGATGCATTGGGTCATTTTCTTTTGTCCACCAACAATTTGTTGTTGGTGGACAAACAACAAGGTTGTTCAACAAAGGCAGATACAAGGCCCATGGAATTCATCAGTCTGGACAGATGGTATGGTGCCAAGAACCTGGCCAAAAAAATAACTGCTGTACCAAAATAACTGTAAGTTTAATAACTGGCTCATATTATTTTCAATATATTCAACATATTCATTCAGCTGTGTGAATGACTCAGTGAGATGGCATTCACTAAGTCAGTGTCAGACAGCTTGCAGTCACCACTCCTGCAGTCAATCTTCATCATGCAGAGACATTTCAACAGAGTTTTGGACAGCAAGGGTCATTATCCCCAGAGGAAGCAAACTAGGGCTAAAACTTACCAGAGCTGATCTTGCATGCCACGACTACTCCTGCTTACATCCCTGGCCTGAGTTCACCTTGTCCCTCCTCCTGAGCGTCTGTAGTTAAGGGTCACAAAAGACTTTCTCTTCCCCTCTACGACCCGTTTAGTATTGGCAGTGATGACATCCCACTCACTAACTCACTAACCTGTCCTCTCTCCTATTCCACCTTCTGCTCACCCGCCAGTTTCATCTCATCCATGGGCTCCCCATCCCCTTCATGGGCCCCTAAAGTGGTGGAGCAATGGAAGAAGGCAGCCTGGTCTGATGAATCAGGTTGTCTTTTACATCATTTAGACAGCCGGGTGCATGTGCATCATTTACCTGGGAAAGAGATGGCACCAGGATGCACTATGGGAAGAAGGCAAGCTGGCGGAGGCAGTGTGATGCCCTGAGCAATGTTGTGCTGGGAAACCGTGGGTCCTGTCATTCATGTGGATGTTACTTTGATATGTACCACCTACCTAAACATTGTTGCAGGCCAACTCCCCCCCCCCCTTCATGGCAACGGTATTCCCTGATGGCACTGGCCTCTTTCAGCAGGATAATGCACCCTGTCACACTGCAAAAATTGTTCAGGAATGGTTTGAGGAACATGACAAAAAGTTAGTGTTGCCTTAGCCTCCAAATTCCCCAGATCTCAATCTGATCAAGCATCTGTGGGATGTGCTGGAAAAACAAGTCCGATCCATGGAGGCCCCACCTCACAACTTACAGGACTTAAAGGATCTGCTGCTAACGTCTTGGTGCCAGACGACACCTTCAGAGGCCTTGCAATGACGGGTCAGAGCTGTTTTGGTGGCACTAGGGTCTACACAATATTAGGGGGGTGGTTTTAATGTTATGGCTGATCAGTGTAATTGTTGGAGACTATCATCAGATTCATGAAGCTTCCTGATACTATTACATACTGTCTCTCAGGAGGCAAGACGGCTGATTTTACAGAACTAATTCCAGCTCTTCTCAACATCCATCCCTCTGTCCACACTGTGGTAGTGCATACTGGCACTAATGACGTCATGTCCAGGCAATCCATCATGCTGCATTATGAACTTCAATCTCTAGCCTCCAAAGGCTTGGGGAGGAGGTGTGTCCTGTCTGGACCCACTGCCACTATGACCAAGAGCTTTATTAGTCATTTTGATTCCTTCTGGACCAAGTGGGGCCTGTTTAAATATGATGGGTTGCATCCCAACAAGGAAAGAACAGGAAGAGGTTTCCCAGCATCCTAGCTCTGTATTTCATAGCCCTGTCCCAGACAATGTCCTGCTTGTTACAGGTTTTGTTTCCCTCACTAATTTATTAATTCCTGTTAGGATCACTGAAAGGCAGTGTGCAAAAATCTACTCACAGTCCACACAGAAACAATCTCATCACAGTTAAAACCACTTCTTCAATCCCTGTTGTTGAAACAACTCATTTCTGTTTACTCGATATAAGATCCCTTGCCAACAAGTCTTTTATCTACCATGATTTTATCATCACCAACAATACTGACCTTTTTTTTATCATCAGAGTCCAGATAAATCCTGATGAATGTGCCCCTCTCATTGAGTCTTCTCCCTGAGATTATTTATTTTTCCACCAGCCAGGAATGACAGGCCGAGGGGGTGGCCTTGCAGTAATATACAAATCATTTTAGTTGTTCTCCAGTCTTGCTTGGCTGTTTCTCCACCTTTGACAGTCTTAGTTTTATTTTAAAGAATAAATTGTCCATTTATGTGTTTTAATCTACAGATCCTCTAAACTTACTTTTAGTTTTATTCAGGAATTTTCAGACCTTTTATCAGTCATCATGCTATAATATGTCAGAGTTCTTATTCTTGGTGATTTTAATATCCATGTTGGTTGTCATTCTTCCTCTCCATTTGCTTCTGATTTTGTCAAACTTTTAGATTCTTTTAATTTGACCCAATATGTGAAGCACCCTAGGGCACACACTTGACCTTGTGTTCTCCCATGGTTTCTGTGTGGATGATGTGAACTTGGTTGATTTTGCCATCTCTGATCACAATGCAGTGCCCTTCCAGGTTCCACTCCTCTCCCCTGATCCCAAACCCACCACACTAATTCGCTCCCGCCCCCCTAAATTCATTCTCTGTTCCTCACTTCTTCCTTCACTACCTCCAACACATTTTTTAATGCCAGTGAACAACATCACCTCACTGTAGAGGAGCTTGTCAGTGTTTTTAACAGCTGCTGCATGAATATTTTAGATTCTGTAGCTCCAATCAGATATAAAAAGCTGAAACCTTCTTCTCTGCCATGGTTCAATGAAGAATTAAGGGAGACAATGCAGGAAGGCAGAGCGGAAATGGAAAAAAGATGAACTCAGTATCTCCTTTGCTTCTCTAAATGATCTAATGTTCACTTATCCATGTAAAGGAGGAAAAAAGGAACACCTATTTTTCTGAACTGATTGCTAAACAGGGTCATAATCCCAGAATCCTTTTTAAAACCATAAATTCTGTGATTGGTCCCCTGCTTAGCCAGCCAGTTGAATCCTCCCCAGAGAGAAGAATTTTTTAATTACTTTAAAAAAAAAAAAAAAAAAAAACAATAGTGGAGATTCGGCAGCAGTGAAGTCAGGATCAGGTCCTTTAAAAATATCCAAACCCACTTTTAACTTGGTCGGACAGCAGCAGTATAGACCTGAGACCCAGGAACAAACAACTAAATTCAACTAGTGAACAAACTCCTACACCTGCAGAGGATACTATTCCCAGGACTGGCAAACAAGAAGCTCACATAATGGCGGTTGCACATGAACACCTGAGCAGAGGAGACTCCCTTATTCTTCAAGAGATAAGAAACGGTAATCAAGCCCTCTGCAGAAATCTCAACTCTAAAACTGCAGAAATTAATTAGTCTATCTCCGGACTGAAAACTATACTGGATAAACTCACCTTCCGCATGGCCGAGGCGGAGGAGCAAGTTGGCACAGCGGAGGACTACTTGGTGGAGCTGGACTCTCGTGTTACCAAGCTGAGTAAGACTTTTTAATGGAGAAAGTTGACCAATTGGAAAACTACAGCCGGCAAACAATATAATCTTCGGGAAGGCTGTGAGGGGAAACAACCCTGTAACCTTTTTTGTTAACATTTTTTGTTAACTGTTTTTTTGTTTTTTACTATTGTCAGTGCTTTATTTTATTTTTGTTGTTACTTTACTAGAGGAGTCACATTTCGCTTGCACAGAGACTTCACAAAGAGGGCATAACATTTTGATAGATGTATATGCTTATTGGTGATGAACAATAGAGTGAAATTTGTTAGCTAATGTGAATTGGCTAAACATATTAAAATTAAGAGTCTTGACACACCTGGAAAAATCTGCAAATTGATATTGCTTTTATACAAGAAACCCACCTTACCACACAGGAGCATAAGAAACTGAGGAGAGAATGGGTAGGACATGTATTATCATCATCCTTTAATTCCAAAGCCAGGGGAGTGGCTATTTTGATAAATAAAAACACTCCAGTGACTATTGGAGACACTATTATTGATCCAACAGGCCGATATGTATTAATTAATTGTCAGATTTACTCAGAACCCTGGACACTTTTAAACTTATATGCATCCAACCATAATTTATTCAGGATATCTTACTCAAGGTATCAGGGGGATGATAAAATATACACACGTGGACAAAATTGTTGGTACCCCTCAGTTAATGAAAGAAAAACCCACAATTCTCACTGAAATAATTTGAAATGTACAAAATTAACCATGAATAAAAATTTATTGAAAATTAAACAATCAAAATCAGCCATTACTTTTGAATTGTTAACATAATTATTTAAAAAAATGAAACTAATGAAACAGGCCTGGACAAAAATGATGGTACCCATAATTTAATATTTTGTTGCACCACCTTTTGAGGCAATCACTGCAATTAAACGATTTCTATATTTGTCAATGAGCCTTCTAGATCTATCAACAGGTATTTTGGCCCACTCCTCGTGAGCAAACTGCTCCAGTTGTGTCAAGTTTGATGGCTGTCTTCTCCAGATGGCATGTTTCAGCTCCTTCCACAGATGTTCAATGGGATTCAGATCTGGGCTCATAGAAGGCCACTTCAAAATAGTCCAACGCTTTTCTCTTAGCCATTCTTGGGTGTTTTTGGCTGTGTGTTTTGGATCGTTGTCCTGTTGGAAGACCCATGACCTGCGACTGAGACCTAGCTTTCTGACACTAGGCAGCACATTTCTCTCCAGAATGCCTTGATAGTCTTGAGATTTCATTGTACCTCGCACAGATTCAAGACATCCTGTGCCAGATGCAGCAAAGCAGCCCCAAAACATAACTGAGCCTCCTCCATGTTTCACCATAGGGACAGTGTTCTTTTCTTCATACGCTTGATTTTTGAGTCTATGAACATAGAGTTGATGTGCTTTACCAAAAAGCTCCAGTTTTGTCTCATCTGTCCAAAGGACATTCTCCCAGAAGCTTTGTGGCTTGTCAACATGCATTTTTGCAAATTCCAGTCTCGCTTTTTTATGATTTGCTTTCAACAGTGGTGTCCTCCTTGGTCGTCTCCCATGAAGTCCACTTTGGCTCAAACAACGACGAATGGTGCGATCTGACACTGATGTACCTTGGCCTTGGAGTTCACCTTTAATATCTTTGGAGGTTGTTCTGGGCTCTTTGGTTACAATTCGAACTATCCGTCTCTTCAACTTGTCATCAATTTTCTTCTTGCGGCCACGTCCAGGGAGGTTGGCTACTGTCCCGTGGATCTTAAACTTCTGAATAATATGTGCCACTGTTGTCACAGGAACTTCAAGCTGCTTAGAGATGGTCTTATAGCCTTTACCTTTAAGATGTTTGTCTATAATTTTGTTTCGAATGTCCTGGGACAATTCTCTCCTTTGCTTTCTGTTGTCCATGTTCAGTGTGGTACACACCTTGTCACCAAACAGCACAGTGACTATTTGTCACCCTTTAAATAGGCAGACTGACTGATTATGAGCTTGAAGACACCTGTGATGTCAATTAAAGGACACACCTGAGTTAAACATGTCCCTCTGGTCAAATTATTTTCAATCTTTTATAGGGGTACCATCATTTTTGTCCAGGCCTGTTTCATTAGTTTGTTTTTTTAAATAATTATGTTAATCAACAATTCAAAAGTGATGGCTGGTTTTGATTGTTTAATTTTCAACACATTTTTATTTATTATTACTTTTGTAAGTTTCAAGTGATTTCAGTGAGAATTGTGGGTTTTTTCTTTCATTAACTGAGGGGTACCAACAATTTTGTCCACGTGTGTACTTGTACGGGGAGACTTTAATTTTTGCTTGGATCCTATTCTGGATAAGTCAACCTCAACAGTATCCAAAACAAAAGCGGCCAAAACTGCCTTGGCTTTGATGAAAGATCTAAATTTGATGGATGTGTGGAGTCAAATGCACCCTCAAACCAGAGACTACTCTTTCTATTCCTGCCCCCATAACTCTCATACTAGGATTGACCTTTTTCTATTGTCAACGCAGTTAATTCATAGAACATTAAAATCTGAATACTTATCTAGAACCCCGTCAAATCATTCATTGACCCTGTCTATATTGATGCCAGAAAAACCAACTAATTCATATAGATGGCATTTAAACCCCACCCTTCTCCAAAAACTAGACTTCTGCAAGTTTATTAGGGACCAGATAGAGCTATTCTGTGAGACAAACTGTGCCTCCTCTCCCAATAGTTTTATATTATGGGACACACTAAAAGCTTATTTAAGGGGAAAAATAATTTCTTATACAAAAGGTATTAAGAAGAAGTACATGGCAGAAATTGAAGAACTGGAAACAGAAATTTTGAAATTGGAAAAGGAGTCTAGGTCCAAGGAATCATACCAATCACTGGTAAACAAAAAGCTCAAATATAATACATTACACACTTATAAAACTGAAAAAATCATTTTAAGAACTAAACAAAGATATTATGAATTGGGAGAGAAGGCACACAAAATCTTGTCCTGGCAACTGAGAATGGAAACTCAAGACAATTAACGCAGTTTAAACTGAAACAGGTTCAATCTCATATAATCCAATAGAAATTAACAACACATTTAAACAGCTTTATGCAAATTTATATACGTCTGAATTACCAGAAGATCTGACTAAAATTGATGGATTACTGTCCACTACTGAACTGCCCAAAATTGGTCAAGAAGAACAAAAGAATCTTGACCTTCCCTTCCCTCAGAAAGAAATCGAAAAGGCCTTTACAATCTAATAAATCACCAGGGGAGGATGGTTTCCCCCCTGAATTTTACAGAGAATTTAAGAATTTACTCATCCCCCTTATCATGGATGTAATTAACTTAGCATCTGGAACTCAAACTCTCCCTGAATCATTCTCTACTGCCATAATCACTGTGATTCCCCCCAAAAATAGACACACACAAGTGCTCTTCATTTCGGCCTATTTTCATTATTAAATTTAAAATATAAATTGATCTCTAAGGCCATGACTAACAGGCTTGGCCCACAAGTGCCACAATTAATAAATCCAGACCAGAGTGGCTTTATTTTGAAACACTCATCAGCTAACAATTTATGTAGGCTCTTTAATATTATCCACCTAACAAAATACAAGACTGAGCCTAGTATAGCTGTAGCTTTAGATGCTGAAAAGGCCTTCGATAGGCTGGAGTGGCCATATTTATTCAAAGTCTTAGCCAAGTTTGGGTTTGGCCAGTTGGCAAGTTTATTAATTGGGTAAAAACCCTTTATCATGAACCACTAGCCAAAATTACCACTAACGAACAGATCTCGACAGCATTTCCCTTGAGTAGATCAAGTCGACAGGGCTGCCCTTTTTCTTCAGGACTCTTTATCTTGGCTATTGAGCCCCTAGCTGAAGGAATCAGACAGGATCCTGATATAAAGGGTTTCAAAGTAGATCAGACAAATAATAAAATTATTCTCCTGGCAGATGATGTAATTTTGTACTTAACAGACCCTGGTAACTCCCTCACCAAATTACAGATTCTATTAAATGCTTATGGTGTTATTTCAGGATATAAGGTGAACTGGGAAAAAAGTGAAATTATTCCACTAATGAGTTTTAATTACGCTCAGTATCAGCAAACAAGCCCATTTAAGTGGGAATGGTATAAATTGGTATAAAATATCTTGGAATAACTGTAGATAATGATCTTAATTTGTCCAAACCTAATTACCTCCCATTGCTCAGTAGAATTGAAGATGACCTACGTAGGTGGATGAGTTTACCCATTACTCTATTTGGCAGAGTTAACTGTGTGAAAATGAATATATTTCTGAGGTTACAATATGTCTTCCAGTCTTTACCCATTCCACTACCTCAAACTTTTTTTAAGACCTTCAACAAATATGTTAGACAATTTATATGGAATTGTAAAGTGCCCAGGGTATTTATGGAAAAATTAACATAGGATTATAGATTAGGCGGCCTTTGATTACCCAGTTTTAAAAAGTATTATTTTGCAGCTCATATGTGATTCATTTCATCCCTTTTTGAGGGTGGATTGGATTTCATCCCCTGAAAGAAAAATTATTCAGTGATTATTTATTTATAAATGTAACTCCAGAATTATATCCAACAAGACAGACAATCCTATTTTAAAGCATTTGATTAAAATATGGTGTGAGACCCATGGAAGTCTTGGACTGAAAATGGGACTGTCATCAAGAACACCTGTGAGACAAAATTAAATCCCAATGACAATACCCATGATTCTAAATAACAAGATTCTGGAGACTTCATCATCATAAAGGGATCCAGCTTTTGGAAGATTGTTACAAAAAGGACTTCTCATGTCCTTTGAACAATTGAGGAAATATGACTTGACCAGCAAGACCTTCTTCTGCTGTCTTTAGTTAAGATCTTTTCTTAGAACCAACTTGGGCCATGGAATGACTTTACCTGTATTTACTGATGTGGAGAAACTGCTTCTTGAGGGAAATGTGTACAAATGTATTTCTAATATGTACTCCTTGCTGCTGAATGAGGGCCCAAAGCCAGGTTTACACAAATCTAGAGCAAGATGGGAACAGACCTGAACATAACAATTCATGAACACCCTGATGTTTCCTAGGCAATGACCCACGTTACACTGCAATAACACATCAAACTACAAACTACAGGAATATTGCTACATGTAAAGCACGGAACTGCTATGTAAATACCACTTTGTGTTGTATTGGTATTGTTCATATTGCGCAGACCATGTAGGAATATAATAAAAATAAGTTTATAAATACAAACATCTGTTACTTCTCTTCAGTCCCTTTGAAGGGCTTCCACTCTCTCCTCTTCTCTTAAAACCGCTGCTCTGGTAGCTCCCCTCCCTCGCCCGACCCTGACTGCTACACCGCCTCGCCTCTCCACCCTCTTCCTCTCCCTCTAACCTCCATAACATTACCGGGTGGTCTATCCGGTCTTTGACTCTGTAAACAGAGAAAAAAAGTATGTATCCTGCTAATGCTATCTCACTATCAGACTAAACACCTAGAATAAAATTGCTTTTTACCATTACTTCACTAATGTTAGCTTGTATTAGCATGTAAAGCGGCTAGCTAATGTTAGCAATAAAACACTACCACAATGTGGTATAAGTAACATTGATATCTTACATTTAAGCTAAGACCTAGTTTTACAGACTAAATAACTAAATACAATTTCTAAATCTATCTATCTAAAGGAACCTCATCACTTGACATATTATGGCTACTCAATGCGACCATAGGTGATGAGATCATTTTGGAAGTAGCTACTGGTACCTGAAGGCCACCATAGGTTCTCCTACATGCTTGAAAAAGGGAGGGGTGAGGGGAGGTGTATTCACTTGGTTGCAGTATATGTACTGCATACTATGATGACAGTATCACTCTATGAACAGGCAAAACAGAGCTTCTCAGAAACACTGATGTGTGACAAACATGGTTGTGTATTTCTGCAGTGCAGTACTGTTAAAGCTATAATATGTAACTAGTCCGCATTAAAATATCTAAAAATGACTATATTTTGTTGAGTTGTGTACTTACATTATCCCAAATGTTTCCAACAATTTTGAAACCCATTTGGTCGCCTGTCAATGGCATCATACCCCCTCTACCAACGAGTATACTGTACGCGGTCACTTGATGATAATCATCTTTTAAATGAAACTGCTTTATTCCGTGTTTTTACCAGTTTTAATCACCGGGTCTGTTTGTTTTGGAGAGGAGGAGACCTCTGCGGATAATTCGGCTCCCAGTAAAAACCTCCTGAACGATGAACATTGAAGCCATCCTAACCAGGAGAAGCTGGTTGTTTAACAATGAAGACAACAACTCCCATGATCTCACTCTACTTCATAATGTCATCAAACTCCATCTTTTGTTATTGTTTTAATTGAGAGACCCCTAGTGGCAGAAATTACATATTGTGCGTTTAAGAAATTAACTTTATGTTGCCTCAAACTGTCTCTGATTAGCTGATTTGGCTCAGTTAGTATGTCAATCAGCCAATCACACGATGCATTTCTTGTTATTGGCATATTTCATGTTTATGCTGTCAGTCGTGAATAGAAAATAGTGTTTTGACCATAGACTATAAAAGTATTGGACGTAGCCATCACCTGTTGGTTTGTGGACTCCTGTTTTGAAGCCTCAAGTTTGGCATTTTGACCATCGCCATCTTGGTTTTTTGGAGCCAGAAGTGATGAGAAGTTGCTCAACTTCACTCCACTACTCAAAACAAAAGATAATGACCTCCACCATTGGATGAACCTACCACTCTCCATTTTGGGCAGAATAGCCACTGTTAAAATGACAATAACAAACAGTTTGTAAAGACATTCAGATTTCAGATATACCATCTCTCAGCCAGACTATCAAAAGCCATCCATCTTTTAAAACATTAACAATAGCTGCAACTCTAACAGTCTGGTGGAAATTCCACCAAATCACAAATACCACCTTTGCACCCTCTAATTTTACTCCCATCTGGAACAATCCTGACTTTCTAAGTAACAAGAAACCACTTATATTCCGCACATGGACCAAAAAAGGTATCACACATCATAAACATATCTTCCATAATAATAACCTGGTTTCATTCTCCCACTTGGTCAAGAAGTACAGCATCAGGAGCAAACAATTTTTGGATTATCTGCAACTTAAATCATCCGTTTAATCAAACTTTAATATTATGGTCACCAACCTAGATCTTCTTCCCTCAATTTCAGATTCAATTAACATCCCTTCTCTGAAAAAACTCTTTTCCAAAATATATAGAATAATATCACAGTCTGACAAAATGCTATCAATACCATCAATAAAATGAGAACTAAACCTATACATCACTCCTGATGCTGGCTGAATTCGGAACTGAATTTGCAAAAACATCTACTTCATGACAAAAAAAAATGCCAACCTACAACTCATACAGTAAAAGATACTCTACACGGGGCGGCTGTGGCTCAGGAGGTAGAGTGGGTCGCCTACTAATCGGAAGATTGGCGGTTCAATTCCCGACTTCTCCAGTCCGCATGTCGAAGTATCCTTCAAGTATCTTGCTCCTGATTGCTGTGCCATCAGTGTATAAATGTGTGCGAATGGTTAGATTTCCTCTGATGGGCAGGTTGGGACCTTATAGGGTAGCCCCTGTACCCATTCAGCGTATGAATATGGGTGAATTGACTCGTAGTGTTAAAAGCGCTTTGAGTAGTCGGATGACTAGAAAGGCGCTATACAAGTACAGTCCATTTACCATCTACAGAATTCACTTCACTGGGCAAAAAATATTTAAAATGGGATTCTCATCAGAAATCTGTCCACACTGCACACAAAACAGCCCAGATAGCTATGTTCACGCCACCTGGCACTGCACACCCATTAAATACTTTTGGAAAGATATCACAGAGTCACTATCCCTCTTCATGGTTGCCACATCCCATTATCCCTCCTACTCTGTTTACTAGGAAACATATCAACAATCAACCTGTTTTTCTTGCCTGTCTACCAATTATAATTTGAACACAATCAAACAGAATACTATTAGCAATATTGCACAATTTATAAGACAATGATTAAGAGGCTGATTAGTATTATTATTATATAGATCATTATTGGTAGGTCGAGATGGGTGATGATGATGATGATGATTACTATGCTTAAAATCTATTATACTGATTATTTCCAATAGTACAGTGATGTTGTTTTTTATACAGATGATTATTATTTTTATTTTTATTGCTATTAGACATGTTAATAGGATGATGAAGATGATGGTGATGTTGGTATTTTTTGTAGTTCTCTTGTTTTTGTTTATTTGTTTCAAATCATCATTATTATTATTATTATTATTATTATTATTATTTGCTTATTATTTTTTTGCTTATTTGTGACGGCCCTCTGGCTTTGCCATGGCCCTTAGGTTTGTGTCTTGCCATGGGCTGCTGTGTGTTTGTGTTTCTCCAGGTCCAGGTAGGCGGAGACTCTATTAGAGCAACTGGGTGCACCTGGCCAGTCCATCCAGAATGCATTTATGATCAGCAATTCGTCGCTGGCTCTCCCTCTTGCACCACATGTTTTGTTTTGTTTGGTTGTGTTGCATTTCTCTTTAGTTTACGCCATACAACACTGCACATTCACACATCCACTAACCAACACCACTGATGTACTGACTGACCATTCCCCACATTGGGTTGATCTTTTGTTGCAACTCCTTAAAAAATAAATTTCATGGCTTGATTTTGAGTACAACTGTTTGTATTTCCCTTTAGTTGTTATGGCCTAAGAGCCGGGTCGTAACAGACGTATTACTATTATTGATATGAATCATATAAGAATTATTTTACCACCAGACAACACTTACAATAACACACAGTTACTTTACTTACTTAACTATTTTCATTTCTACCATTTTACAAGCGCAACAATACACAGGCATCTTCACATTCAGGCCATACACAGACATACAATTAACAATTATACTGAACCTCCTCACTCAACAATTCACTCTATTCACCTACTTCCCTTTCCTTTCTATTCTCACTCTTTTTTATCATTATTAATTAATTTTTATTAACTTTTTTGCATACATACTTATCTTTTTATTATGTTTTATTCTGTTATGTACTATTCATCCCTTCATCCCAACCATATCTGAATGATGGCACCACCTTGGACTGGGCTCTGGTGACTAAGGGGGGGCTTGGAGGACTGGACTGGTTTGGGACAGCTTGGAGTCAGAAGATCTATTCCCCACTAAGCCCCTCTCCAAAAAGAAAGCTGCTCCTCAGACCCAGTTGAACAGACAAATCCTGTAGGGGTGGGGGGTGTTCTAAAGGGCATCTAACCTGCAACAGGCCAACCACCTCCTACAGGCCTGGTGGCAGCCTAAAGCAGGCGAGAGCAAAGAAAGAAAGGAATGGGAATTAAGAATAAAAAAAGAATAAAACAAGTACAAAAAAAACAAAACAAAAATAAATACATAAAATTCTCCCCTGACCCAGCTGTCCTGATCTGACCCCACCCCAGATCAACCCTGTCACCTCTTTGTCCTTGGAGCCCATCCAGAGATGCCCTCCAAGAGCATTGTAGCTCTTGGAGGGTATTACCTTTTTTTTTTATTTCTTCCTTTGGTTAATACCGTCTCCCCCTTATGCTCTCTCTCCCCTCTACATCTTTCACACAGAAACCCACCCACACAAATACACACACTGGTCAAGGCAGATAGCCGCCCACCTAGAGCCCGGCTCTGCTCTAGGTTTTTTCCCGTTAAAGTGGAGTTTGTCCTTGCCGCTGTTGCCAAGTGCTTGCTCATGCGGGAATGTTGGGTCTCTGTAAATTAAAGAGTACAGTCTAGACCTGCTCTATGTGAAAAGTGCCCTGAGATAACTTCTGTTGTGACTTGGCGCTATATAAATAAAATTGACTTGACTTGAGACACCTACCTAAACACATGCATGCTACAATAAGAAAATCTAAGCCAAACATTATGCCTTTTTTGTTTGTTTGTTTGTTTGCACTTCTTGTTCTTGTTGTTGCCGCTTTTTGCCTTTTTTTTCTCTTTTGTTTTGGTTTGTTTGAATCTAGTTTTCCCTATTGTCTTGTTCTCTGTCATGGCTATGTTTTTTGTTTTCATATTGGTCACTTGTAATGCACTATACACAAATAATTTTTTTTAAAAAAGGAGTGATGAGAAGTGACCATATTTGGACGAAAGCATGGAGCTGGGGAGGAGCTCCCCAGGGTCCAACTACAGCACCTCACGCATCGCCGTGATAATGACTTGTCACGCCCTAAAGCTACCCTGCTTCATTGTCTAGTTTACTCTAAATGGGGCCATAATTTACAAAATGAACATCATGCTGTATTGAAGAAGACTTGAAACTAACGATTGAGACCATAAACTCATTAGGAATCTGTTTACTGAGGTAATAAATCAAGTAAGAAGTAGGGTCATTTTCTTGTAGACTTCTGTACAAACTGACTTCTTTTTGGAACCAGTGGAGCTTCCCCCTGCTGGCCATTAGAGAGAATGCAGGTTTAAGTCACTTCCACAGTGGCTTCACTTTTCAGACCCGGAGCTACCCGCTTGGTTTTGACTGAGGGAAAATACTGTAGCATTGTTAGCAGGTAACATGCAGTGATGTCTGAAAGTGGAAATAGAGAAAGTTGTTAGTGACACCGTTATTAATTGCTTGTAAAGCAATTGATAATTAAACTACACACCTACAATGATTTCAAGAGGATTCCTTTTTGTGTTTGAGATTATTTCTGTTAAACTGAATTTTTGGAAAGCTGTAGGAGCATAAGATCTAGAATGACAAGTACTAGAATTTCCCTATAAGTGTTTTTCCTTCACTGTAACTTCCTTGAATCTCTTCAAATGTGAAACTACCCACACTGCTACATAAGTTATGCAGACACCCAAGAGCTGTGTTCAGGCCACTTTGTATGTGCTTTAATATGAATGTGTATTGATAGCAAAGGCAATATGGAAAAATTATCAAAGATAATTGGTAATTATTAAAAATCAATAAGGTAATTAATGTAAATTAATAACAATGGGGCACCACCCTGAGATCAGTCTCAGAAAGGGTGTTCATCCAAGAATGTCAACATCTTAGAAATATTAACATTACAGGATGAACAGTGAAGGTTTGAATTTGACCCCGTCAACAAGCTGTTATCACAATATATACACACAATCACAGGGAACTTCTCTTTAAATACACAACAGAATTTCTTAACTTTAGCAGTATCAATTACAAATCAATAACGTTTATAACATTATAATGTTAAATAACTTTCATACAACTACAAACTATCAAACAAGCAATAACAAACAACGGTGGTTATAAACAAGAAGGCAATATACAGCACTAAAAGAGGTGTGTGTTTGTGTGTGTGTGTGTGTGTGTGTGTGTGTGTGTGTGTGTGTGTGTGTGTGTGTGTGTGTGTGATTATTTGTAAGGAGGATTTGCATTTTGCTTAAGAAATTAGCTTAGTTAGTTTGTTTTGGTGATAACACTCACTCCCTCCATGCTGTTTGCTCATTTCATTGGCTGGACTAAGTTAGCATCTTATTTTTGTTTCAGAGCTGGAACTGTCATAGGTAACTTTTGCAGTACTATAGGAGAGGACATGCACAGTAAGTTGGGCTGGTAGTTTGTTTTTTAGTTTGTTTTTTCCCAACGAGGGAAGGGGGGTCAGAGGGCTGAACAGGTTTAAGAGTCATGGTTCGCTATTAATTGTAATGATTAGAAAAGGTCAGCCTTTGCTTTTCATTTTCTCCAATATTACCTACCTTTGGTGTAAATATAATAAAATATGGTTATTTATGGTGGAGGGAGGGTCATGTATTTTCCCCCAGTCACTCAGGGAGGCTCAAGGAAAAATATTTGTGGCTCCAGGGAGGGTCAAGATAAAAAAAAAAAATCGAAGTCACACCCCAGCCACCCCCCTCCCTCTGATAAATAACGAACAGTCCCTTATGCCTCTCAGGTACTATGTAATTGTGTTTGTTAGGGATCACATACACAATCACATACCTGCTTCAAACCATCCACGACATTCCCACACTGAAAGAAATGTCGGTACCACCGTGTTCACCACTGCCTGAAGTTTACATTTGCAGTCTTCAAAAGACATATTGGTATCTAAAATATGCCAGGGGAACGTCACATCTTGCTACTAATTTATGAAGACGATATGTGCACTGACAGAAAAGTTACCAAAAGTCAACACAATTAACACATTAGCAGCTAATGCTACTTTCAACTGACCCTTGGCCCATCCCGGTTGAAGGCAGAACTGTTTATGAAGCCACATGCTGTTTTATTTACAAGGACATGCATCCATACAGAGTTATTCAAATGATGACACCCAGAGACTGAGCTGAATCGAATTGGCTTTTTATCACAGTGTCTCATATCGTTACAAATTAATCTGTCATTTTTGTATCAGATCGTAGACTTTGTATCTAGATAGGTATCAAATGAGAGGGAGAGATACACACCCCTACTGTATATATGTAAATGTTGTCAATTTTTCTACCTACACTGCCATTTTGGCCTGCCATTTTCACAAAAGAGATAATGTACCTCAAGAGACTTCTGGTTAAATAAAGGTTAAATAAAAAATTTAAAAAACAAGGGCCAGATTGGGAAATCAGGGAAGGAATAAAAAGCAGAGAGAGAGGAGAAGAGAATGATTCAGGGAGGGGAAATGGGGGGGGGGGGGTTTATTTCTTTACAAGAGCAGCAGAACAAAGAGGGCTTTGTGTGCAGTGCTGAGAGCGTGAAGCCGAGCCAGGGCTTAGGGATTGTTCAACAGTGTGCACTGACTGCATTCCTGCTGTGTGATTACGAGCCACTTTTAATTTATTCTCCTCCAGACTTAACCCTTCACTGCCCCTCTTCTACTATCTGGGACTAACTTAACCTTCCTTTCTTTTTCAGGTACCTCTTCTCCCCTACTTAATTTCTAGGTAGTCTTTTAAATACTGTCTGAATAACCGCGCAGTCATTTTAAGTTCTTTTCATGCTGTCCACTGTAATTAGAACACTGTGTATTAAAGGATCATCCCTGTTAATTACAACATGGACATTATTTTCGTGGCTTTGGCCATCTGTTTTATCAGTTACAATAACACTACACTATTTTTTATTTGAAACTCAAACTACCATTTGAAAATGGAAAAACACAGTATTTATTATTCAATCTGTAATGATCTGTCTGAATTCAAGCTGTGCCATGTCCTCCAGCAGTAGGAATGCATAAAATGCACTGTCCCTCTGATCTATTGCATACCCTTTTGCACTTTCAGTAAATTTAGCAATTGTTGGTCTCTCCTTAATGCAACATGGTGGAATTTAGTAAATCATGCTGATAATCATGACATCAAATCTTCTGAGAAGTAATGTGTGGGAGTATTTTGTATTCAGATGAAACTGTGGATAAAGGTAAGGCTGTTTTCTGCCTTTTGAAAATACAACTGCCTTAAGGTCACACCGGCATTTAACATGTAAAAGTTGGTGACAAAAATCATTTGATGTCAATGTTATTGCCATCATCAGTAGTGGGGGTGAAGTCAATCTGCATGAAACTTGCGCACTAAATTCAGTTTTGGTGAACTTTAACATACATGTGCTGTTGACGAATAACAAAGCTGTCTTGACAGTGCTGACCTTTGAGGGAAAGGAGAGCTGGAGAGTTCAAAACAGGAGAAGCTATCCTAACTGATTAGCTGTGTTGCACCATTCACATTTATTTGTACATAAACGGCTCCACAGAGGTGTGGTGCAGACACTTCTGATACAGGAGTCCATGCTACAAATACATCTCCTGAATAAACTGTCTCATTAGCAACCAAGAGCTTGGAGAGCTAATTCTGATTGACAAGCAATAGCATATTCCCAACAGGCTAGCATATTAGTGGTTAACACAGCAGCTAAAGCACCTCATCAACTATCCCTGCAAGTAGTCACTCTGTCACCAAGCTTCTAGCACCACATATTTTCCAGGATGCATGGATGAATTGTGCTGGGCAACTTTCTGTGTGACTGGGCCTCTTTGTTACCACATCAACAAATGTGAAGCCACCTTTTGGCTTGTCACTCCAGTGAGGCAGCGGGGGCAGCGCATATAAACAAAACCTATTCTACAATGTAGTTAAGGATTAGGCTATGTTAAAATTATTTCAAACAAATTACATGTTAGTTATCATTCATTAAAACTTAACTTTTGGAGTTTTTGACCACTAGTAGTGCTATGGAGCAATGTTTACATCAGTGGGACACTATTCCACTGAAACATAAGAAACATTATGTGCCAGCAAAGGCAGTGAAGAAGAAGACAGCAAGCCAGCAAATATGGATGTAAATCAGCTTTGTAAATGTTTTAGGAGGAAGGAAATGTAATCAACATTGTTTACAAGAAAACCCCACAGGATAGTTTTAATTGCTGAGATCTGGGAACATAGCAAAATTTCTACAACAATGGGTCAAGAAACGTGCAGTCTGACTTCCCGCTTCAACTTTGATCTACAGTACTTGCTGTTTTCCTGTACAATAAGGGATTATTAGCAACGTTTTAGGTGTGTTTACTTTCAGTTCAACCTCCACATGAAGTGGTTTAGATAATCCATCAGAGCTGTCTAAAAAATGTATTTCAGAAGCTAAGAGCTTAATTCTATTTCCCCTGGAGAGTTTCCCCTGTCCTTTCAAGTTTATAACTACAATTTTTAGTTTTGCATAAATGTCTCACGATATTTGCTGCATTGACATTACTCCGTGCATAGACACATTTACAATTACTGAAATCAGCCTCTCTAATCTTTAAAGTAAATCATTAAAGAAAACACTCATACATCAATACAAATACAAACAGTGAACAAGACTTTATAGATGACCAAAATGTTACAATTAATTTTCACGAACTGAAAACACACTGACAACATACGCCAATACTCTGTGAATCTGGGGTTACACCATGGTTATGTTACCTAACCATTGTTGTCGCTGTAGCCATGCTCTAAAGCATACCCTGCTTTATCATCAAATTTAAATTAGATGGGACTATAATTTACAAAATGAACGTCATGCTGTATTAAAGAAGTCTTGAAACTAGCGATTGAGACAATAAACTCATTAGGAAAGTCTTTACTGAGGTAATAAATCAAGTGACTTCTATACAATCGGGCTTCTTTTGAAGCCAGTGGAGTCACCCCCCTGATGGCCATTAGAGATTGCAGGTTTAAAGCACCTTTGCATTGGCTTAATTTTTCAGACCCGGAACTACCCACTTGGTATATATGCATTTTTCTCCTTATTTTTTATTAATAATTACTATTGCTGTTATTATTATTATTATTTAAATTTTAAAAAATCGTACCATATGATATTTTATTTCTTCTTACTCTTATAATTTCACTTTTTAATTGACAATTGGTGAGTCTTGTTGTCAAGGAATGTTAATGCTGATGATTGTGTTTTTAAATTCTGTGTTAAAGGGCAACTTCACTAATTTTCATGGTGTTTTCTATGGTTCTAATGTGGGAAGTACCTATATATGATATGCAGTACAGTGCAAAAGTAAAGTGAGGATGCTTCAAAAATAATGCCTCGAATAGTTTTTTTAAATTTTCAATTAACTTGATACAAACCTAAATTAAATCAATATTTGGTGTGACCACATTTTACCTTTAAAATGGCACCAGTTCTCCTCAGGACACCTGCACAGTTTTCCAAGGTAGGTTGTTCCTGCATCTTGGAGAAGTTGCCACAGTTCTTCTGTGGATTTAGGCTCAGCTGCTTATGTCTCTTCAGGTAATCCCAGACTGACTCCATGATGTTGAGATCAGGGCTCTGTGGGGGCCATACCATCTGTTGCAGGACTCCTTGTTCTTCTTGTTCCTGAAGATAGTTCTTTATGACTCTGACTGTATGTTTGGGGTCATGGGGTCGGTTATCATGCTGCGGAATAAATTTGGGACTGATCAGATACCTCCCTGATGGTATTTCATGATGGATAAGAATCTAAAGTGCCTAAAATGTTTGCATTTATATACTGTATATGTTGTCTAAATGTCATCCCATGGTTTGTGTGTGTGAGTATTTCAATCTCAAATTGTTGTTACCATCCAGACTTTTTTTTCCACACCACATCAGGAAGAATCTTTTAGAGATGAGATGAGAGAGACCAGGTAAGAGTGTGGACCTCATCCCCTGTAGCATTACAGCCCCAATGGGACAGTGGTGGTGTGAGAGAACAGAACATCATCCCTGCCAAAACTTAACCACAGCCACACTGCTATGAAGTCTATTCTTCTGACACTGCCCTCCTGTAGCTCCGTGAACAACTGCACTGTTACCCCTCTAGCTGTTGAGCATGAAAAGAGATGGCAGATGTGGGTCTGTGGTAGTTGGGTGGGGGGCTGAGATGTGAGTGGGAAGCATGGGAGTAGGGTAGTCTGAGTCCGGCCCAGAATGAGATGCCCTCTCAAAGTGATCAAAGCCAGGACTGGCAATTTAATTCTAAGAGGATGCTGGTATTCTCATAGGCTTCCCCTGCTTCCTGCCCCCCCGTGCCCTTGCCCAACCCCCTTCCAGCGACGTTATTCCCTCTGCAGCCACTTTTAAGTCTCACACAGCAAACAGGGGCACCATTATTCTCTTTCTGCCTGACTTGGCTTATAGCACGGACTCATGGCAAGCAGACACAGGAGGATACTGTCACTCTGTCTCTTCCCCCTTTTCTATCTCTGACCTAATCCTGTATAAATGTCTCAAATCGGATCAAATTATTATATACTGAGCCAGTAGCAGAAATCGCAACAAACAACCAAGTTTCAAAACCTATTAACCTTTGCAGATCCACACTCCTGGGCTGTCCTATGCAATGTCATTTTTTTTTTTTTTTGCCATTGAGCCTTTGCCATGGCAACCCTACAGTCATCTGAAATCAAATGTATAAAAATAGACAAGATAGAACATTGTTTGTCTCTTTTCACAGATGATATTGTTTTGTTTCTGGCAAACCTGGGAACCTCAATTGAAGCACTTTGTCATCTTCTCAGGACATTTGGACAGTTATAAAATATATAACAGTAAAAGTGCCTTATTATTATTAAATAAAGAGGAGAGGGATTAATACACAGTTTTCTAATGCCCAAAAATGATTTACTTATTTAGGAATTAAAATACCCCCTGACACTGAAAACATTATATCAATCAATTATGATCATCTGGCAAAAGAAATAGGGGGATTTTTGGAGAGATGGAGCTCAATGCCTATGTCTATGAAAAAAATAAAATCCACAAAGTCTTGCTGAATATTAGTCCTTAAGTGATGCAGACAACCATGGAAAAAACTAAGGCACTCTGTCTTCAGGTGAAATAATATAGTGAATTTATTCTTTGAGCATAGGCAATGAAGCAGACCAACGCGTATCGACTCTAAGGGCCCTATCTTATGCCTGGCACAAAGTGGCGGCAAGCATGACACAAGTGTCTTTGCTAGGTTAGGACTTGTCATTTTCCCATCCAGCACCCACATTGTTTGAATAGCAAATGCACTTGCGCCCATCTGAGTGCCCGTGGTCTTAAAATGAGGCGTGGTCAGGTGCATTGTTGGCACATTGCTATCTTGAGGCAGCAGAAAGAGATTGTGTGATTTACCGAAAAAAACCTGTTCTGAAGTCAATGGTGCAGTTATTTTAAAGGCGCATTATCAAGATAGTAATATGCATATACATAGGTGGGTGCACAACACATATACACTCTGCTTGTTACACACACACAGACGCACAGCAGCACACAAACATGCAAAGGATTACAACGTGAAAGATTATTATTGTGTACATTAACATATTTTTAAAAATACATGTAATAATGGTTACTCATAATATTTATCAGAATTAGTTCAATCACAGTAATGACGGATAAAATTGTCTAATTATTTGACCAAATTGTGGTAATACACATAGGTATTTAAACAGACCTGTGTCTGTCAAGACCCAGCAAACGGATATCAACAATGGATCAGACACGGATCAACTTTCTTGCTACATCGATACATGAGGACATGAGGAACACATGGGGAAATAAATGAGGTGAAAACAATGATTAAACCAAAGACGGAAAGAACTCTGGACAGCTCCCAGCTGCTGCCAGCAGCAGGATCAGCACCTTGGAGAGCTGATCAAGTCCTGACAACTGTATGTATGTATGTATGTAATGAATGATTTAATTTCTGAGCAATATTTAACAAATATTCTTTAATATTTTTAAGATTACAGTGATCAAGTTTCGATACTTTCAGCAATTAAAACCCTGCTAAAACAGGTTGAACAAAACGATTTTAAAAAGGACCAAAGCTGTAATTAAAAAAATAAACCTTTTCAAAAAACAGATAAAAAGAAATTTGCAACAAATGAATGAACAGGATCTTAAACTGGTAGTCTTCCCCACCACTATGGGGGCTGGCCACAGGAGGGTCCAGGAGGAGCAGGAGCCAGTGTGCTCATAATGGATCGTGTGCTTTCACTTCGCGCACAAACAGATCCGTCTTACATTCCATTCCACTTCCATTCCGTTCTTACTAGTTTGCCAACTTGTAAGAAGTGTTCCATCTTAATAGTTGGCAAAGACGCCATTATAATAGCAATCTGCCAAGGTGCAAGCACACCTGGCTTTTAAAGGGAATGGGAGATGACACTCTGATTGGTTTATTGCATGTTACACCCCAAACACACCCATGTTTTATTAAGAGACTAAGTACAACCCTCTTGAACCATGCGTCTGGTGCTGCAACCATTTTTTCCGCTGTTAAACTAGCAAAGTTGGATTTGGACATACCCTAAATGCACTTGCACCATGCGCCTCAGACTGTGCACTTAAATCGTTAAAATAGGGCCTTAAGTCTTCATCAGGGTCTGACAAACACATAAAATAAAGTTATATACCAGCGACCCAACACATATGGCCACATAATAACCAATAGAGGGCATTAAAACAAAAGCACGAGCCCCATACATACCCCATACCAAAAAATGTGATAATAAGGCATGATAACCATAAGTGATTTACTTATTGAATCCCAAAAATACTGAAAATACTCAACAAATACTGAATAAACTATAATGTTCAAAAAAGCAAAAGAAACAAATATAAACAAAAAGTATATGTCCATGCCCCAAAACACGTGAAACCAACTTTACATACTCTCAGTAATTCCAATTAATTTCAATGAAGTAATTATATACAGTTAAAAGAGACTAAAAGATTATGTATATATATATAAATGTACAAAAAGACTTGCAATAAAGCAATAAGTGAGTGTGTCTGCACCAAAAACAAGTTTGCATAAAGCTGAAATGTAGATAAACAAATCTCAGTTTGACAATTGATTACCTGATCCCCCTCAAAATGACCAAATTAAAGCAAATGCTCGATCAAAGTCTATCAAAAATTGGCATGTGAAAGGAATAAATAAGCATATACAAATGTATCAGATTACATTATATTATGCTCAAGTGAGTGACAATAAAATGTTGAAGTGTAAAGTCACTATAAATATAGGTTGATCACAGTCACTAGACAATAAATGTATATAACGTTTAAAGGAACAAATATTTTTCAAAAGTTTTCACAACAGTGTCTGGCTACTGGGGATAGTATGAGTACATAGAAAAACAACGGATATTAGAGAAACGGCAGAAAGTCTATCTCATCATTCAGTCCTGGAGAGTTAGTAGCCTTTCCCCACATAGACAAAAAAAACCCACAGGGGCATTCAAGGTGATATACTAGAAAGGAAGTGGGTTTATGAAACCATGAAGTCTTCGGCGATGGATGACTGTGGACCAGCTTGTCTTATAAGTTGGGAGCCCTTCTTGAGACAAAGGTGGGAGGTTCAGGGAACAATTTCTGCAAGGATTGTAACAATTGTAACACTTCCGTTCTGGTATATCACCTTGAATGCCCCTGTGGTTTTTTCTATGTGGGGAGAACAAAAAGGAGATTTAAAGACAGACTTGAGGAACATAAAACTGCTATTTGCGTAAAAAATCCAAACTATCCTATGACCATTCATTACAACCAAGCAGGACATGGAAGCCCTTCTTTCTTGAAAGCTGTTGCCCTTGAAGTCATACCTAACCATATAAGAGGTGCCACTTCTCTAACATCCGTTGTTTTTCTATGTACTCATACTATCCCGGGTAGCCAGAAACTATTGTGAAAACTTTTGAAAAAATTTGCTCCTTTAAACATTATTTACATTTATTGTCTAGTGACTGTGATCAACCTATATTTATAGTGACTTTACATTTTATTGTCACTCACTTGAGCATAATATAATGTAATCTGATACATTTGTATATGCTTATTTATTCCTTATGTGGTATAATTTCTAAAAGACTTGTGGTGTGCAAAAGAAGAACAAAAATTGCATTGCAGAATGATTTTAATGTGATACTGTATGATGAAGCCTTAAGTAAGGTTAAAACAATGTTATAACACTAAATTAATTATATTTCATGTATACCTCACAAGATGTTTTGATTTAGTGTGAAGGCACTTATTATGAAGTTGACAATCTCACTCAGCGCACTTGTTGAAATTTGAAGTGTGTGTGTATTAAACTTTAATATTTTTTAAAAAATATCCTTAGGAGAAGGTTTAGAAATAAGGGTGTAAAATAGGCGGTAAGAACTTTAAAAAAAAATAAGGCCAAAGGGAATTGTGAAGATATTGGTGTAAAATTAACAAGAAATAATCTTAAAAGAAAGAGGACATGCCTGGACAAAGTTCAGACATGCCTGGACATAACCTGGTCTGCTGAAACCTGTATCAGGAAAATTGACCTAACAACCAGACATAAAAATAATTTCTAATAGTGTAATTGGCTAGAACAAAGGGGTTGACCTAGAAGAAAAGGGTTGACCATAGGCGTAACCTTTGCAGACACAAGAATATAAAAGACAAGACAGAGGCCTCAGCAGACCAGAGTCATCTCAGATACACACTGTGTGATGATATGCTCTCCTTTTCTTGCCTGGCAATAAAAGAACACTTTTTGCTGCTCTGATCTCTGACTCCTGAGGATTTTTTTGACACCAAAGAGAAGTTTTTCCTGATTTGGTTTTGGGATATTTTAAACTTCTTCAATCTGAGACCCTAAGAATTTGACCCAACACTTACACATGCCAATTTTGATAGACTTCAGCATTTGCTTTATTTGGTAATTTTGTAAGGGATCAGGTAATCAATTGTCAAACTGAGATTTGTTTATCTACATTCAAGCTTTATGCAAACTTGTTTTTTGGTACGGACACACTCACTTATTGCTTTATTGCAAGTCTTTTTGTACATTTATACATGCAGTATACATAATCTTTTTGTCTGTTTTAACTGTATATAATATAACTAACTCAGTAATTGAAATTACTGAGAGTATGTAAAGATGGTTTCACATGTTTTGGGGCATGGACATATATTTTTTGTTTATATTTGCTTCTTTTACTTTTTCTAAGTAAAAGAATATGGGTGGAATATGTGTTGGGTGGAATGCCACCCATGGTTGGTATATAATTCAGACTAATTATGTGTTTGTCAGACCCAGATGAAGACTTAGAGTCGATACGCATTGGTCTGCTCGATTGCCTATGCTCAAAAAAGAATTTGCTATATTATTTCACCTGAAAACAGACTGCCTTAGTTGTTTTCCGTGGTTGTCTGCATCACTTAAGGACTAATATTCAGCAAGAGTTCCTGGACTGTTTTTGGTACTTTCACTGGCCCCACTAAATAGCAACTTTATGAGCCACCAGAACCATACAGTGCTTCCTCTTCCTGTTGTAACCTGCCTATTTCTATGATAGGATGCATCAATAATATTAGGATGTCAATCTTGCCAAAATGTTTATATCTTTTTCACACTCAGGAAAAGCTTCATCTCATGGAACAATAAACAACCTAGACTGTGTCTCTCTCGCCTCTACCTACCATGAAATTTTGGAGGGCTGAAACTGACTAACATGGAATTTTATTAGTAGGCAGCCCAACTTCATGTTCCCATGTACTATTTTTTCACCATAGGGGTTCCAGCATGGATAGATATAAAGAAGAATACATTAGAATTTCCAGTGCACTTATACATTTATTCATTACAAACCAAAATGCTTACAAAACATACACATAATCCATTCCTCAGAAACATTATATTAGTCTGGCATAAAGCCCACATCTTTTTAAATGAAAATACCAAACTTTCATGTTTCTCATTAATTTGGGTAAATGATAGTTTCAGACCAGGGAGATGGATATGGGACTTAAACACTGGATGGATGAAGGACTAAGTAAAATAAAAGATCTGTACAATGAAGGCAGTCTGATGTCCTCAACAATTAGTAGATAAATATGACCTTCCTAAAAAACACTTTTTCAAGTATTTACAGATAAGAAGCGTCATAAATTCCCAAATTAAAACTACTTTGGAACCCTCACCGTCGACCATTGAACCACTCACTGTAAACCATTTACATGGCATAGGCCATGTTTAATTACATATTACTAGCAGGTTGTAAAGAAAACTTCCTTCCCTATCTGTCTGCGTGGAAGAATGATCTTCAAGTAGACATCTCTGTAGAGGAGTGGGAGGAGACATGTCTTCTGGCAATAACCCAAACTATTAATACCAGATGCAAACTGTTACAGTATAAATGGCACCTAAAATACATCATTATAATCCCAATATCCCTAAAAAAAGTATTAAGCGTAAGAAAGAAACTGGTACCTTGTTTCACTGTATGTTCCCTAGATGTTCGGGAAAGAGGTTATTGAACTGCTAAGGCTAAAATGTATTTATTACACATACAGTGTATCCTGAAGATTTCCCTAGTAAGTGTTAGGAAACGCAAACTAATTAATTTTCATCTGCTACATGCCAAACATATAATTGTTTTAAACTGGAAGGATATTCAGAGACCTAGTTGTAATCAATAGATTAAGGATATGTCTTGTAATCTGATATTAGAAAAACTGACATACATAGTAAATAGTAGTATTTTTATATGATATGAACTACTTTCTTTACATTTTATAAATGATTTGATTGTAGATGCCTGAGATTGGATAAGGATTGATTTAACCACTTAAAAGTAGCTTGTAACTTGTATCACAGCAAGAATAAATACTTATTTATATTTTCTTAAGTTTTTTCTTTTACTGAAAATGTTGTCGAATGTTATTGCAGATGGGAGGGCAGGTTTCTTTGTTAGTGTTCTGTTTATTCAAAATGGACAAAAAGCCAATAAACATAGTTTTGAAAAAAAATCTGTCCTCATATCTCATTTTTTTCTTTTCCTCGAAAACACCCTAAAACCACAACCTATGTTTATTATGAACTTAGCACAAAAAGTAAGGAAATTTGTGTTTGGTAGATTATTTCTTTGTTGTAACAATGCTTCTTGGCAATAAATCTTATACCATTGGAAAGCCTGTTTATTTCCCTTTTAAATGGTGCCACATTTGTAAGGAACATGCATTTGTGGGATGAGCAGCAGAGCTGAGTATGTGGGTTGCGCCCATGAAAAATTTGCCAAATCTTCTCTGCCATTGCAAAACAGCTTATTTCGCTGTTGCTATTGACACTTCGCTTCTGGTACCCCCAGTGAGCATGGGCCCTGCTACAGTGGTCAGTAGGTCTCTGCTCCAAGAATCGGCATGCCACGTTTGACTGATCCGGATAGGGCCCGTGCGATAGGGCAACTTCAAGCTGATGTTCTGCAAAACCAAGTTGCGGCATTATTTTGAGTGAGCCCTAGTACCATCTCCAAAGTGAAGGCCAAGTTCCATATAACGGGGGATGTCAGAGACAAGCCACAAAGTGGACGTCCCAAGAAAATGGTACCGTAGGCTGTGTTCTACAGATTTGCAGTCAAGGTTTGCAGGACGATATGGCCGACGCCTCTCTGCCCAGACAATCCGGAACAGACTGCACGTAGCCAATCTCCAGTCTCATAGTGCTGCCAGGAGGCCTGCCATGACTGCCCTTCACCGTCAGGCCCGTTTGTGCTGGTGTCGGCAACACGTGCACTGGAACCTGAACATGTGGAGGAACGTTATGTTCAGTGATGAGTCTAGATTCTGCCTGTGGCAGTTGGATCGTAGGGTCAAAGTGTGGAGAAGACACCGTGAATGTTATGCTGATTGCTGCACCAACAGAGTAACATCTTTTGGTGGAGGCAGTGTGATGGTGTTAAATTGCCAATATGTCTTGTTTCTTCAAACTTCAATCATCCAATCCACCAAACACCAAACGAGTCAATGGCAGAGAAGATTTGGCAAATTTTTCATGGGCGCAACCTACATACTCAGCTTTGCTGCTCATTTCATAAATGCACGTTCCTTACAAATGTGGCCCCATTTAAAAGGGAAATAAACAGGCTTTCCAACGGTATAAGATTTATTGCCAAGAAGCATTGTTACAACAAAGAAATAATCTACCAAACACAAATTTCCTTACTTTTTGTGCTAAGTTTATTTCTGTTTGTGTATGGGTTAAATCAGTGCATTACTCAGTCAGCATCAGAGCTGTTGGTAGGTGTATTTTTCACTCTGTTTCCCCTGCTATCATCCTCACCATGAGAGCTGTCAACTAGTTCAATTAGTTTATAGATGACAAAGCCTTAATAGGACTTATTCATACAGTATTATTACAGGAATAACCTGAATGTGGGTGAGACTAAATGATGATGATGATGATGATGAGTAATTGTTTTAAGCTGGATCATGTTGATAACGGGTTCTGTTGTTGAATGTGTGAATCACTATAAATACCTGGGAGTGATCTTCAATGACATGATGGCATGCAGTGCATTTACATGCAACCAGGTTATAGTAACTTGGTTACTGTAATAAGGGTAGTGGATCAGAGAAACCTGATTTCCCCAGGTAGATTTCTCCTGATTTGTGTACAAGTCTAAATAAGTCAGTTTTTCTACTTAACACTTGACTATTTGTTAAATTCACACACTGTCGGGCTCTGAGAAAGAGCTCTGTCTGTCTGCCTGTGTGTATGTAATCATGTAAAATCAAATCTAAAATCTCTAAACCATGGTTCCAAAATAAGGTCGGAGATAGGGCAGAAATCTGATTACTGATCAGCTGCATGTATATGTGGATTTACAGTAACCAGGTTATTACAGTGCATGTCAACACGTTCTCCAATTACCCACATAACCTGGTTGCTCTGATTAACCTGATTATTTGAGTCTGTGTAGATGCACTGTTGTAGTGATCATGTGGATCATATGATAGATAAACTGAAACCACATTTATATTGTCTAAGTAAGCTAAAGACATTTGTTGTTATATGCAGTGTTTAGAACAAGCCTGGGATGGCACAGGAATGTCAGTGTAATTGACTAAGAGAGAACATCTAAGAGAGCTGGGAGACTGGCTGGAACCACAGGGAGGACAGTGGACTCTGTTAGACTGTCTCAGATGCTCAGTAGGATTCACAGCATGTGGACAGTATAGTCTTATTGAATGCAGTGGCAGGTTAAGACCATCTGTCACACACACTAAACAGTATTCGCTCTAACTACTGCCCTCTGCGTTGATGTTTTTTCCACATGCTAAGCAGGAATTCCTACCTCACTGCTGTCACATCAGAAACTCTTACTTCCCCTAAACATTTCCTCAGGAAAGGTGTGTGCGAAGAAAATGGCCACATCATCACTCATTCCAGAGGCAGGGTTGAACAGAACTGAATAGGTGTGCTGTTGTTACTGGTAGCTCTACAGCTACCAGTATCTACAGCTCTACATTGGTAGCGAGGGGGGGTGAAGGGGACAGTGGGAGGAAGGAGGTGAATAAACAAACTCCATGTGCGTTTCAGACCTCTACTTCCTGGAGGATGGCTCTGCCATCAGTTGGCCTCCCCCAGCTGGCTCTACTGATTCAGTTTCCAGAGCAAACACTGAAAACCTGTTCAATCATCTCAAGCATCTCTTGCTCTTGCCCTCACCATCCCAGTAACCACAGGTCCAATCATTAGCTTTTTCCAGATATTTCAACTGCGTCTCACAGGTTCCATCAGCAGATGGCATTGGCTCAGTTGATTAACAGATGGTGGTACATAGGTGGGGATGGGAACACCTAGCTCTGTTCAGTTGTGGTCTCTGGTGTCCGATGTAAATGGAAATAGCCAGTAAGTGGACCTCCATTTAAGTTATGTCAAACTACTAATTCCAAGGTTAAGAAAATAGTCTTGCGCTATTCAGCATATTGTCTGATTCAAGACTTTTGTAAAGTGGGAAATAAAGAAAATCGCCATACCTTAGGGCCACAAGCATTGTAGGATCGAAAACTTGAAGATTGTAACCTGTAGCCGACAAGTGTTTCTTCTTCATACACACAAATATATGCGCAAAATCTTCAAACCAGTAATCTGACAGGGTAACAGGCAGACTGAAGAGTTTTGAAGAGTTGATTCTCCAGAAACCTCCAGAGAACACACTGCATGCTCCTGCCTGGAATTGGAAAAGATGAGAAGATATGGCCCCCGGGTGGAGACATGCTGGGCAGGAGGTCTGTGGCACAGTCATAGAGCCGATAAGGGGGTAAGGAGGAGGCGTGGAATTTATTGAACACCTCCTTAACCCTTGTGCCTCGCTTTATCAATAGAGCATATTGGGGACCTAAAAGGTCCCCATCAGCTATAAAGTTATATATTAATATTTTTTTCCACATTCACTGAGTTTTTTTTTTTTTTTTTCAGTCCTGATCATAACTACTAAATATTCATTTTCAGAATTTTAACCTTTTAAATGCCAGTTTGGGATGACACCACTCATTTTTATAAAACTAAAAACACAAAAAAGTGAATATTTTCAATATACTAAAGTGGGAATTTTTTTTGTGGATTATCAGTCTGGGATATGTCAATGATTAGCAGGAACATTGATATTTATGCATTATTTTTTGTGCAATGTTAGATTTTAAAAACCCATATTTAGGGACCTAAACAGGTCCCCAGTATGCTGAAATATGCCAATCACTTGCCCTCGTGTTTGACACACACAGTGTGACATATGCACCTGCTCTGTCCCTCCAAGCAGACACACACACCTTCAAAGCTCAAAAGCATATAGACTGACTGTGCTGTTAACTCATGTAGGCAGGTATAAAAAGGCCTGCGTGTGCATGCAAATGCTATAGAGAGAGGGAGACCTTTATAATGTGGCTTGCAGTCCATAAAAATGACATTTTTAGCTGCGCACACACCTTGGACATCCATATTAATACAAACACATTTGCAGATAAATTTGCTACAATGTCCTGAAAAACTCCATAAAACAGGAAACGCCCCTGGCATAGCTCCTAGCAGAGAACAATTCTACTGGTACATGTTTGTTCTATAGGGGAAACAGGAGAAAATGGCTCAATCAGCTGGAAAATAGTAAAAACTAAAATTTTGAAGCCAGGGCTTTGAAAGTCTCAAAAACAGAATGCATGAATTTAGTAGGAACCATGGGATCCAAAAAAAAAAAAAAAAAAAAAAAAAGTTTTAATGGGACCTAAAAAGGGCCCCAACATGCTGGAAGGTAGTATTGTTCCTACACAGTGTATTAGACATAATATAGGATCTGTAGTTGAATTATCAAAATTAAAAAAAAAAAAACTTCAACATAATCACAGCCAAAATGGTTGAAAAAAAAATAAAAATAAAGACAAAGGCCCTTTTAGGTCCCTAGTGAGGCTCCGGGGTTAAGGTCCATGCATGCAGGGGGCACTCAAGTCTGCTGACCGGGGTAGGCTTGGATAGGGGATCCCGATCAATCCCCAGCTGGGCTGCCAAAGTATTGTCCATAAAGCTGGCATCAGCTCCAGAGTCGAAGACAGATACGGCATGAGTCTGGCCAGCCACAGTGAATTGTCCATGAAACAGGGGGCAAGAGGGCACGGCTCACCGGCACTCCCTGAATTACTGGTGAGCTTGTTCTTTTACTGAGCAGGAAGCAACAAAATGGCCGACTTGGCCGCAGTACATACACCTGTTCTCCTGCAGGCGGCATTGGCATTCTGCCAAGGAGAGACGAGTCACAAGGGGCACTGGAAGCAGAGGGCAGGGCTGTGACAGGATCTGTGGCAGGCAGGTGTGGAGGACCCTGGAGAGTGACAGACTGAGCTCTCGCTCTTTTTTTCCCCACTCTGAGGCGCCCATTTACACGAATGGCCAGAGCAATCAGGGCTTCCAAGTCTTTAGGAGGATCTTGAGCCACCAGTTCATCTTTAATGACTTTCTGTGGCTAGGGTGCAAAACGTAATGGGAAAAACCTGCCACACTCCTTCCTCCCTGAACCAGGCTGAACAGTCCTCAAGCTGCTTCTCTCCCAGGGCTGACATGATCGAAAACTTTTCAGTTCATCGGAGAATAGTAACAGAGGCACAGATTGTGGACTGCCTCTCCCACTCAGCAGTTCCCCAATCTCTGGCTCTACCCATGAGCTGGGAGATGACGAAAGCCACCCAAGATCTCTCCATCGGATAGGAGGAAGGTGAGTGGATCCTTGTGATGCTGGATGGCAGCGGCTTGTGCTGTCAGCTGTTGCTGCATGGAATCTGAGTCAGCTAGGTTCATTTTTCTGGCCAGATTGTACTGTAATGACTCAGAGGCAGTAGCAGAGTGTCCAGTATATTCTAATCAAGTCCAGATAGACAAAACGGGTATCACAAACCAGGCAGGCAGACAAATCCAAGGGGGGACAGGGAAAATCTTCAAACCGGTAATCAGACAGCGTAAGAGGCAGACCGAGAAAACAGGTATGGGAATGCTGGACAGCTAGGCATGAACTCTACACAATCTGGCAAGGTATAAGTGGATCTAGGCCAGTATATGAAGGGTGACTGATGAGGATAATGGGAACCAGGTGAGGAGATGGGAGGGGCACTCAGGTGAGGAGAATGAGGTGATTGCAGGGCAGATGGGGGTGGCAGGATCTGCAATGACAGGAAAGTTAGTGATCAGGCAGGCGAACACAGGGTGAAAGGCATCATAAATAGTCACTATGAAGGTGAACTCATGACACAGGCATGTATTTCTGAGTGCATTACCAGTAACACAAATAAAATGTGATAAAATATATAATAAAATATAAACAATATCAAATACTATTCTACTGTAAATATTCATTTGTTTCCTATAAGCATGGTTTTAAACAGTTTCTTTTTTAAATATTTGCTTGCAATGATCTATGAATCTAGGAATTTAGGTAAGTGTGATTTAGTTTTGGAGATCAGTTGTCTCTCTATGGAGACACTTGAGTCTACCTTGCCTAGTCATGCTTTGTGTTAAATTGCTGCACTCACTGCAAACAGCTCTGGATTCTTCTATCAGTTAAAGGACTAAAGTGGCTCTCTTATCAGAAGCTGTGGCTTCCATTTCTAGTATACATCTCTCCCACAACTGCCCCACACATGAAGATGTGACCCACACAAAGTGTCTCATATGCACAATGTTCTACCTTGATCTTCTCTGTTCTGATTCAGGTCACTGTCAAATGACAAGGTTTAAATCCATGAGTCCAGACCCTATTTCACTGTTCTCATTGAAACCTGTCCTCAGGGACTTCTGTCACGTATCTGAAGTTCAGTAACCTGCAAGGCCATTTGCACTTCCAAAGCAACCCTGGGTAAGATTGAGAAATCTTTCCTGGTAGTCATTCATTTATCCAATCCTGACCCTGTAAAAACTGAAAAACTGGCGCTGAAGGGCATTATAAGGGTTGAAAGATATATTTTGTTTTTCTAATCCCATAAAAAAAAATAGTGACCGGCTGTTTTTGAAAAATACTGAGTCATATTTAAAAATGAAACCATATATTTGTGAACTGTTTTTAAAGGTTTACATCCTCAGTAGAAACCAAGCAGCAACTACCACGGCTTGAGACTGAAGCCAATGCAGAAGCACCTTAAAGTGCAATACCACAGATGGCAGCTAGAGTCTGGTTCCAACTGACTCCCATAATTTTTTTCAATGAGTCATTATGGTCTCAATTCAATAGTAAGTGTGCTGGTGGTCATTATGGAAATTATTGCTCTGTTAATAGGATTTGAAGACTTATAATAGTGATGTCACACTACATCCATAGTCAACAGGCTTAGATCCGAGTGCCACAGACAGGGTAGGGAAGTCAGAAAGTATTAAGAGCCAGACTAACATGTTGTTGGTTTTGGTCTTTTCATGGAATTTTTTGACAATATTAAACATTTGTTATGATGCCAGTCTTGTCCTTTAAAGACTCCACTGCCACTAAATATTGGATTTAAAAGGGGCACTATTGAAGGGTACAAAGTATAGTTGACTTTCTTCCTCACAGGTTAGCTGAAGGTTATAACAAGTGGTCTCACTGCAAATTTTAGAGGCAGCGCAATTGCACTTTGTACTGCAAGTTGAAAAAATACAAGTTGAAAATGTATAAGTTTAAGCAAAAAATTTGCACCATCCCACACTTTGAATCTGCTTCGTAAACATACAGAGACAAGAGGAAAAAAGATAGAGGCTGGAGGGCCCGGAGTCTTGGTCAAGTTCTGAGATTAGTCAGAGGCTGAGCTGAACATAAACACAAAGACACACAGTTGTACTGGGATGCTTCCAGGTGTGAATGTGTGATCAGGGTGTTCCAGCAAAAGAAGGGCTGCGTCTCAATGAAACTTCCTCGAATAAATAAAGGTAAAAAATAAAAGAAAAACTTAAGCAAATCTTCATTACCACAGATGTTTTAAGGTGGTATACTGAGGTACTACTTCAAACACAATTTGGTATTATTATATGCAGTTAATTTGTCAATAAAAAAACTGAGGAATTTGAGGTTGGCAGTTGTGTATTGAAATCTTTTCAAATATGTGGGCCCCCAAGTCAATGACTGTATTTGATTTTTCAGAGAAAAACATTTTCAAAGAAAAAAATTACAAGCTGCTGCTTATTTCTTTTTCGATGCACAACTCCTCCATCACCAATTACCTCTCATCTAAACTGGACTCATTTAGTAACATTGTGTTTGCTCTGTGCAGCTGTATATAATTACTGTATGAAGGAAAATACACATATCAGTTTGAGACTCAACTGAATATCTGTAAACACTCACTGATGAAGGACCTGAAATAGGGTGTAATGAAAACCCTTTACTGTGACATTCCAAATATTTTACACCCAGTGTCAGTATGTGTATACTGTTCTTTATAACCCTAACAGATAAATACTTTTACTCTTCCATAGTCACTTTCTTTAAACTCAACACTAATTCATTGTTTCTGTGGGGATCTGGGGACGTGCACACAGACGCAGTTCCATACATACTACAATCGGGGGTCAGTGGACACATTCCATATGTGCACACTAGAAAACAAGGTTGCAGCCATAATAACTTTGTTTGTTTTGCTAAATCCAGTCTGTGATTACACACTGCTGATAAGCCTTTAAACGCAATAATCGGTCACTCCAGACTTGCTGGACCCTGGTACTTTCATGGTATGGATGATTTCATGGTACTTTAAACAACACGCCCACACTAACACAGCTCCTTGTTTAATATTGCTGAACAACAAGAAAAAATCAAAAAAAGCAAATAATGGTGTGTGCAACAACTTAAAGAGGATAAGAATACAGTACATACATACAGAAGACGAGATAGGCATTACTGTTTGCTTTTCCAGCACATGCGCAGTTGGCAGTGCTTACAGGGCAGATGACAAAATTTACGTCACACGGACCAACATGGACACTCACAGCCACATGTTTGCTGAAAGCATGAATTGGCCTTGAGTTACAGCTATTCTGATTCCCTTCTTTTAACGCCAAACTTTTGTGTGCTAAAATACAGCGGGTGATGAAACCTGTATAGCAAAAAGATTCTGACAGTACTTGCTGAATAAATACACAAGAAGTTCACTTTTCCAGCAGGTGCTGTCTATGCCTTCATTTCCAACTCTCCCTGTCTCTGTCTGGGTTTTGGATGGAGCAGTTCCAGCCTCTGTTTGTATCTTATTGTCCACTGCCTGTCCTTTTCCTCTCCTGGTGGCTCTGCTGTTGGCAGAGGCAACTCTTGGCACTCACTGTGCTATTGAGTTTTCACTAAATGAGGTCAGTGGGAGCTTCAGTTTGGACAAATGCAGTTCCGCTAGATTAAACACCAGTATGGAGGCAAACCTCAAAGACACCCAGTATCTGTCTGCCCTAGCTAGGAGCTATAAAGTAGGTGGATGCCAGAACTGTTTCTCTTTTAACAGTTTTATTTTTCTTTGACCCACCCAAGTTGGGATTTATAAAAACAAACTTGACTGTGCGCACCTGTACAGAAACTCTGACCCCACCGTACAACATTTTGGGCCTACCAGCCACGTGGTGGGCTCGTTGCTGGAGAGAATGCATAATAGCCACACATTTTCTTCCCCATTGTTTCATCTGTGCAGCCTTGGGTTGAAAATCCGGTTGTAGATCTGTTTTTGTTTTTTTTATAGCTTCGGTACTTTCGCTACTATCGAACATATAATTAACAGAGCTCGTATTGTTTTAAACAGGAAGTATTGAAAAAGTATCAAAATATCGATACCCTTTCTACATTGTCAAATAACTAATTTAAAACAAACTTATCAGAAAAATGAGCACTTGGACATACATCAGCATAATAAGAACTACCTAAAATGACAGAAACCATCTTTGGGAAAAATTTATTTGACGTGCACTTTGATTTTTTAGTTTGGCTCATGTCCCATCTGCTAACATGGAGGGGGCAGTATTAGTAGTAGTATTTATGACCTATACTACAGCCAGCCACCAGGGGGCACTTGAGATGTTTTGGCTTCACTTTTGAAGAGCTGTCATGACGTCCATATTAATATACAATCAATGGTAGCAAGTTATGTATCCTTTCCACCAACACCATTTTCAGTTGACACAGAAGCTGCAGTAGTGGTTTCTAGGAGCAGTTAACCTTCACGACAATCAATAAAATTTGTTGATTTAAGACTTCTGTAGATTTCTGTAAGTGGACTTACAACAACCTGTGCAGCTATGTCCATCACAAACACACTCACTAGTCTCACCACTATTTCTGATGCTATTTTTGATTTATTTTTGATTTTTTCTCTTTCAGTGGAAACATCAGTAGACCTATTTAAATCAATGAACAAATCAGTGATGATACAGATGTCTGGAACTGGCATTTTGTAGTTATAGCCTCTTAATGGACATATGTAAGAATATTCAATAGTCATCCAGGGGCCTTATTTATAACAGTTGCATACGCACAAAATGGTGCTTGAAAGAGGTGTACTGTATGCCACTTACACCGAAAAAGTTGGGATTTATAAAAACAAACTTGACTGTGCGCACCTGTATGGAAACTCTCCGCATGTCTGGTCATCCTCCTGGTTGCCTTCCGGAGCGGCTATGCCCATCTGTCTTGCCTCCTGGTCACCCTCTGGAATGACACCGGGCATCTTTCCTACCTCCTGGTCGCCCTCCCAGTGAGCATTGAGTCAAGAGCAACTGACATCTCATCCAAAAGGCTTCTGTGACTCTAACGACTGTCAAATGAGAGACAAGAGGACCACATGACCTCAACAACCCTGAAAGTGTAAACGACCCTACAGAGATTAAATAGCTAGGATTCAGCCAGAACTGAAGAAGCTTTTTGGATGAGAGGTGAAACATCTTCAAGAATCTAAGCAAGTCCAGTTGCTCTTGATTCAATGCTTTTAGATATAAAATGACCTGGATGACTGAGAATCTTCAAACAGATTGCAATGTATTTTTAGATGAACACCCTTAGAATGGTGCATGAGTAGGAAAGGATGGCCATACAACTTGCAGACTACGGGAACCACCTACGCTTCAACTAGACCAACAACATGGACTCATTCAGCCTATGTCTGGGTTCCAGGCTACAGAGCTCAACTCATCCGACAGAAGGCTCAGAACCAGCTGCTGAATGAGAGAGTGAGACCACTTCATCATCATTTTCTCCGGAAACGCAAACCACATCTGCCCAGTGCAGTCCTGGAGAAAGTATGTCTTAACTAAAGGACTTAACTTTGCCATTACACCACAACAGTTGCCCATGGTGGCCACAAAGTCAGCCATCAGGAACAACAAGTATCTGCTGCCCTCTCCAGTGTGAAAGCACCTCCTTCTAACCTCAACATCCAAGAAAGGAAGGCTGTGCCATGACTGAGTAAGAATCAGAATATCACCATCTTACCAGCTGATAAAGGGAGATGCACAGTTGTGCCCAACACAGCACACTACCATGCCAACGTGACCACACACTGCTCAGCAATACTAATACATATGGTATGAGGGACAAAACAACTGCTTAACAAGCACATGTCCCAACACAGGAGAGCCACCTCCTCAGGTCAAGACTTAGGAGTCTACCTCATCTGAAGGATATGGGACACTTCTTTGAGGACAACAACATAACAACATACACATATTGGACAGAGAAGATAGGTGTTATGGAATTTTCTATCCTTAGGGGTTGCAACTTAGGTTACACGGGGTCAGGCATGGGCCTTGAGGTCATAGACAGTAACCGCACTAAATCTTAACAGAGACAACACTGTCTCTCCTTGATATGTGAGGCAGCTGTTTGGGTTGCTTGAGGAAGGCAGGTGTCAGCCTATCTCGACGTTAACGTAGTAACCAAGGTCAGAGGAACTGACTGCTGGCTTCCTAGACATCACAGATAGCTAGCCGCTGATATTCCATTGATACAATCAGACAACAGTGGCCCCAGACCAGAATGTGCTGTAACACGGGTAAATACATTCACTTTGACCATTTCTGGGCAGATAGTATCTGTGGCATTATCTGTAGGGGTATAAAGTCTGACCACTGGCATGAGCTGGCAGAATGTGAGACAGACTCATGCACCTACCTGCTGTAATTGGAGGTGTCTCTATTTCTCCTTGGCCAAGCTTCAATAAACATTACACTGTAAGACTTCAGAAGCTCCTGAACACTTTCTTCCCTCCTGACCTGACCATTGATCAGCAATTTCTCCACAACAATAGGTGGTTTAAAAGAGAAGTAAAGGAGGCCTCTCACATCTCTCACCTCTATATTGAGGTTTGGCCAGAAAAACCTCTGTCTCGTCAAGCTGAGGCTCCTGAACTGAGCTTGATGTCGGGCTCCATCATGAACTTGCTGGACCTTAGTCTTAAGTGAGTCAGGGACAACATATTGGAGATGCTTTGCCTTGGTTTTCTGGTCCCTTGAAATTCTGTACAGCACACACATTGCTCACAGTGAGCTTATCCCAGTGCTTCAAGTATCTTGTGACTGAGACAGACTCTTTCTCTCCTAGAAGGCCTCCAACGTCTCTCTACATAGGACGGAAGAGAGAAAGAGATATTTCTATCCTCCAACTGCTTATCATGAAGGTCCTTTTCAGTGTAAGCAGGTAAGGTGTCCTGTCCAGGAGGAACCAACTGAGGTAGGTACTGCAACACTTCAACAGCACAGGCCCTCAGACCAGCATCCCACTCAATGTGCGACTGTAGTACAGCAGACACATCCTCCATTGCAACAGACTGAGTGTGCATACGAAGTGAACTGCATGGAGACTGGGCATCATTACTCACTGGTCAGGGTATCTTGTGACCACTGGAAGACCAGAAGGCATTTTAGACAGAAGTACTTGCGTGGGGTTCAGTAAGCAACCTGTGGCCAACACTGTCCTTGACAAATGGTGCACGGCTCAGGGCATAAGCTACAATGTTCTGCTGACCTGGGACATACTTCATATCAAAGTCGTAACTCACCAACTTGGCTACCCAGCGTTTCTCACAACAGTAGCTTCAGCTTTGTCAGGATGTGAGTCAACAGGTTATTGTCTGTCCAGATTGTGAATTTGTGGCCTTTCAGCCAGTGACTGAACTTGTCGCAGACTGACCATTTCAAAGCCAGAAACTCGAAATGGTGGGCTGGGTAGTTCTTTTGGGACTAAGATAACAACTTCCTGGCAAAAGCAATGGGTCTTGCTCATGATTCACCTTCTTGAATTTGAGACAGAACAGTACCTATACCATCCAAGGATGCATCAGTTGACGGCATGAAAGGACGGGTGAAGTCAGGATGAGCCAAGATGACACTGTGAACCAGTGACGCTTTCAGGTTTTCAAAAGCCTTTTCCTGCCTTTTCTTTTCTCACCCTCTTTTCTCACCCTTCAACAGATTAAAGAGTGGCTTGACAATGGCAGAGTACCTGGGAATAAAGTGTTGTTAATAATGTATCATCCCTAAAAAGGATCGTATCCACTTCTGGGACAGGATCCTGCCATCAGGCTCTATGAGGTCAGTGCTTGTCATGTTTGTGATGTCCTCAACCTTACTGGGGTCTGTTAAAACACCATTCTCATCTATTATGTGTCCAAGAAACTCCACAGACCTCCTGAGGAAAAAGCATTTTTTGGGAGCCAACTTCAAGTTGTGGCCACACAGTCAAACACACAATCTCCAGGCACAGCAAGGCAGTCTCTTCATCAGGGGCAAACACCAACAAATAATCCAAGTAGCATAACAGACTCAAATAGTTTTGATCCCCGAAAATGGTGGTCATCATGCGCATAAAGCTCCCAGGGCTGTTGCAGAGGCCCTGTGGCAGACGGTTATACTCATACAGGCCTGTTTCTGGGTCTCTGACTGGGCAGGGGCTGGACACTGTCTTCCAAGAGAACTCACATAGCTTAGACTGATACAGGATGTGTTTTATAACATTGGTCCCTAGTATCAACTCATCATGCTGTCCCTGGACAGTGTGGGAACCAACATCTTACAGCCATTCACTTCCATCTCCACATCAAAAGCACACTTTGGCTTAACATGAAGTCCGCCACATCAACAAGGACTACATTCGCATCAATCTGTTTTTGATCAGTTTTGATCACCCCAGTTTCTCTCAGTTTCATCTCAGCTGTTTCACTGACACTGCAGGCCATTGAACCACTGTCCAACATGCTGCCCATTTTCACTGTCCCACCCATCGCCACAGGTGTGTAGAAAAGAGGCATTTCAGTCTGGTATGGCCAGGGGCAAGGCAAAACACTCTCTGTCTCTTGGACATGCAGTGTGAAATGGTGGTATTGCTTGAGTCATTACAGACTTTACAAACTGCCTCTCTGGAATGTCTTTCATGAGAGGCACGCTGGAACCTCCCACCTCAAATTGGATGATAAGTATAAGTCATTTCTTCTGCTTGGTCAAACACACAAATCTCTTGCTTTCTGACATGAGTTTTAGTCATGTCAATCCAGTCCTGGACTGAGTATTTGTTGGTGCTGTCACCTCTGAATGTCTGGAGTCCCTTATCAGACTTAATATGGAGTAGTTTAGTGGTCACTATTCATGTTTACAACACCAGCTGACATCAACTTTGCTACAATCGATTCACCTAACTGTCCTACCATGTCCGTGAAATGGTGAATAGCATCAACATCACCACCAGGAGTGGAAGTGTAGGGACACCCCTTCATCAACTCATTAACAGGAGTACAACCTGGGCTTTGACGTAACCCTGTATCTGCACAACCATCAGGTGTGAACTTTGAATTACCCACATCCCTACTGTCAGCAGTGTCACTGAGCCAAACACCCCTGCCTTTTGGCACACAAGGACTAGGAAAACTAGGACTAGTAAAGCTATCCATTGTTATTTTAGCAACTTCTTTCAACTATGAAATGTGCTTGTGTTGTGTATATTTATACAGAAACAAAGTGGAGTAGCCTCCAAGCTTGCCAGCCATCAGCATCCTGTATCTTCCACATCTGTTGTGTCAGCTCAGATAACTGTATCTGCACAACCATCAGGTGTGAACTTTGAATTACCCACATCCCTACTGTCAGCAGTGTCACTGAGCCAAACACCCCTGCCTTTTGGCACACAAGGACTAGGAAAACCAGGACTAGTAAAGCTATCCATTGTTATTTTAGCAACTTCTTTCAACTATGAAATGTGCTTGTGTTGTGTATATTTATACAGAAAGAAAGTGGAGTAGCCTCCAAGCTTGCCAGCTATCAGCATCCTGTATCTTCCACATCTGTTGTGTCAGCTCAGATAACTGTATCTGCACAACCATCAGGTGTGAACTTTGAATTACCCACATCCCTACTGTCAGCAGTGTCACTGAGCCAAACACCCCTGCCTTTTGGCACACAAGGACTAGGAAAACTAGGACTAGTAAAGCTATCCATTGTTATTTTAGCAACTTCTTTCAACTATGAAATGTGCTTGTGTTGTGTATATTTATACAGAAACAAAGTGGAGTAGCCTCCAAGCTTGCCAGCCATCAGCATCCTGTATCTTCCACATCTGTTGTGTCAGCTCAGATAACTCTGTTTGAGTTTTTTGCTATCAAGCATCCAAGACTGTGAGCAATAATTCATCTAGCCACCAGCATGCTAACCACAAACATGTTTCTCAGCCTGCTAGCTTTCGGCCGGCTAGCCCTCAGCCTGTACCCTGGACTGCTCGCAACCAGCCTGCACTCCAGTCTGTTAGGCTTAGGTTTGTGATTCTGCAACACACCTGTTCTCACCCTGCTTGCTCTGACTCACCTACCGGTGGGGCCTTTTCCAGCCATGGAGATCCAGCCAGTTTCAAGGGAAGTCGTCTGGCTATCTACAGGGGTCCTCCTTGTGGTGGGTCCTTGAGGAGGCAAGGTCACAATGGCTCCCGGTGTCACAGGTCTCCTCCGCTCCCCAGCACCTCAGAGCCTCCACTCCCCAGTGCCTCAGAGCCTCCACTCCCCAGCACCGCAGAGCTTCTGCTCCCCAGTCTCAAAGACTCAGCCCCTGGTTCCTAGGTTTCAGTTCATGCACCAGCCCAAGCAACCTCTTGTCCCTGCTGAGATGAGGCAACCTCTTGTCCTTGCTGATGTGTAGTAACTCCCTGTCCCTGCTGACATGCAGCAACTCCTTGTCCCTGCTGGCATGCAGCAACTCCCTGTTCCTGCTGGCATGCTGCAACTCAGTGTCCCTGCTGGCGCGCAACAACCTCCTGTCCCTGCTGGTGTGCAGCAACCTCCTGTTCCTGCTGGGCCATGGCAGCAATCCTTTGTTTCAACAGCCCCCTGTTTCAGAGCTGCACATCCTCTGTTCAGTCCCCGGGCCATCCACCTGAGGGCCACCTCCCTAGTTCCCAGTGTCCTGGTCGTCTGCCTGAGTGCCAGCCCCCTGGTTCCCCCCACACTCTGGCCCCCACCCGAGCACCGCTTCCCCCGTTTCCTGCGCTCTGGTCACCCGTCTGAGTGCCGTCTTCCTGGTTACCTGTGCTTTGTCCTGGCCAATGGACTGTCAGTTTTGGCCTCCTCCTCCCCCCATCTTTTGACGGCCGTCTGTCAGGGGTTTTTAGGGATGTGTGGGGCTGTCCCTTGAGGGGGGGGGGTACTGTCATGGACTCATGGTTTGGACTCTGTTTTGGCTTTCTGTGTTACACTTCTGTTATCCAGTTTGGTTAGCTTGTAGTGCTCTTTGTTTCCCTTGTGTGTTCCTTCACCCCTCCTGTGTTCATGTGCTCCTCCTCTCACCTGCCCTGCTCCTAATGTCTTCCCCAGTCTATCAGCTCCCAGCGTGCCCTTGTGTTGTGCCACCTGCCTTTGTCGAGTCGTCTGTTCAGTTAAGTTCTGTCCTGTTGTGTTTGCTCAGTTTCCGTGCCACCTTCTCAGTCGAATTTTTGTATTCTGTTCTTCTCATCTCAGCCTGATTTTGTTTTTTTTGCCTGCCAGTCTTTGGAATAAAGACAGTTTTCTCCAGCCCTGTTTTTCGGCCTCTGCATTTGGGTCCACCTGCTCCTCTATTTGTGACACATATTTTCCAAACATGTCTTTGGCATTTGTGTACTGTAATTTCATCAGCCAATTACCAATATATCTGTGATAAGATAAACTCAGATGAGCCAAAGCCTCTCTCAGGCTTTAATCTACACCTCTGCTCACTCAGCTGATATAGAAAACAAGACTAGGTCAAAACCTAGAATATGGCTGGACTGTGTATGGTCAATGTGCGAAATTGTGAGCAATTTGTTACAGGGATAGTCAGTGGTAGTGTCTATAATGTGAATTTCTGGATAATAAATGTTCATCTACAATCTTCTGTAGTGGTCCCAGTAATATTTGTTGTTAAAGTGTACTGAAGTAGCATATCACATGACATGGTTAAGCTACATTTCAGTAAAAACATCTTTTGTCTCAGACTCACTCTGTATTGAATGTTTTGTCAGAGCGATTGTTTTTTGGGGTGCTTTAACTGTGTACTTTCCCTCATGCTTCCCGGCACATGGAGAGCCGTTTTCTCTTGTATTCTGCGAGCTCGCACTGTTTATCCCGGGTTCAGATGCAGCTGAAGCAGTTTCTCATGTGACATCATCCCGAGGAGCGAAATGATGCTCCCCGCCAGCACTGAGGCCACGGACCTCATTGCACCAGGCCAGCTGCAATAATGCCTCCACACACTCTTCCAACATTCGTGTAATCATGGCGTGGGATACAAGGTGCATCTGCCGAGGTAGGGCATCTGCTGGCTTGGCTGCAGGGCACTCTTAGCATGCAATAAATTTGGTATGAGCTGCAATCAATGAGTGGGACCACTGTAAACACCCCCTGAGAACATAATAGAAAACTATTGAACTGCCAATTAATTTTGAAAGAGCAACGGCCAATGGGGAACCTCTAACAATTGGCTGGCCAACCAATGATGTAACTTCATCACTCAGTGAGTCAGTCCATCACTCAGTCAGTGATGGACAGACATTCCTGTGTGTAGGGCTGGCTCCACTGTTGCAGTCCAGGCAACATACATGTTTGGTCCATAACCTGTAACAAACAATATAACCAGTATAATAACCACTGTGTGACTGAGTGCTGGTTCTTGACTTATATACACATTACTACTCAGGTCAGAAGAAATGCTACTCATTTACTTGTTGGTACTTAGTTAGGAGCAGGTTTGTTATTAGCAATATTTAATTATCAAAGATAATTATTAAATATTAAAAATCAATAAAATAATTAATGTAAATAATAACCCTGAGATCAGGGACCAATAACCAAAACAGTGAAAACAGTCTCAAAAAGGGGTGTACACTTTAAAAATATCAATATCTGAGAGACATTCATATTTATAAGGTGAACAGTGAAGGGTTGAGTCTCAGCACTGACTCTCACAACCAGCCTTTACCACAGTATATATGCAAATAATACCAAAACATTATTAACGTTAGTGATATCAATTAACAATCAATAACACTTCAGTCAACAAATTTCTATCACCCAACTACAAACTATCAAACAAGCTATAAGCACAAGTAACTATAAACAAGCAAGCATATGGCACATGTAGATGTGTGTGTGTATGTGGATGTGTGTGGGGGTAAGTGTGTGTGTGTGAGAGGAATGGGAGGAGCAAGATGGCGGACGTGACTGCAAGAATTGGACAGAGACAATGGTTAATGGAATCTGCCGGCTCAACAAATGTCTCTAACAATAAGATAACTTGGGACAGGGCTAAGCTCTGCTACAGAGTTATCTGCTCACCAAAAGTTTGTGTATGTGCATGTGTGTGTGTGGTTAGTAAGAGGAGAAAGGAGGTGGAAGCACCAAAGAACAAAAGATCTCAGCGATTATGAGGAGAAGTGGCACTTGCTTTTATTTAGTGTGAACGTACTTATTTGCCGGCTGTGGTTTGATTTCAACAAATAAAATGTAACCCACGGTCTCGCACACAATGGCAAGCTAATACAAAACAGTGCAAGCAGTTGGACAAACACAAATCAGTTTAGCATGGTAAAAACAACCAAATAAACAGCAGCAGCAACAAAACCGGAAAACAGCTGAAAATAACACATTTTAATATCCTATCTCTGCCCAGACTTAAGCCTCTTACTTGGGTCACTTAAGGAAGCGAATAGGGTATGTTTCAGTCCATCTTTCGGGTCCAGCTTGGTTCCTCGGCTTGGATGCTGAGGGGGCAGCATGGTGAAGAAAACAGTCACCTCAGTTAACGATGAGCGGGGCTCAGAGGTTATCCATCAACGTTCTTCTGCAGGAAAGGTGGAAGAGTGCTGGGTTGCACAGCTGTCTTCTTCAGATCCGGTAACATGCTCAGTTGAACACAGAGACATTTCTACTTGTCCAGCGAGGTTGAGATTGTGCAACCTAGTTACAGTCATGTACGTATGGGTGTTACTTCCTTACGTTAGCCAGCAAGCAGCTGGGAAGCGCTATTCAAAGAGGACCTCCAGTGTTTATGCTCTCTGTGACGTCATGGCCAGGGAGGGGGATCCCTCTGATTTCCGGCAGGTCTCGTCCAATGAGAGCCTTGAGTTTGACTCTGCTAATTTCAACCAGGTGTTGAGCAGAGCATGATGGGACATGAAGTCCATTTGGAGTCCTTTTGTTTGATTTGGCACCTTTCTTTGTTATCAGGCTTTGTGACTGTGTGCAGGCCTGCCTTTGTCTCATGCGAATGGCGTATGAAGCCCAACACTCTCCCCGCACAAATTCCCCCTGACATCCTGGCATTTGCACCTATAAAGCTCAGGTCACATCCTGATTTCTATAAACAGATCATTAAGATCTGTAACAATTCCATATTAACAAATATCTTATTACTCTTTATTACTGAATGACAGAACAGCCAGAGCTGTGACATCAGACTGTAGCATATTCAGCATATTCAGAAAGCTTTGTGCTGCAATCAGGAACACGACTGACAATGCTTCTTTTTGCAGTTTTTGGCCACAATGTAATTCACTGAATACAACCTCTGACACATATTCATATTCACATTATGGTGACTTCTGGCGCCTCATGTATAACACACAAATATGGGGCCTGAAAGAGGTGTGCGCCACCTCCCCCGAAAAAGTTGGGATCTATTAAAAATAAACTTGACAGGAGAATATGCACACCTGTACAGAAACTCTGACCCATGCGTACAAACATTTTGGAGAGAGGGGAAATTGGCAACATAGATAGTGAGGTGGTGAATTGAAGCCAGATTGTAATAGATAATGATCCTCACACATTTAATTTCACTTCATATAAAACATTAATTATAGATCCCCTTTATCATAAACCTTCAAGCCAGCAGTGTTACTTGTACTTGTGCTTGTAGTGAGCCATAACTATTCCATAAGCACCTTTTAATTTTAAAAAGATAAGAGAGATATCTTAACTAATTACATCTGTGATTAACTATTAATGAAATATTGAGTGCAATGCGCAAGAGGGCCAGGCTGTATGGTGCTCACACTCGTGGTCAGCTGGAGCAGCAGTGCTGCTGAAATGCCTGTTACATCTGCCCCTGGACCTTCATCAGTGCCTCAGTTAACCTGCTGTTTCCCTTGGGGAAGCTCCCCCTCCCTTTACCTCTGTGTGTGTGTGTGTGTGTGTGTGTGTGTTTGATCGTGTGCAGGTGTGCAGGAGTCAGGGCGGGGCCCCCAGCTGCACCTCATCACTTTAATCAAGATCCCTACAAATACTCAGCTCTGCCATCTCCACGCTACCAGATCGTAGTCTCATTGACCAGTTAGCGTTGCTATGCGCCAGCCTCGGTTCTGCCTGTTTGCAAGTTGTTTTTTGCTCTGCTTCCTGACTAACCTCGTTCTCAGTGTTCTCTGATTCCTGCTGCCCCTGACTCTAGCCCTACATCTACTCCTTCACCTGCTCTGGTCTGCTGCTCTGCCATAATCTCTCATTCAGCCTCAGATCCACACTCACCCAGTTCTCTTAGAAACCTCTCAGGAACTACATCCTTCAGCCCTGCTTTGCACTGGTCACACTCCAACCCCTGGCTCTCAACTTACAGCTCCCCTTCCCCTCCTTCACTACCCTTCAGTTTGCAATAAATCCCTTAACTGCTTACCTGGCTCTCTGGTTGTGTCTGCATGTGGGTGTACTAGTTTCATAGCCCCTTAACAATGCCAGGATGTGGCAGGTAGCAGGATTCTGGAAAATCTGGCTTGCCTTTCCCCAATGTTAGGTGTGAATATACAGATTCTTTTTCACCTCAACCACATTAACTGACGAAATTATCACCATCAGTTGTAGAAATCCAAGATGATATCAAATAACTTTAAGGAGTTGCAGAACAGAGTGCTAATAGATTTTCAATATCTTCTAATACTGTGCATATATCACCAAGTACGATTTTAGTATTCATATAGTTTTTGTGTATAAAATCGCTGCATTGATGACTGTCACTGGAGACAATGTGGTGGCAGCCACACACACTCTGCCTTCTCCAGTCACCTCACTGGCACACCTTTACCACCTGCACTCGTATATGGACTGTGTAGAGAAACACTGGATTTTGAAGTAAATATAAATGAATACAGTGTTTATTGCAGTTTAGATATTGAGTGTGTGTGGTCTCATCAGTCATGTATGTGTCTATATACAGTAGATGCTTAACAAATACCAAGCAATGAGCTTCGGTGTCCCTGTGCATCCACTAGTCCGTATCCTGAAAGTGTGCAGCAATGCACTTCTTGGCATCTACCTCCATGTCAGACCACTTTATTTAACTTCAGGAATTGTTTCTTTGTTGCAATGACTGCATTAACGCTGCAGTTGTCAGCCTCTAAAACTTTCTTCTGGTTTTAACACTACTGCCGTTCTCCACAGAAACATGTATATTTATATTCATGAGGGCTTTTGCATTAACCATTTATGGTTAATTGTGGAGTGAAAGGGGTGGGATATAAGGCTGATCCACATGCGCACATTTCCAGGTGGACTGTGATTCATGAAGAGAACATTGCATGCAGGTGTGCATGCGCACAAATCTGATTATTTTTTTGGTGCACGCCATTTTCGGCTTTTGTGCACATGCACACCTAGTATGGATCCTATGTTTTATAAATAAGGCCCCAGGTCTGTCATGTTTCTTTTGGGATGTAAACACTGGAAGTTGAGAGAAAAAATTAATTCCTAAATATCTCAAGAACTATTAATGTGTCTTGTATTGGCTTTGATTCAAACTAGAGAAGCTCACTCCATTTAGCTGATAAAACTGCCGGGTTAAATTCACTCTTTGTGGATCTGGAATCATTTGGTAAGTGTCAATTGTGAGATTTAGCGGCTGTTTTCCCCATAGACAGTTTAGTAGCTGTTTCCTCAGGAGTATAGAAGTGATGTGGTATTATTATTATTATTATTATTATTATTATTATTATTATTATTATAACAGCAGCTTTAGAAATTTTAAGTTGTGTAACAGCTGCCTCACCAATTTTTTCACAAAAGTGTTTCAAATACACTGTATGGCCACTCTGTCCACATACTTAAGTGCACTTTTGGTCTGGAGCTGTTGCATTAAGATTATATTTTTAGATTTTAGACTCAGCCAGTGTTCTTCCAGCTTTATGTCAGCAGTTTGCATCATCTGCAATATTCTGTTAAATTGCAAACAGGGAATAAAGCAAAACCCCAAGAATCATTAGTAAATCACATCCTCCAGTTTGGAAATAAGGCGTCACCTGAAACTGCTCATTCTGCTCTAAAAAAGGAAGGGCCATACTGAAAATGTTTAACAGAACTGAAAATACTCTTGCATTATAGTGACTGATGCGCGTCACTATAATGCAATCAATCATTTCATGTGAGTGGGTTATGGCATACTGTGGGTCTAATGGTTGTTTTAGAAATAGGATTCTTCATATAACACCACTTACATCTAGTGGTGATGAAATGACATTACAACAATTGACAGTTAACATGTAGACCAGGATTGAATCCTGCCACTACTTGCTACACTTGAAAGTACCCCTCCCCTTAAAAGTGTGTTTTGCTTATTGTTGCTTCACTTGGATGTTGTACTCTTCTATGTGCAGAATGATGTATGTGCAGAGTTTTTCACATTCATTAACTGAGGAACGTTTCTGAAAGTTTCTCTGAACTCATTGAAAATCTGAGATTTAAGTGGTGGGCCTATTAATATGATTTGTGACATCACAACTAGTTTGGAGCCAATTGTGGTCCAGTATGCAACTTACAAAGTGTGACATGGAAACCTAATGCCTCCAGTGCACATACACTGAGAATGGTATTTTCAGTGAAGTAGGAGACATCTTGTATCCAACAGTTAAACCTCTGAGATGAACAATATTTTCATATTCATCGATTCTGAATTTTTCAATGAGGGAGAAGGAATAGTTACTTTTTTTAATGAGTTAATTGTACTTTTTAAAATCTTTGATTTTTAAAAAAATATATATTTTACATGTATGGAGGGCATCTTTAAGCGTCAACCCAAACTCAACACAAAGTAGCCTTGTTGGGAAACTGTTCACTAAAGGACAATATTGATATTTAATATCAATTTCTATCAAATGTGTAGTTTTTCCCCACTGCAATATACAGGCATGTGAAAAAATTAGGACACCTTATGAAATCCTGTGTATTTTAAAATATATTTGGACATATGGGTAGTTAATGTCAATTTTAATTAAACTCAGGGATCCAAGTAATATAACTAAACAATAAAAAAATAAGAAAAGCCTTTTTAAAACTTTCTGTAAAATTTAATTAAAAAATAATGCAATTTCTGGTGAGGAATAAATTAGGACACCCCCTATATTATCCCTCTTAAAATGTTGAAAATCCCAAACAGGTGCATCACGTCAGGTGCACATGATTAGTACATCATTACCCAGCATTTGAATGGAGCCTTGCCCTATTTAAACCTCAGATTTAGTTTGGTGTGGCCCTGACAGTTGAGATGTTGAGGTGAGCGCCATGGTGAGGTCTAAAGAGCTTCCTGATGCCCTCAGAAAGAAGATTGTGGCCGCTTACGAGTCTGGTAAAGGATTTAAAAAGATTTCAAAAGAATTTAACATCAGCCATTCCACCATTCGCAAAATTATTTACAAGTGGAGGACATTTAAAACAACTGCCACCATGCCAAGATCTGGCCGTCCGGGCAAGTTTACCCCCAGAGCAGAACGCAAGATGCTCAAAGAGGTCCTGAAAAATCCTAAAGTGTCATCAAGGGAATTACAGCAGGTTCTGGCAACTGTCGATGTGAAAGTGCATGACTCTACGATCAGAAAGAGACTGCACAAGTGTGACTTGCATGGGAGGTGTGCAAGGAAGAAACCTTTGCTCTCTAAAAAAAACATCAAGGCCAGACTGAAGTTTGCCAGAGAGAACATAGACAAAGACCACAACTTCTGGAATAAGGTTCTTTGGACAGATGAGTCTAAAATTGAATTATTTGGACACCAGAACAGACGACATTTTTGGCGTAAACCAAATACAGCCTTCCAAGAAAAGAACCTCATACCAACTGTAAAGCATGGAGGGGGCAGTGTCATGGTTTGGGGTTGCTTTGCTGCAGCAGGACCTGGCCAGCTCACCATCATAGAATCCACCATGAATTCTACTGTGTATCAGAGGGTGCTTGAAGAAAATGTGAAACCATCTGTCAAAAAATTAAAGCTGAAGCGTAACTGGATACTGCAACAAGACAATGACCCAAAGCATACCAGCAAATCCACCAAGGACTGGCTAAAAAAGAAGAAGTGGAGAGTCCTGGAATGGCCAAGTCAAAGCCCTGATCTTAATCCCATCGAAATGCTGTGGGGTGACTTGAAACGGGCTGTACATGCAAGACACCCCTCAAACATCTCACAGCTAAAAGAATTCTGCATTGAGGAGTGGGCCAAACTTTCTCCTGATCGATGTCAGAGACTGGTAAAAGGCTACAAAAAGCGTCTCGTTGAAGTTATATCAGCCAAAGGGGGCAACACTAGCTATTAGGGGGTAGGGTGTCCTAACTTTTTCCTCCATTAAAATACATACTTTATTTTTTTTCTTTTTTTGGATTTGTCAAACAATGTTCATTTTTGTTGTTAAATTGCAATCAAATCACTTTCTTTTTGAAAAATACATATAAACACGACTGGATATTGGTATGTGAACCATTTCTAAATAAAGAGCTGATTATTTAATGGGGTGTCCTAATTTTCTCACATGCCTGTAGACTCTGAACTCTTCAGCTCCTCAGTCATCTATTGCCCTTGAATCATTTTCATACAAAAAAATCCTAAAATCCTACCTATGCTATAGCAACAACACTATGAACTATGGCCAGTCCATGAGTATTTCTTTTGTATTCACTATTCCAAACACTGAGGGTCAGATAAAGGTTTTTGTTCTGTTTTTTTTCCCCGGTGCAGATTAGATGCATTTTGCCACAGACACGTGCTGCGCTGTATTTAACAGGCTGGAATCATGTTAGCAAGGGTTACCAAGGTGCATCTCTCCTTTTTGCATGTATTTTTAAACGACCGTGCAAATAATAGATATCTTAGCAGAGGTGGTATATTTATTCTGCTCGTTTTATTAAGCATGATTTGCTGGAAAATTATCCAACAAAAATATTCTACAGAAATCCAGATGATAATGAGCATTTAAAAAGGATTTAGAGAACAACAATTATCAATGAACACGATATCTGTGTATTGCCCTACGGAAAATGCTTGTGAATGCAGAGAGCTGAAATAAATCACAAAGCATTGCTACAGACTTGTTCAGCATCCCCATCTGTACAACTTTACAGAATTTGGTTACCATGGAATATTACATTAAAACAATATGGCAGTTAATGAGCAGTATGGTGGTGTTTTACTAATGACCACAAGGTGTGGCTGTTGGTGCCATGATTCAGTATGTTGTGCAGATTCTCATGGAGAACTTGTGTACCAAGTTTTATTTTATTAAAGACAACAGAATTGTAGAAATATCATGTTATAATGTTACTTTAGCACCCCCATGGGTAGAACTGTGAAATGTTACACACTTGTGCAATGTGGCTGTATGTTGTTGGGGATTTATAGAGTGAGAGAGTGTCATACAGGAGCACCACTTGTTAGGGTGGTGATTGTAAGATGGTTGGTTATTAGCAGTAATTAATAATTGTCAGATAATTAATTAATAAAAATTAAATTATTAATATGAATTAATAATACGGGGCACCACCCGGAAACTGGGACCAATAACCAAACAATAAGTTAGTCTCATAAACAAGGTTCACTTGGGATGCTAATATCTGAGGGATATCAGCATCCATAAGTGAACAATGAAGGTATTAATTTGAGCTCTGACACTCTCTCAGCCACCTTTTACAATAAATAAGCACAATAATTACAAAAGACTTCTCTTTAAAGATATAACAGTGTTTATTAAACAATAGCAAAGTTAACAAGTTGATCAATGTGATCAATGTGATCAATAAGACACTCCTAAAATCTAACACTACCTAAGCAATAATAGCTATGTACAATGGAAGCACATGCAAGCTGGAGCGTGCATGTGGGTGTGAGTGTATGGTAGTGTAGATGGGTGTGTTTGTCTGTGGGTGTGAACAAAATGGTGACCGTGATCTGTGAGATGTAGTCACGCAATCTCAAGGACAGGTGGCGTGATCTCGCAAGAATGAGTCACGTGATAGCCGAACAGCGGCTATGACTGTAGTGTCGGTTATAACAATAGCAAGATGGCGCCGCCTGGGGGTCGGCGTCTCTGCATTCACCCAATTCAATGTATCAAACACGTGTCTGATGGTAGATAACGCGGGCAGAGCAGCGCTGTGTTATCTGACCGCCAGATGTGTAAGAAAAGATGTGTGTATGTGTATGTGTGTGTGTGTGGGGTTAGTAGTAAGAGGAGAAGAAACGCCGGCTCACGGCAAAATCCTTCTCCTCTGAAGAGTGGATATTTCCAGACGCAGCCACTTTCCTTTCCAAATAAATTTGGAAGCTGCAGACTGAAGCTTGCTCCAATATTCAGATGGAGGAGGAAGAGGGACCATAGAGTTGACAAAATTGATCCTGGGCAGGATATTCATTTTTATAATAGAAATGGGGAGACCAACCCATTGGTCCATATCCCTCAGGACCTTGTTCAAAGCGAGTTAATAGTTATGTTTAACAATCTGGTTTAAAGAGGGAAAGACTTTGATTCCTAAATATTTAAATTGTTGTACTATGAGAATGTTAACAGGGAGGACAGATGTTTTGGCAGAGTCATTCAGGTGTAGAAGAGCATATTTTGACCAGTTAATTTTGAAACTGATATACTTCCAAACTCCTCACAGATGAACAGAAGATGTGGGGTAGAGTGAACAGGGTTTTCTAAGAAAACGAGTACATCGTCAGCATATAAAGATAACTGATGGTGTGTTATGGATAGAAATAAGTGAGGCCATGTTGGATTGGTGAATTGACTGAGCTAGTGGCTCTATGGAGAGTACAAATAGCCTAGGACTTAATGGACAGCCCTGAAGTGAGGACCTGGAAACTGAGAACAGAGAAGAGTAAGTTTGACAGGTTAGTACCCGTGCTGAGGGTTTGAGTATAGAAGTTTGCTCATCCCAATAAAAGTGGTACCAAAACAGACCACAAAAATTACCACTCCAATCATTCAAAGGCTTTAATGGCATCAAGGGAAAGTACTGACATAGGTGTCTTACTGTCAATGATAGACTGTCAATGTCATTGATCTTAGCATCAATGATATGAAGAAGGCACATAACATTATCTGCTGCCAGCCTTGATTTTATATAGCCTGTTTGATCAGAATTGACTAGTGATGGCAGGTGGTACTTGAAATTGTGGGTGAGGAGCTTTGCAAAGATCTTTAAATCAGAATTTAAGAGACAGAGGGCAGTAACTGGCACATTCAGTTGGATCCTTGTCTTTTTTAAAAGCAAGCAAATGAGGGCAGTATTAACATCCCTTGAGAATCTGCCTTTTTCCATTGAAAAAATAATCATATCCAGAAGAAATGGACCTACATGCTCCCAGAAAGTTACATAGAATTCACAAGGGATCTTGTCAATGCCTGGTGATTTACCTCTCTGTATGGTTATTGTTGCTTCCCTCAACTTCTGTAAGGTGATTGGTTTATCTAAATTAATTGAGTCTGTTCTTGATAGCTGGGGTAAGTGTGACAGATTTAGAAATCTGTCACATTGATTTTTGTCTGGGAGTATCTCTGATTTATATACATTGGAGTAAACGTTTGGAATATTTAATTTACCTGTTTGGGATCAGTGCTGATATTGCCATCTTCAGACTTAATAGCTTCAGACTTAATAGCAGGGATATCTGAAAAATGGTCACTGGCCCTAATTCTCATGGCAAGAAGATGGCTAGGTCTGGCACCATGAAAATAATACCGCTGTCTGGTCCTGTGAATTTGAAATTCAGAATGTCATTGATTTCCTTTTTGACTAGTGCACACTCTAATGCCACTTATTTTGAGAAACTGAGTTGCAAAATGGAGTGTAACCTAATAAATTCTGCCTCAATATTTTGTAACCAAAGAGATTTGGTTTTATGTGCATTAGAGCTAAACAAAGTTGTGTTGCTCCTAGACAGGCGACCCAAAGTGGTGGAACAAAAGACTCCTTAATGTTCTGACAGAGCTATTGGGAGTAAAACTGCATTATTAATACAATGAAAAAGCTGAGGGGAGGCAAAAAGAAAATCTATTCTAGAAAGAGACTTGTCCACCCAAGAAAAAAAAAAAATCTTTTACAGAGGGGTTGACTAATCACTAAATGTCTGTAAGCCCCAAATTACTGGCCCAGATTTTTAGAGTGTTCATGGCCCTGCTCCCCTGACGATATTGCATTCGATCTATCAAAGACCGGATCCCACACTGGATTGAAATCTGTACCTACAATAAAAGGGTAATCAGTTAACTAACATTTTTGTAATAATTGTGTTGTGGAAAGTCAAAAACATTTGAACCATATGCTGAGATAAGAGCTATTCTTCTGGTGTTAAATTCTATTCTAGTAATCACGATTCTACCCATGTCGTCTGCCCAAGATGTCAACACTGATTTGGAGATTGCGTCTAGCTACAATGGCCACACCCTTAGTTTTTGTATTAGCAGAGGAAAATGCTATTGCATGGAAGAATTTATTAGAAAGACTGGCATCTTCGTTCAAAAGATGCGATTCTGGCAATAACGCTATGTCAACATTTTTTTTCTCTTCAATAGACCAAGAGTGCTCGCTTGTTTGTGAGGGGCATTCAATCTGCCACACTTCTACACTAAAATGGAAAGTTCATCCATAGTCTAAAGTAATTGTTCCAAATGTATTCATAGAAAAAAAAAATACTATCAAAGCCCTCAATTTGATTCATTTCTGGCATAAGTATACCCAAAGTAAAGTCCCTCTTCACAGAAGACAAGACGTAAACACAAAAAAGATTAAACGGGAAAAGGGAATAAAAAAAGAACAGTCAAACGGGTTGTAAACTGTAAGGTTGGTCTGTGATCACAAATGGATACATTAATTGCTGATTAGATTAGATTAATTTTGCTAGATAATGACCCAATGTAGCTATGGTGACATGCACAGTGGCTATAACATTAGCCTACAAAATATATGTTTGAATGAACATAGAACAAACAGTAGGTTATTTATGAACTTAAAGATAATTATACTCATTAAGATGATAACCCATGTTTAATGTATTTGGGGCATGTTGATTGAAATCTTACTGGCTGAAGGACATTGGGCAGTCATCACCCCAAGAGATCAAACAATGTTAGTCCAATGCAAGACGGAGCAAAAATCCACATACGTAAAATTGCTAGTCCAACAGGCAACTCAGTACAGAACTAGAACTGTTTTCGGCAGTACCAGCATCCGAGGTGGACTCGTAGTCAAGGCGAGGGAACACTGTCATTGTTCACTATAGAGGTCTCCAGAAGCGGGGCCGCCACAGAGGCCAGGAAATCCTCTGCTTCTTTGGGAGAGGTGAAGGCCTTGTTTTGACCACCATCCTTAATTTTCAACATAGTGGAATAAAGTAGAAAAATGTCAAGACCTTTAACTTGAGCTGTATCCATAGCCTGATGGAAGGCTTTAGCAGCGTTTAACAGTGTTGTAGTAAGGAGAGAAGCAAATTCTCCAACCATTAATGGAAAGAGGGTCGTTCTTTGTAGCATGTAAAATAGCCTGGTGAGTTGAGTAGCAAAGCACATTGAAAATTAGGGTGCAGTTAACTCAGTGGTTTTCAGTGTATTAACATCAGATCTGATGGTGATGGGCCTGCCGTCAGTGTGGCTAGTGCGCTGTTTTTCCAATATGGACTCAGCAATGGCATTGATATCCTGCTGGTAGCTTTTGCTTTTTGTAGACATTATTAGCTAACTTTAATCAATGTGACAATAGCAAAAATGGAAAGCAGTAGTTTGAAAAATCAATGATTTGATGAAAGCTGGGCTAGGAGCCGGAAACCTAGGCTGCAATCTTGTCCAGCTGATCACGTGACTCCCATCCATAGAAATAGACAACCCAAAAACATGATGCCTCTGGCCATGGCTGTCGCCGCCGTGGGGACATAAAATGTGTTTTTTTCCAGACCAAAATGGACTATTGTTGAAGAACTACCCAGTAAATTATTAAAGAAAAATATTTTGTTGTACCATACGTTATAGTAGTTGTTGGCTGTTTGGACAGATAAGTCTATCATTACACACGGATAGGACTTTCAATGTCGTTATTGTGCTTTGGGACTTGACAGCCAGTTCTTCATGGGGTGAACTCTGGGCCTCTTTTCAACTGGTCCATTTATTATATTATACACACATACAGCATTCAGACCCCTTCACTTTTTGTTATGTTGCAGCCTTATGCTAAAATCACTTAAATCCACCCCCCTCATCAATCTACACTCAATACCCCATAATGATAAAGACAAAATTTTAGAAAATTTATTTAAAAAAAAAAAAAAAAAAAAGGAAAAACTGAAATATCACATTGACATGACATTGTCCTGTGGGAAGGTGAACCTTCAGCCCAGTCAGAGGTCCTGAGTGCTTTTGTTCCATTCAGCTTTCCCTCAACCCTGACCAGTCCCGGTCACTGAAAAACACCCCCACAGCATGATGCTGCCACCATCTCATGATGCTGGCATGGTATTGGGCAGGTGATGAGCACTGCCTGGTTTCCTCCAGACATGACACTTAGAATTGAGGCCAAACAGTTAAACCTTGGTTTCATCAGACTTGTTCTTGTTTCCCCACAGTCTGAGTCCTTTAGGTGCTTTTTCACAAATTCCAAGCAGGCTTTCCTGTGACTTTCACTGAGGAGAGGCTTCCGTCTGGCCACTCTGCCATAAAGCCCAGATCGGTGGAGTGTTGCAGTGATGGTTGTCCTTCTGGAAGTTTCTCCCATTTCCACACAGGATTTCTGGAGCTTAGAGTGACATCCTACCAAGGCCCTTCTTCCCCAATTGCCCAGTTTGGCCAGCCGGCCTGCTCTGGGAAGAGTCCTGGTGGTTCCAAACTTGTTCCATTTAAGAATTATGATGGCCACTGTGCTCTTGGGAACATTCAGTGCGGCAGAATTTTTTTTTGTAGCCTTCACTAGATCTCTTCCTCCACATAATCTCTGAGCTCTGCAGACAGTTGCTTCAACCACATGGCTTGGTCTTTGCTCTGATGTGCACGGCCAGCTGTGATACCTTATATAGAAAGGTGTGTGCCTTTCCAAATCATGTCCAATCAATTGAATTTACCACAGGTGGACTCCAATCAAGGTGTAGAAACATCTCAAAGTTGATCAAGAGAAATGGAAGGCACCCGAGTGTCATAACAAAGGGTGTGAATACTTGTCAATGTAAATGTGATATTTCAGCTTTTCCTTTTTAATTAATTTGCAAAAATTTCTAAAATTTTGTTTTTGCTTTGTCATTATGGGGTATTGAGTGTAGATTGACGAGGGGAAAATTAATTTAAATGGTTTTAGCATAAGGCTGCAACATAACAAAATGTGAAAAAAGTTAAGGGGTTTGAATACTTTCACTGGCCACTTCATTCAAAAGTGTTCCTAATATTTTGCCCCCCTCATGTATGTTAATGGAGTGGACAAAATATTAGGAACACCATTCAACATAATGCACTCCAGTACACCAGCACCACCCACTACGCCTCAATAATAAACAAAGTAAAATTATCACCTTTCTGACAATGTTGACAAAAACTGAAATTTATGGCAGAGCTGTTGCATTGGATTGCATTAGATTGCACAGTTGTACCTAATGAAGTGGCTGGTGAGTGTGTGTGTGTGTGTGTGTGTGTGTATGTATATATATATATATATATATATATATATATATATATATATATATATATATATACCAGTCAAAAGTTGGACATGCCTACTCATTCAAGAGTGTTTCTTTATTTTTACTATTTTCTACATTGTAGAACAATACTGAAGACATCACAATGACAAAATAACACATATGGAATCATATAGTAACCAAAACAGTGTTAAACCAAAATATCTTTCATATTTTAGATTCCTCAAAGTAGCCACTGTTTGCCTTGATGACAGCTATGTATACTATCAGCAATATTTTAAACAGCTTCAAGAGGTCATCTGGAATGGTTTTAAATGAACAGGTGTGCCTTGTCAAAGTTCATTGTTGGAATTTCTTGCCCTCTTAATGCGTTTGAGACCATCAGTTGTGTTGTGCCAATGTAGTGTGTAGTGCAAATAGCCCTATTCCACTACTGTAATAATCCACTCAACTAAGTAAAGAGAAACAACAGTCCTTGAAGGTCAGTCAATCTGGAAAATTTCAAGTGCATTCGCAAAAACCATCAAAAACTATGATGAAACTGGCTCTTATGACGACCACCCTAAGAAAGGAAGACCAAGAGTTACCTCTGCTGCAGAGGAGAAGTTCATTAGAGTTCGAGCTTCAGAAATCACCAATTAAGATTAGATCAGATTAGAGCCCACATCAATGCTTCCCAGAGTTCCAGTAGCAGACACATCTTAATATCAACTGTTCAGGGGAGACTGCATGAATCAGTCTTTCATGTTCGAATTGCTGCAAAGAAACCACTACTGAGGGGGATCAATAAGAAGAAGAGAACTGCTTGGGCCAAGAAACACACCAAAAAACAAGGGAAATCTGTACTTTGGTCTGATGAGTCCAAATTTGAGATTTTTGGTTCCAAATACCATGTCTTTGTGAGACACAGAGAAGGTGAATGGATGGTATCTGCATGTGTAGTTCCCACTCTGAGCACCACAGGAGGAGGTGTGATGGTGTGGGGGTGCTTTGCTGGTGACACTGTTGGCAATTTATTCAGAATTCAAGGCACACTTAACCAGCATGGCTACCACAACATTCTGCAGTGACACACCATCCCATCTGGTTTGAGCTTAGTGGGACCATAATTTCTTTTTTTTTACAGGACAATGACCCAAAACACATCTCCAGGCTATAGTCATTTTCACATATGAACTCCAGACAATATCCAGAGAATCAGGTCATTTTCCAGAGTTGTCGTTTCACACATGTAGCACACAACAGAAGATTGTCCGTGTCAGATGCATTCTCATCTACTGGACATGTGTTTGGTTTACGCAAAGAATGCAGGAGGCAGGACATGACGTAAAAGGTATGCTGCGGTTGTAATTCAGTGTTTTTAAGCTTTTCACTAGAAAAAAATTCAACTTCAGGGTTGCAGTACATGTGTGAAAGGGGCTTATGTACGGCTATTTGAACAAGAAGGAGAGTGATGGAGTGCTGAATCAGATGGCCTGGCCTCCACAATCACTTGACCAAAACCCAATTGAGATGGTTTGGGATGAGTTGGACTGCAGAGTGAAGGAAAAGCAGCGAGCAAGTAGGGGTCGACCGATATGGTTCTTTCAGGGCTGATACCGATTGTTAGTAATCAAGGAGATCTTGGTGTCAAAATTGAGAACACAAAATTTTAATGCATGATTATGCTTCATTTATTACGGCAAAACAGCTTTGGAAAGCCTTCATTTGGTTTCAGTTATTTAAATGCAGTGGTGGAAAGTAACTAAGTACATTTACTCAAGTACCATACTTAAGTACAATTTTAAGGTACTTGTACTTGAGTATTTTCATTTTATTCTACTTTATACTTCCACTAAACTACTATTTCTATTCCACCTCTTTTCAGATTAAAATTTTACATGAAATAACATAATGATGAGTACTCTTATTTTAATACTTTAAATACATTTTGCTGGTAATACTTCTGTACTTTTAATTAAGCAGGATTAATTAAGCAGGAACTTTTACACTGAAGGAACTATTTTTACATTGTGGTATTAACACTTTTACTTAAAGTATCTGTGTACTTATTTCACCACTGTTTAAATGTTACTGTATATATTAACAACATGTGATAGCAGGGAACCTGTTATTCAAAACTAGGCTACTTCATTACTAATGATTACTATAGCTGAATATGTACAAAAGCAATAGAATGGACTGTACTTGTATAGCGCCTTTCTAGTCATCCGACCACTCAAAGCGCTTTTAACACTACAAGTCAATTCACCCATTCACACACATTCATACACTGATTGCACAGCCATCAGGAGCAATTTGGGGTTCAGTATCTTGACCAAGGATACTTTAACATGCGGACTGGAGGGGCCAGCAATCGAACCTCCAATCCTCCGATTAGTTGACCCGCTCTACCTCCTGAGCCACAGCCACAAATAGAAGTGACTATTCAACTCTGACAACTGTACACCATCTAAGTAGTCTGTGTATGAATTAACACATGCCTTCCAAGTCTTCCAGTCCCATCATGTCTAAAGTCTCAACAACAATCCTGCACCTCTCAGAGTCAGAGACAGCTTCAGCACACACTTCAGTAACATTACTAGTAGGTCGTGGGTTGAGACTGAGAGTATGACTACCCTGGTGAGTATTGTGCAAGAAATGACATTATAGCCTATTAATTTTTTAGCTAGTCAGCTGGCTTAATCATGGATCAACAAATGAACATTCAAGTTAGCTCTACGAGACTCAACATTAGCTATATCACTGCAACAAAGTGAATTATTCGGGCATTTTCAGTGGTGTAACTGGGAAACTGGGCATGCTTGTCATCATAGAAATAGATCATAGACTGCGGTGTTTTTGCAACTTCAGCGTAGAGGATTCTGATGTTTATTGCAACTTCAGTAATATCTGCTGCCTTAACTTCGATACACAGCTCCACTCCCTCACCGGAGCTGCCCCAATCTGCAAATGCTTTCCTCTGTGCTGTCTGTGGCACAGTAGCCTTCAGGCTATCACTCGTGACATGTAACCAATCAGACAGTGTTGTGGGCAGGACATTGCTCAAGACCACAGAGTAATGACCATAGATAGAGAAATGTAGATACCTCATTGGCCGCTGCAGTATGACGTATGTCTGTGCATCCGCTATATTGGGGCGGTCAAGATCCGCTGGTAAACAAATACAATGTGTATTGAGAGATGCAGACTTCACTACAAAATCAACTGTAACTTGCTTAATTCTGAACCAATTTTCACAAAATCTGGTTTGTTATAAACATGAGAAAGTGAACATGATACTGATTACTTGTTAAAATTAAATTCAGTTGCTGGGAGCGGATCTAATCAGCTCTATGCCAAAACATTAACCTTTTTGAATAGCTACAACTTCCACTGGGACATGCAGGCTCCAATCTATGAATAGGCAACATCAAGAGTAAATTATTCCAAAAATGTAGATTTCTATATCTTGTTATAAAGCTGCCTAGTTGCTTGATATTGTATTAATAATGAAATCAATTCATCAATAAAATAAATAAGACTGTTTTTATTCCCCAGACTCCAGTTAAGAGAAGAACATCCAGTCAGTTCATCCGTACACCCCGAGACACATATGATAACTCCACTTCTGCAGACTGGACAGTTGCCATTACACAATGTCACAAATATTGTAAATTTCAAATATTTTATTTTCATCCTTATTAATTCACTTTAGACACTGACATATACAATACAATACTATAATATGACAATACAATACAGTACTATAATATAATAATACAATACAATGATATAATATAATACAATACTACAATACAGTAATATAATGATACAATACTACACACAATGTAGTGTGTCAAGTGTTTGAGACCAATGTTCAGATATACAGTGAGGTCATATGTAAACATAAAATAATTAGGCTCAAAAAATCAAAGTAGTTCCCTGTTTTGGACAAAATCAATTCCTCTCCACACTTTTTTCTAAAGATTAATATCCTTGAAACAGTATGGTTTTACAGAGCTTCTTTCTCAAGCTACCACTTTGCAATTGCAGAGTGTGAAGTTTGCTAATGTGGTACTGCCTCAACTTGTGGAAGTTGCTGTCAACTGTCATGAAAAAATCCTTCAGCTGGGTCAGTCTTCATGTCTTCCCAACAGTCAAAGAAACATACTGTATCTGGCAGAGTTCAATGCAATAACAGATTTACTGTGTATCAAGCATAATACAAGTAAACTGAGGCTGGTCCATGGAGCAGACACTGAATCATAGTCCTAAAAGCACTTGCTTGTATACCCAATTCAGCTCCTCCTTCTGTGGAGCTTATCCTTATCTTATCTTCTAAGACTCCTCCTTGTTTCAAGATTCTTGGTATTTTTCCACCATTAGTTACAAGTCTTTTGTAAACTGGGCTATTTAATACACCATTAGTTATGGTTGTGATACAGTCGCTCCTCCCATAATGATGTCATATGATACCTTCAATTTGTTGCAATATGTTGGCAATGATTCGATATAGTTCTTTTGAGTCACCATTATTTCTGGATCCTTCTTAAAGTAAAAATAAAAATAAGTGGCTCATAGCTTTGAATGAATCACTGTTGTTGACCTTTTAATGATTCATTGTTATAATTATTAATACAAGAAAAATATCCCACACAACTAATGGCAGTATGCAAAAGTGATGCTGTTAGTGATTGTCAATGCTGTCCTGAGCTCCAATAATATGGTCACCAAGATTAAACACATCCTCTGAACCTATGTTGGGAAACGTTGCATTGATGAGCTGCTGATGAAATGTTTGTGGTTTGTCGAATGCAGCGCCCTGCTGAGAGGATCACTTTGAACAGTACCTACGGATGGAATCATCAGACCTCCATTGTTCTTCAAGGTCATCAGGTGGTAACATCAGACACCAAACTGTTTCGGCACACATTGCATGAAACTTGCTTCACCACCTGTCGAACAACAAATCCTCCTATATACACCAGTGCATTCTCCATCAGACCCCCAAAGTGAGTTGGCAGGTAACTGTGGTCCAGTATCACACTACAAATGTCCTCAAATGGAGAGGAGGCAGTGCCAGAGTCATCACCCGGCACTACAGATGACATGTCCACAGCAGAAAGGGAGACTGTCTCATCCTGGGCCATCACATTGCCAGTGTTCCCCGGAGAAACCCCACAGCCATTAGATGGCGGAAAATGCTCTGGAACTGAATCAAACTCGGGATGTTGTTCCATACACCTGTAATTCGCACATGAAGTGACATTATATTTCTGTATTGTATCATCTAATAAAAAAATTCTCTTATCCCTCTTACTTATGACATAGTTAATGTGTATTCAAATTACTAGCTGATGCCCTGAAGGAATTCAACAGAAGCTCTAAATGGTGCAATTAGGTTAAAATATTTTAATGTAAAAATGTGTGACTATAATTATATATAGAAAAAAGACTGAGGAAAAAATAATCCTGTTCACAACCATGTTATGTTGTAATAACCAAAAAATGTGCTACTGCAAAGGTTCAACCAGAGATGTTTTAACATACCAATGATGAGACATGTATGTTGCTCGATTAACTTTTTCAATACTTCAACTTCATATAATACCCACACATACCTCTGATTTCAAGCGCCTCCGATTTTTCTGGGAATAGAAAAGGATAAAAGGCAACAAAAACAACACTAAACTGTAACATCAAACAAATTTCATAGAACTGAACATCGAATTAAAAAATCAGCAGCGTATACCTAAAGTTTAGTCCTTAAAATTTTACTTAAGGTGTACACACCTCAATTAAGGCCCCTGTACCCTAACTATTTGCATATACAGTATATTATGCATTTTTTAGTGGACTCAGTACATAATAATCATTTAATTATCATGGGCCAATCAATGCAATCTATGAACAGTTGTTTGATATTTGATATGAAATATGAATCTTTACTGTCATCAATTTTTAAAAGAAGTATCTTTACTATTTATTTTAGATCCCTACAGGCTAAATAGGGACATTTACCTTACTGAGGAAGAATACTATAAAAAACCTCTGAGCAGTATAGTGGTGTCCCATCATTCATTGCCAACAGAGCCAAGTATGTTGTAAAAGTGCTGTGGATAAGAACTCCTTTGTTACACTTACTGAGGTTGATGAGTTCAGCGCTTCAGGAGATTCAGACACAGGTACAGGATCATCATCATGTCTTGAAATGACAGCTACAGAGAAGTGTATTATCATTCGGCTCAAAATCCTTCCATCTGACAGCTATGGCCTAAGCTTTCCTTAGTCCAGGATCTTTGGGAAACGTTTGACAAAAAAAAGACCTTCTCAAAATTACTTCTGGCATGTAGCTGAATGGTGCAGCCAGTTCATTAAGCTAGCAGCATACATATGGCTTACTAGATCTAGCTAATTTAGGCTATCTAGTGTGTATAGTCTCATGAGCACAAACACATTCCAGCTGATAATTTTCTATGAAGTAAATTATACAAATAATTAGGTAAATAGTAAATATCACGTTTAACTAATTATTCGGTAACGTCATGTTTTCGTTAGGTAGGCTTCATCATGATGGTGTAAGGTCATTTTCAGGATAGTCTGAAGCAAGATTTCACCTTCACTAACAATAAAACAATAAACAATAAAATTGACACTAATCCTGCAATGCCTGTTTTGAATGTTTCGTCTGTTTGTACAGTCAAATGAGGCACATGCCTGCAGCATTTTTCCAAGCAGTCTACTCTCTCTGTTGACTGCCCCAATATGGCGAACACACAGACGTACGTCAGAGCCATGTCTGCCTTAGAGCCAAAGTAGCACATATCGCTTTTGTTTACTAGCTACTAGTGTTATTTTATGGTTTTGATATCTTCAGTATTGTTGTACAATGTAGAAACAAGTAAAAATAAAGAAAAAACCCTAAATGAGTAGGTGTGTTCAAACATTTGCCTGTTACTGTAGATATACAGTATACTGTATGTTTGCACATAAAAAGCTTGAATGGTGGGATTTATGTTAACCAAATAAATGAGGTAATGTGTTGATCATTTGTACATAAGAGAAATGTGTGTGAGAAGACATTAGCCTAGCCGAGAGAAGCTTAATCCTCTTTCAGCACTGATGGACTGACAAAAGGACTTCTCTCTTACGTAATATTGCAAAAATCAGGCACATCCTGTCTCAAAAAGATGCAGAAAATCTAGTCCACGCATTTGTTACTTTTAGCCTGGATTATTGCAATTCCTTATTATCAGGCTGCCCTAACAAGTCTCTAAAGACTCTCCAGCTGGTCCAGAATGCAGCTGCATATGTACTGACAAAAACTAGGAAAAGAGATCATATTTCTCCCCATTTCTCTCTAGCTTTGTTGCACTAGTTTCCTGTAAAATCCAGAACAGAATTTGAAATCCTTCTCCTCACCTACAAGCCCTTAATAGTCAGGCACCATCATAGTACCCTATTACACCAGTAGAACACTGCACTCCCAGAATGTAGGCTTACTTGTGGTTCCTAGAGTCTCCAATAGTAGAATGAGAGACAGAGCCTTCAGCTATCAGGCTCCTCTCTATGTTATCTTTGCTCTTTATTATTATTATTATTATTATTATTATTATTATTTCGCTGTTTTTTGACATCTAACTACTCCTATACGATTTGTCATATCAACTTTGTTTCAATGTAAAAAATTTACATCTCCATAAGGAGATGTGTGCTATTACTTTTCTCATTTCTAGCATATTCCAGTGATTTTATATAATCTTTTAAAATATTAAAATTTATAATGGAAAGTCTATGGGAGCAATGTTTGAAAGTGTATATCTCAAAAACTAAAAGTGCTAAAGTGTTCAAACTTCATGGACAGATGTCCCATGTGGAAATGCTTAACATATTAAAAAATAGGACCAACAGTGCCACCATGTGGTCAGTACCTACATGTTTTAAGTTTTGGCTAATAACTCATGAACCATGAAGCCTATCCAAACAATATTTGTACAGTGTGTTCTTTGGATGATACCAAGCAGACTGCTGATATAGGCCATGCCCATTTGTGCCTAAAAAATGTTCAGTCATTTTACCGTTTGTCTGTAATTGGTTACCAAAATCTTGAAGGCGTGGCCTCATCCACTTAACGGGCAATATCTCTTCAATACTGAATTGGATTGGAACTATGGAAATGTTGTACATATAGCCACACTGCACAAGTGTGTAACATTTCATACATTTATGCCCATAGACGGGCACTAAAGTCACATTATAACATGTTATTTCTGCAATTCTGTTGTCTTTAATGAAATGAAACTTGATACAAAGGTTCTACATGACAATCTGTACGACATACTGAACCATGGCAACAATAGCCCCACCTTGTGGTCATTAATAAAAAAACACCATGGCACTTGGTAACTGCCATATATTTTAAATGAAGTGTTCTATTGTAACAAATTTTGTAGTTTTGGTATCCAGCTCTTATAATACATCCATGATGCAACTGACCGTTCTACCTCGCCTACTGTGTCCCACAATGCAAAGTGCTGGAATGGTCACAATGATCCAACCAACAAACAACTGACAATGGCAGAGATTATGAGCCAGGCTAAAAGCTGTTGTAATTTTTGCTCTAAGACTGTTAATATGTCACTTAATTAAGATTTATTATTATTTCAGGTGCAAAAGTAACCATGTAGATTTCTAGTATGTGGTCAGTTTAAATAACACCTGTTTGGAAATTTGCTCCAACATTTTCGGGGGTTTGAGGAGCCTCTGGCTGGGTGAGACCAGCCGGTGTAGGTACCAGATTGGCTCAGCCTGCCAGATTGGCTTGGGGTCGTAGCTGTGTGTTCTGCTGAGTAGTGATGATGTACTTCCTTGTGGTCTTCGTTTGTTAGCTAATGTTAGCAATGTTAGTTAACGTGAACTGGCTAACTAATCTAACTTAAGAATATTGTCCTTTATAAAATGCCATGAGTTACGTTTGTTTGTGTGGAGTTAGTGTGTGTCTTGCTATGGAGAATTTATCTGTTTTTTTGGGTTCTGGCATACATGCTACAGCTAAGTGGTGCGCTGCCAAAATGTTCAAGGTGGAACTCATGATCAAGAATTATTGTTCCACATGTCAAAGTAAGTGTATTATTAAACTATTTTGACAGTAATTGTTTGGGTAGTAGCGTATACTTCGTACAACTGCATGCACCGAACCATAAGGTCCAAACCGTGACGGTCCTGGGCGAATACATAGTTCTAGGAGAGACTTTTAATTAAAATATTGTATTAAGAGACAGTTGGTAGGAGATTTTAATGTTAGAGGAAACCTCAGTAGTGTCTCCGTCAAGATAGGGCAAATTTCTAGTTTGTCAGTTTTGTAGCATTTTTGTCTTACTGAATTCCATTTGTGGGTTGTACATGGAATTTGTTGTTGTAGTTATTCTAATAAATAATGGAGCAGCCCATGTCCCAGACTGCAGCAGTACATTTATGCCCAGCACAGAATTAAATAAAGAATAAAAAAAAAATTTAAAAACTTGTATACAGATGGGTCACTGTCTACATTAAATATATCAATATCATATTAAAAATCTACATTAAGAATATCTATCTGGTTATATATTATCAAAATGTCTATATCTATAGAAAGATGTATTTTTTTATATGTAAATATTGGCATTGATATTTGTTCTAACAAATATTAGTCCCAGACTGCAGCAAGACATTTATGCACAAAACACACAAAATTTTCTCATTTAAGTCTGCAGCACAAACATACAGCATCCGTATACTTTACGACGTACAGCCGATCATAACTTGCAATGTCATCTGCAGGACCCCAAGCTGATCTGATCTGGCAGGCCGAGACAATCTGGTATCTACACCAGTCATCTTAGCTGCTAGCAGCCCGACTTGTGAGATGAACGGATGGTGTTATGCCGAGTTTTGCATCCCTGCCAAGAATTGCATCGACCTTGAGGGAATGGGCGCACACCCTTTCTTTATACATCCATAGCTAAAGGAAAACTAATGATTTTTAAGGCAAAGTACTGTTTAAAAACAACATAATCGTTATCAGGTTAAACAATAATGATCAATGATCTGAAGTGTATAGTTTTTGAATCAATGTTTTATTAGACTCAGTAGTAGTAGCATTTCCTTGATATGATTAGTCTGAAATTTATAAGGCTTCCTTGATTAATCTCTCAATTTGGGAGAACTCTTCAGTGTTCCTTGATACGATTGGTCTGAAATTTACAAGGTTTCAGTATTTCTTAAGGGCTCTTTGGTGTTCTTTGTTGATGCATTTTTAAGCATAGGATGTCAGATATTAATAAATTAGGTTTTTAAATAGAAAAATGAATGTAGGGTGTCAAATTCACTCTGTCAATGTCGATCAAATAAAGCTTGTGCTGATAAAACCATTTGATTCTTATCAAACTTTGATTTGAAGTTTCATTACTGTTAAGGAGTGCATGTATTATTTGGCAGAACTTATTGTTGCTGCCCACGAGGTGGACGCAATTCTTGGCAAGGATGCAGGGATGCAAAACTCACCTGTTTGTTGTCATCCTGGGGAGAACACGATCTGATGAACAGCTCTTTGGTGATTTACCGCTGGCTCTAATGTCTCTGCAGCATTGTGATATATGATATTCCTTTTGGAAGATAAATGTTGGTCTCGCAGATGAAATCTAACAATTGTAGCAGCCACATTAGTTTGTCTGAATGTAAAGTGAAGCTTCATGTTTTTACTAGACAAAACAACAGCGCTGCCTCTGGGGCTCTATATGGACAGATATCACCACATTTCAATTAATATAAATGTATTAAAATGAACAGATCAGTCTATATTAAATTTCGTTTTCTATAACTACATTACTTACATTTACTGCATCTCTCTGTCAATAAGGTTATTTTTTGTAAGAAAAAAAGTGTTAGTGGAGCTTTGAGTTATGATTATTTTGTCACAGTGTAGTCAGGTAGGTGTGTTGAAGTTTAATCACCAGAACTGAGATGAGTTGGTCACGATTGGGATTCTTACGACCGCAAGGCATACTAGGTATGCATGCTCGGCAAGGGCCTCTCCCGACTTAGCATACCAAATGCAAATCGATTTAAGTTGCATACTGCCTACTACAGTATGTAGTAGGCGGTTCCGAATACAGCCATATTTCCTCGTTTCTTGTCTCCTCGCATGGTTTCCTTGCGTCTCCCCACGCATTCTCAGTGGGAGAGACTAAGACACAAGGAAAGGACGCAAGTTAGGGCTGTAGGGTCACGTCACTTTTATCTTGTCGAATCAGCAAGCTACGTGTAGCACGCTGAGGGTTCACAGGTCAGGGGTTGCCAAGGAGAGAGGAAGATGGCGGCAGGCAGACTGAACTGTTGGCAACGCTGAAACGGATTTAACAAGCAGGTCATACTTAGGAGTAAAGCGTCTGTACAGCAGATTCTGACCACGATCTTTAGGACTTTGCTTAGAAGTAATAAGGAGACTAATGGCGCTGCTGTATGGCTTGTTATGGCGGCTCTTACTGCTTCTGGTCCACGTCAACAGAGCGCTCGTCTCCTGGCTCCGTGTACGGCTACGGAGCTGGAAGGGCCGGCTGTGGGAGCGGGCGATGGCCGCTCTGCTGCTGCCGTTAGCCCTGGCTGGGTTCCCGGACCACCAGAAGAAGTTAAATCATAACCCTGACGCTAACGCTAACCCGGTAACTGGAAACCGCATTGCCAGTCGCCGGTCACGGTGGCTGTCTGACGGCAGGTCTCTGGAGAAGCTACCGGTCCACATCGGCCTATTGGTAGCGGAAGAAGAGCCCAGCTATACGGACATAGCCAACCTGGTGGTGTGGTGTATGGCTGTCGGTATATCGTATGTCAGCGTCTATGATAATCACGGTAAACATTTTACACTTTACCTAACTGTGTGGTACTACCACGAGCACTATGTTCGGTGCATATCAGTAATAAACAGTATTTTAATCGTAATTAAAAAGTGAACAGATGTAGCTACGTGTTCCCTGTCACTGTAAACCTATACAGTAATGTTTATAAGACCGTGTAAACTACACAAGTATTGTCTTATGTCATCAATTTTAGGCACCCTTTGTGTTTGATTAACTTGATAAGTTTGGTTTAACTTTCACAAAACAACTGATCATAATTTATACAAGTACACCCTCCCACTGTAAAAATGATCCAGCTCTTCGTGACTTATTTCAGTCATGTCATGTGATATGTATATTAGTTTGTTCCACATGTGCCTCAGTTATACAGTTATGCACAGACCATGCTCATTTCCAGTTTGGAACACAAGCAGCATCTACATTAAGGCTCAAACTGAATATAGATAACCCAAGTAAACACTGGTAAGAGCTGGAGTTTACAATACTATCTTATAAACTGTACATTGGTCATGGTTTTATTACTATCTACTTTGTGAATATCAATAATTCTGTGCATGCTTACCCCGTGTAATTAAGTAAAAGACTCAACTCCTCTGTAATGTTGAAACACAAAGTCAGTTGAACATATGAGGACAACTGGAGCAAAGCGTGCACATTTTTTTAACCATTTCTCATAAGAAAGAAGAAATGTAAACAAAAGGGAAGAGGAAGAGGGTAACTGGGTACTGGTACCAATCCATTAATTTAATTTAATTTTCATCCCAAGGTGGAAAATTAGTTAAGAGAAGAGAGCATGTGATCTGGTGAGCCTCTGATAGAATGTTTGAGCTTCTCTAAATGTAAAAACAAGAAAAGGTCCTTGAGCCATGCAGTGCAGTGAGGAGGATTTGGGCTTTGAATGTTGTTTGCTTAATGCTTATCCAAATGGTACATTTCTCAGGGGAACTATCTTTTAAGATGTGGTATTTACTAGTATTGGAGAGATGGCTCATCTCCTGCTCTGTAACTCCAGCTGCAACAGGTTCTGATTAAAATTGCTGAAAGAGAAAAACTACACAGCAGCACAGAAAAAAACTCATTCTCTCATCACTGTTCCATCTTTTCAAAAGTTTGCTCATGGTTGGAGAGTTGTGGATAACCAGGACACCTGATCATTTTATTTGACACTCATGTATATTACTATATACTTTTATGGGAACTGTTGATGGGACTGGTTATGTTCAGAGGGAAAGGAAGTTCACCCCTCTAACCAGTTACAGAGTCATAGACAAAACATCAGCATGTTGCAAAGCTGTAATGTTTCATTATCCACTTGTAGCCTTTGCAGCTTTCCCCTCCGGAACTTCAGTAAAATAAACAGAATAGTCTTTTTAAAAAAACAACTTTTTATTCTGGATTCACTGATCTGCTATCATTGTCATTGGTCTCTTCCCTTAGGGATTTTTCGTAAAAACAATTCCCGTCTGCTGGAAGAGATATTGAAGCAGCAGCAGGACTTGCTGGGAGTCGAGGGATCCAAATACAACGTGGAGTTCCTGAGCAACTGCAGTGACAAACATCAGCACCATGGTAGGGGCTCAGCACTGCTGTAATTTCAGTGGCTAACAAAGTGTGGTTGTGTAATAGTGTACACATCTTGCCTCACACAAACAAGGCTACAGTGTAGATAAAGTTCATTCAACAATCAAGAGTCAAAGGAATCTAACAACTGTTTTCTTAAATTCCTGGCTTGTATTGAATTCATTCAGTCATTCAGTACATTTATACAGCTGTAATATATCACATATTAAGCCAGAATGTAAGCATTGATCACAATGCAAATGTCTGGGTACTGCAGTGGTCACCCACTTCATATGACTATAACATTCTGCTGCCTATTTTGCACTGTTTGACAGCACCCAAGCTTCTGTAATAAAAAATGTACAAGACAACTCAAAGTTTAGACTTTCATGTAATCCCTATCATTCTGACAGACTGTTGTTTATGTATGCACATTTAAAATACATATGGAATATAAATGAAATGCCAAATTTAAATAGCTGGCAACGAGACACGTGTGTAACTTGTGTATAAACATAAATGATGTATGCAGAAATCTAGGCCCTAACCTTGTGTATCTGTTAACATGGCTGCATTATATTTACTTTTGAGCCTGAGCTCTGACCTTCTTTCAGACATGTTGCCGTGTAGTAATGGCTGTTTGGCTTTCACATACTGTAGATTTCCATTATGGAAAAGTTAATGTCAATTCTGTTCAAAACACCATGGTAATCCTGTTTGTTAACTGGCATGGGTGTCTGATATCTAGAGAGCTGAATCCCACACCACTCCTGTTTCACTAGCTTTCATTGCTTAATGTGTTTTTTTTTAACCAATCCATCTGAAATGTGATACTGAGGCTACGTACAAACTTGAATAAGCTGGCTGACATAATGAACTTACATCATATCTTTGCTGAAAGTTAGGCTGACTTTCCCCTCTTTACTTTCATTCTGCTGGATGGAAACCAGGATAGGAGTTTTACATTCATCTGTGTGACAGGCTATTCTTCCAGAACACAAAAGACAGAAACTGACATTGCTAGTTAGCACCCAGAAACCCACATCAACAGGTTTCATATTCACATTAGTTCACATTCTACTTGAAAAAACACGAAACTCTAACCAAAACTTGTAGCACTGCAACGATTTAGTCGACCGACAGAAAATTAATCTGCTGCTATTTTGATTACCGATTAATCATTTGAGTCACTTTTCAAGCATATACAGTACAGGCCAAAAGTTTGGACCCACCTTCTCAGACACCTGCTATTCTGTCCACTGAGCTTCTTTGATGACATTTGAATGTCTCAGTCATACACTCTTCCCAATACAATTTGTATGTTGGTGAAGGCTTTTACTGAGGAAGCTGTGGAGCAGTTGCAGTTTGCTTACTGCTGGCTGAGGCAACATGTAGGTTCTTGTTGTGTCTGTACACTTCCTATAGGCTGAAACTCCAGTGTTTCCTGTGTATATAGAATTTATTTGGGGTGGATTAGCAAATAATGCATTTACTATTGATAATAGTGATGATTGAAAAGAGTGGATTTTCTTTCTCAGAGTAATGATCTTGCTGATGGCTTATATTATTTATATAGCACTGTTCTTAACAAAGTTACAAAGTGCTTAACAGAAGAAAAAAATAATATAAAATAAAAATAATTAAAAACGGATCATAAAACCGAGGGGAAGATCCACCGATCTAAGTGAACGCCCAGGCACATCGGGGGTTAATAAGTCCTTGATGTAATTTGGAGCAAGGCCGTTTAATGCTTTCAAAGTGAAGTAGAATTTTAAAATCAATACGGAATGTAACAGGCAGCCAATGTAAGTTGGCAAGTACTGGAGTAATATGTTATTGCCAGTTAAAATCCGTGCAGCAGCTTTCTGTACCAGTTGGAGTTGGTGAAGGGAGCTCTGACTGATGCTGGTGTAAAGTGCATTGCAGTAGTCGAGGCTGGAGAAAATTAATGCATGTATGGCCTTATGTAAATCAGTAGGAGACAGGAAAGATTCTGGGACCAACGACTATGACCTCAGACTTATCTTCGTTGAATTTAAAAAAAAGAATTTGGACAGCCAACATTTAACATCACTGAGGCAGGCAAACGGATTATCAAGGCTGCTTGGGGTTGTTGGTTTGAAGAGGGACATATAACTGCATGTCATCTACGTAACAGTGGTAGGTGATACTATGGTTCTGAATGATCTGGCTGAGAGGAAGCATGTATATCGAAAACAGCAGTTGGCCAAGGATAGAGCCTTGATGAACACCACAGTTAAAATGGACAACAGAGGAACAGGCATGTGTTATGACAACAGAGGTCTAATTGGGCAGGTATGAACGTAGTAGATGTAGAGCAGTTTCCATAAGACCAACCTAGGTTTCTAGACAGTGCAGGAGAATGGACTGATCAATTGTGTCCAAGGCGGCACTCAAATCTAAAAGCACCAGGACTGTGCGGTCACCTTAATCAACTGTTAAAAGTAGATAATTAGAAACCTTCATGAGTGCTGTCTCTGTGCTATGATGAGCTATAAAACCTGACTGAAAACTATTAAAAAGTATCATTACTAATTATAAAGCATATTAATTGAGTTGAAATAACTTTCTCAAGCACCTTTAGATAAAAATGATAATTTAGAAATTGGTCTGTAATTATTAAGTAATAGGGGATTCAAGTAAGGCTTTTTCAGTAATGTTTGAATGATTGTGTGTTTAAAACAAATGGGAAAATTACCAAACATTAGAGAACTGTTAATAATTAAAAGAATACCAACAGACCAACAGAGGGGATTATCTCTTTTAAAAAACTTTGTTGGGATAATATCTACACCACATGTAGAGGATTTCATTTGAGAAATTATTTTAACTATTGCTGAGATGTTAATGGTTTGAAACTGGAAAAGTGAAGCAAGATTATTGTTTGAGCTGGGTAGATTTCGAGGTGAAATTTGAGACCTAATGCTCTCTATCTTCCCAATAAGTCCAGTCATTTCTGGGTACAAAATCTGTGCTGGATGGACCATTGAGAACAGAATTGATTACATTGAATAAGACTTTGTGGTTGTGATTGTTTTTATTGATATTATGTAAGAAAAATGTACTGCTTTCTGGTAGTTTGTCATACATTCCTTAGAGTATTGTGGATAACTGCAGACTTAGTTAGCTTCCATTTGCGTTCTAATATTCTGCACTGCCATTTCAATGATCGAGTATGATCATTTAGCCAGGGGAGGGTGCTTGATTTTAGCTTTCTGTTTTTCAATGGAGCAATATGGTCAAGAATGGAAAGACTGACTGCTGAAAGAAGTTAGTAGTTCATCTGGATTGTGTGGAGAGATGGTTGGTGGAGAGAGGGTTAGATGGTACATTTCTCATATTTAATTCAAATCACAATTTCTCATATTTAATTCAAATCACACAAGGAAATGGTGTACACTCTGATAAAGCCTTGCAGGCAGCCCAGGGCCCATATGATTGAAATAGTTGCACACAGCAGGATCAGGAAATTACTTTTGAGTGCCATGACCTAGTGACTACCAAAATACTCTAACCCATTTACAATGTGAATGTTTGAAACTGTCAATTTGTCAGTCTCACTTTAAAGATGCACAACCAGGAAGTTTCTCACCATCTCCCTGTGAAGATA